>OZ002732.1:26264080-26651336 GCA_963924305.1 Polygonum maritimum | reverse complement strand
AATCTAGGATCGTCGGTCCGACTACAGGGCATGTCGGGCCCGAGTTCAACTCCACCTCGGTTCGGGTCAGGGGACTCTCTCCATCCTCTGGATCGACTTCTTGGCACGTCGGGCCCGAGTTACTGGGCAACTCGGTCCGACTCTCTTCTCTTGTCCTTGGCACGTGTGGCTCGGGCAAACTCCTTCCACTCCTCAATCCTATGGCTCGAACTTCATTTTGTTGTTGTGGGGCACGGGGATTCTCCTCGGGTCGGCCCGGGAGTCTCCCTTCCTCTCTTGGAAGTTGATTCGCCATGTGAACAAATTGGTTGTCCACTTGCCTTCTCCAAACACCAAACTCCTTGAATTGGGTGCTCATATCATCAAATCTTCTCTCCATATTGGTGAATTGATTCTTCAAGTCTTGAGCCCATGGTGGTGTTTGCTCATAGAACCCCGGAGGTCGATATGGTGGTGGTTGGGCCCTTGGCTCGTTTTGGTTGTAGTTGTTGTTGTAGCCATTAGCTTGGCCTTGGTTCCACCTTCCATTCCCTCCATTGTTGAAGTTGGCTCTTCCTTTATAGTTTCTTTGAACATATTGTGCCTCCTCGATTTGCTCGGCCAAACGAACTTGGCGTTTATTGGGACACTCTTGAGCTCCATGCTTCAAAGAACCACATTCTTCAGATGCCCTTGCGGTTTGCTTGTAGTGATTCATTTGCCTCCTCATCTTGTTCAACTCATCCTCAAGGAATTGGATCTTCACATCCTTATCCACCTCTTCATTCTTTGGGTCGTAGAGCCTCTTTGCACCATCTCCTTGGACTCTTGCCTCCTTGTTGACTTGATTCACTCCGTACATGGCTTCATAGTCGGAGAGCTTGTCTAGCAACTCCCATGCTTGCTCTGGTAACAAATCAATGAACCCACAATCGGTGTGAAGGTTCAACTTGTCCTTGGTGGCGGGGTTGATTCCTTGGAAGAATATGTCTTGAAGAACATAAAGTTGTTGCCCATGCGTTGGACATTGCCTCAACATTTCCTTGAACCGATCCCAAGCCTCAAAGAGTGGCTCGTGGGCTCCTTGTTGAAAGCTTGCTATCTTCCTTCTAAGCTCCGTTGTCTTGGTTGGCGGAAAGAACTTCATCAATAATGCTTCGTTGAGAGCCCTCCATGATGTGATGGATCGAGGTGCTTGGCTCTCCAACAAATGCAATGCCTTGCCTCCCAACGACCACTTAAAGGCCTTGAGTAGCACGTACTCAAGTGTCTCATCATCCGTCGAGAGGGTCTCACATAGATCCTTGAATTGCTTCACATGCTCGATCGGGCACTCATTCGGTCTCCCTTGAAATTGGTCCCTCTTGATAAGTGAGATGAATTAAGTTTTGATCTCAAAGTTCTTTGACACCTCCGGCAAGACAATGGCCGGATCCGGCACCTTCAACTCCGGATGCATGTATTGTCTTGCATTCCGGGGTTGGGTGTTGATTTGAGCCTCTAATCTCATCCTTTGCTCATGCTCTCTCCTAGCTTCGGCATCTCGGTTCACCATCTCAAGTTGCATACGAGCCATGTCGGCCCTCATCCTTTCGACCTCCTCATCACGTTGTGCTTGGTTCTCCATCCTTTTCTTCTTTCGAGCTTGTTCGATAATGCTCTCCGGATCACACACAAAGTCTAACTCAAGTGTTCCTCGGACGGAATGAGCTCGCATACACCTTTAACCACAGACACAAACAAAAACTGAATCAAAACAAACAAGGGGTTTGGGCTAGTCCCTCACCCAAATCACTACCAAATCAAAGACTCAACAAAAGGTGGTACCTCAAACAAGTAGAACTCCCCGGCAACGGCGCCAAAATTCTGATGGGGGTCGTCCGGATCGGATGATATCAAAATTTAAATTTATAAACCGAACCCAATTGTAGTATAAGGGTAGGGTGTCGAACACACGGGAGTTCGTGCGTTGAGTGTACCAAAAAGACTAAAAAGGGGAAAAGAAAGGCAAAAACAAGGAAAATCAAAGGGAACAACCTGGACCGACTTTGGTCACTTCGGTCCGAGGTTGGATCGATGCGAGTTTGGCCGGGACCGACACTTGGAAAGTCGGGCCCGATGTATTGGGTAACTCGAACTAGGCACATATGGTAGATCGGTCTTGGGTTTTTGGGTTCCTTCCCTAACTAGACTTGGATGATTCCACCCCAATTTAGCCAATAAGTGTTGATCCTTATGAGATCGAGGTTGTTTGCCTTCGATCCCTCCACTCTACACTTCGACCTTAGGGAGTTTTCACTCTCCTTCGAGGCTAGGTCTAGTGACGGGCTCGAGATCGCTTTTGCTTACTCTTACCAACCACAAGCCCTAGATCCCTTGTTCTCACAAGAGAATTGAAGCTCAATGTAGAGAGGATTCATAGATCAAGCACTCAAGGATATGGAATTGGGGGTTCACACCCAATCCTAGCTAGGGGTTTCCCCCATAGCCCAAGACTATGGAATCTACTCCATCAAGTAAGAGTAAAAAGCAATCAAATAGCAAAGCAAGCAAATCTCAATCATCAAACTCAATTCAAAGCCAAATTGCATTCAAATCAAAGGGATTCACAATATCCAAGTCTCAAATCCACTAAACAAAAGCAACACAAGTTCAAACTCATTAATCTCTCCTAGAACTCCACCAATTTCTCTCCTCTTCTCCTCTTCCTTCCTCCTCCTTGCTCTCCAAGTCTTCCTTTGAACCCTTTGAGAGTGATTAGATGTCTCTCCCCCTTGTTAGTTGTTTTCTCTCTCTAATCTCCCTCTAATTATCCTCTCCTTTGATTGGGGACCAAGGAATTCCAAAATTAGAAGAAGGGCAAAAGTGGAAGATCACCATAATGTGCCTTGGAGCCCAATCCTCTTTTAGCCGACTCGGACCGACACGCTTAGACCTTGGGCCCGACGTTGTCAACGTCGGTCCTAGCCTCAAATGCTCTAACACGGGCCCGATGTGCTGGGCACGTCGTTCCTGGGTCTCGATCCTCTTCTCTTCTTGGTATTCCTTGAGTTCCTCTTCGTTCCTTGCATGGCCTTTCCGCTCCTTTGCTCTCTAGCTTGGCTCCTCCTTAGAAACTCCTTCAAAACGTCCTCAAACGCGCCATTTTACCTACAAAACACAACAAACTTGCATAGTCTCCGAATCTCATAGAAAATCGGGAACTAAGCTAAAAAGGGACAAAACTAACAAAGGAACAAAAGACACATATTTACATAGGAAATTAACTACTAAAACACCACCAAAATGAGAGACATCACACACTGAGTGGGGTTCTAGTCAGGGAAGCTGACGGCCAACAAATGCCTGTTTACTTTGTAAGCAAGACAATGACTTCAGCCGAGACTAGATATTCCACCCTCGAAGAACTGTTCCTCGCCGTCGTCATCAAATCGAATAAGCTCCGCCCTTACTTCGAATCACATACGATCGCAGTACAAACCAGCTACCCTTTGCGGCAGGTGATGCAGAAGCTAGAGTTCTCTGGACGAATGACCAAGTGGGCAGTGCAACTCAGCGGGTACGACATCAAATACGAACCTCGCAAAGCCATAAAGTCGCAGGTCCTAGCTGACTTCGTCACCGACTTCACACCTGATCTAGAGGAGGCGGCAAACACAAGCGCGCCCACCCCTATCCCGGAAGAAACACACGAAACATGGACACTCAACACAGATGGGGCTTCTAACGCCAGAGGGATAGGACTAGGGGTAGTCCTAGAGTCCAGCAAAGGAGATAAGCTGGCTCAAGCCATAAGATGTGACTTCGACGCCACAAACAACGAGGCAGAGTACGAAGCATTGATTTTCGGATTAGGGCTAGCAAGAGACCTAGCAATCCAGAACCTACAAGTAAGGTGCGATTCTCTCTTGGTGGTTAACCAGATACTAGGCCTATTTGAGGCAAAAGACGAGAGGATGGCTCTTTACTTGGAAAAGGCAAGAGCATTGGCGGGAGAATCCATCAGGTTACTTTTGAACAGGTACCTAGAGAGAACAACACGTCGGCCGACGCCTTAGCAGGTTTAGGCTCAGTGCTCAACCCCAGTGAATACTCTCAGATCCTGCTAGTGCACCTTCTTTATTCAGCGATCGAGCATCCCAAAGAAACATCCATGCTACACACGCTCCCAGTAGCCAGTCTTGACACACACTTTGGAGCAAAGCCTAGCAGCTGGATTAAACCATATCTAGACTGGCTAGTACACGAGAAAGCACATGAGGATCAGACGGAGGCAAGGGCTTTAAGAGCCAAAGCCACACGATTCATCGTCCACCAAGGCATACTATACCACAAATCTGCATCTGGGGTCTTGCAAAGATGCGTAGAAGGAGAAGAGATAGAGAACGTTATGAAAGAGATCCATGAAGGATACTGCGGGAACCATGCTGGTGGCAGGAGCTTGGCAAACAAAATACTTAGACATGGGTGGTACTGGCCAACGCTACGACGCGACGCCACCAAGTATGCCCAGGAATGCAAGGCTTGCCAACGACACGCACCCACTTCTCACCAACCCTCCGAGAGCCTACATCCAACCCTTACTCCTTGGCCCTTCATGAGGTGGGGGATGGATATTGTAGGGAAATTACCTCCTTCTACAGGTCAAAAAGTGTTCTTCCTAGCTATGACCGATTACTTCTCCAAATGGATCAAGGACAAGCATGTGATCTCCTTCATCGAGCGCAACATCCTCTGTCGCTTTGGAATCCCAGCAACGATCGTTTGTGACAACGGTTCACAGTTCATTAGCCAGAGAATGAGAGAATTCTGCCAGGGGTGGAACATTGATCTAGTAACTTCAACACCTAGATACCCCCAAGCGAATGGACAAGCGGAGTCCTCAAACAAAGTAATCATAAGAAACCTGAAGAAGAGACTAACCAAATCCAAAGGCAAATGGGCAGAAGAGCTACCCTACGTACTTTGGGCTGATCGCACCACTCCCAAGAAAGCCACAGGGCAAACCCACTTTTCTCTGGTATACGGGTGCGAGGCAGTCATCCCAGCTGAAATCTAGGTCCCAACCGCGCGATATGGTCTAGCTACGCTTGACCAGAACAAAGAGCAACTCGAGGCAGACCTAGACACGGTCCAAGAGTTGCGGGAATCAGCCCACCTCAGAGTAGCTCGATATCAGCAGCAGGTATCCAGGAGCTATAACAAGAACGTAAGAGTTAAGGTCTTTCGAGTTGGAGACTGGGTACTTCGCAAGGTATTCCAGAACACAGCGGAGCAAAACGCGGGAAAATTGGCACCCGGATGGGAAGGATCTTACAGGATTACGAAGGTCGTAGGGCAAGGAGCTTACTAGTTGGAATCCGAAGAAGGAGAACCAGTACCTAGGAGCTGGAATGCCACTCACCTCAAGAAGTACTATTTCTAACAACCCTATCTTTAGTTACTTAGTTTATTTTATGTTTTAGAAGGTTTTGGATTTTCTTTTTTTTTGGGGGGATGCAAGGGGGTTCCTGAACCATCACCCCACTTTTATTTCTAGATCATAGTTCTAGTATTAAGCACTAGTTAAGACACTATTTTATATTCTTGTGATTCTTTTGAGTTATGATTGAAATTTATTACGAATCACTTCATTTATACACGCAAACAAATGCTCCTCGAAGAGCATAGCTTTAATTTGCAAATCTCGCACGATACAAACACCCACACCAGGGTATACGCCTAGTAGCCCCGATCAAGCTACGAAAAGGCAAATATTCCCACAAAACTCGTGGACGTAATGATTAGGCCCATAAGTGACCTAGGCATTTATCGCCAGAAATCCCACAAAACTCGTGGACGTAATGATTAGGCCCATAAGAGACCTAGGCAAGTATCGCCAGTATTGCACAATTCGCACGAAAATTTGGATCCATGAATAAGGCACAATTCTCCTGACACATATACTAGCATCTAAGGATTAATCCACCTATACTACCTGGTTGTATAACCTAGACATACTCTCAACGTTTGACATCTCGAAACTAACGTTAGCACTTCAGACAAGCTTGTTTCTTACGGTCGATAACCGCTAAGACGCACTAGGTACCTACGCAACCTTTGTCGATGAGAAATATGTTTTTCCAGATACAGTCTCTAGATAAGGGCAGTTCTCCCCCACATGGTACAAGGGGTAGTGAATCCGCCAACAACTACACTGCTGCACTACGACGACTTAACTAATCACGTGATTATCGAGAATATGGGTCAAGCGCACCCCATGCAAAACAAAGGGTACTAAGCTTTACCAACACAGCCTACTTAGGGCATCATCTCCGAAAATGAGTTTCATTCTAGACATCACGAATAAGACAACTCTCTAGAAACGACATCTAGACTTATATCCTCGCTAAATAAATATGAGGACGATGAAACCGCAGAATAACCGCAGAAAAACCATGAAATCCTCTTCTCTCCTTCAAGGCTGGACGGCGGGCCTTGATTGGTCGGATCTCCCCACGGATCTGATCGAGAGCATCTTCGACCGGCCTCCAGCACTGCCTCTGAGGCATGTCTCTCCTTAGACTTCAGTACACTAAGCTCCCTCATATGAACTTCCATAGCTAGAGTAAATTCCTGAGTTGCCTGTAAACGATGCCAAGTAAAAAGAAACGAGATTGCCAACCCGAGTTTGGGGCTTTTACGCCAGGAATCAGGGTATCCTTAGTGTTCCTAGAATGAAGGGTAATCCTCCCTGGTCTAGTAGGTACTACTTTATACGCCACTAGAAATTCATTCATAGTCATTGCAACTCTTTTTCTGGCGGCAAGCTCATCTACGCACCTAAGTATGCGCCATGTTGTGGGCATAATCTGCGATGGTGACACTCCGAGCTCCCTAAGAAAGTCTCTGATGAATGGAGAAAAGGGGAATTTGAGCCCTAGCGTGAAAGGGAATTCCGTGAAACAGACCCAGCCCGGGCGAATCCAGTCTATCAATTCGGTTTGGGGACAATACGTGACTGTCCCATCTGGAAGTCCGCCCTCAGTGACGATCTTTGCCACATCCTCCGGCGTAAGGTTACAACGAAATTGGTCTTGTGGCATTAAGGAATTGGAGGGAGCAAAGAGTAGGGGTTTGGCCATGATAGGTGTAAAGGGCTAGAACAGAGAAGGGTTGAAGGATGAATTAGGGTACCGAAGGAAGAAAGGGAAAGTGGAAATGAAAGAGAGTGAGAGGGATGAGATTCGTACCTGCGGACCACTTGAAGGGACGCGCTTCTGAAGAAGTATGAAGCTTGAACGCTATTGTGAGAGTAATTATAGCCTACAGGTGACGATTCCCAAAGCTGTGAAATCGGTCATTAAAGATTTGGTTCAAACCGAATTAGCATTTCGAATTTTGAAAGTCAAATTCAGTTTGAAAGGGGTATTGTTGGGCCTATTTAATAATCGACTCAATGTTATATCTAGAAGCGGCCCAGTGGGAGTGGTTAGAGACTATCTAGCGCAAGCAGCTAGTAAGAACCGTGGAGAAGACGCGTTGGATCGTTAACATCTATCGAGTCCTATGGAAGATATATCCGTCGAAAATTCTTTTTATCTTATATAGGCGAAATTATATCGCATTTAGGAATGTTATATCTTTTACGATTTATATCTATCTAGTTATCTAGTCTATCTTGTAACGATATATCTTTTAGGCCCCTATATATACATAAAGAGGGCCATACGTTGTAACATTCACGCAGATACACATTCATACATTAATACAATACATACGAGTTTAGTACAATTTTCGCATCTTTCTTATTTGATTCCGAGTTCGTATTGCTTAGTTCAAGCCCGCTCTAGGCTAAGGGGTCACCAATCTCGCTTGGTTGATTTCTAGCTCTAACAGTGACCATGTCGGTCCCGAGTGGTTTTCTTTGATTTTCCTTGTTTTTAGCCTTTCTTTCCTCTTTACAAGTCTTTTTGGTGCACTCAATGAACGAACTCCCGAGTGTTCGACACCCTACCTTGTGCTACAACTAGGTTCGGTTATAAATTTAAATTTTGAGACCCTCCGATCCGGACCGATCAATTGTTAGTACGCGGATGTCATCGGCACCTACAATGTTGGCGATAAGAGATAAAACTTACAGCAAAATAAAACACACAAGAAAGATATTGAGTACCGGTTTGAACACATCGATGTATAGTGGAAACTCCTATTAAAGCAATTAGTTTACTCAGAGAAAAACCACCCCCTTCCAAGCTTCTTGCTTGGTCGGAATTTTAAAAGTACACTTGACTCACTTTATTTACACTAGAGTTCTTACAAAGGTACTCTTGCAAACAAGAATGAATCCCACGCTCTTGAAATACACTTTGCCTAAGCAAGCTAACTCACACCTAACAAAGCTCGTCAAGAACTCTAATACTTGAATGATTCCACATTTAAGCCCTCACCAAACACACTTGGTAATTCTTTCAAATGCTCGACTGATCTCTAAGCAAATAAAATATATAGACTAAACTAGGTTGATTATCTTTTGGATATCTTCCTTTTCGATTGAGGAATACATCCTAACATAATCTTACAAGATCTTTCCGAAAATATGAACTAAGCACTAGAAAAGTCTCCAAAATAATTTCTCCATCTTCAATGTGATGTTTCCACTTTTGTGCGTTGATTTTATCTTCATATAGTACTGTCCCATAAGAGATCTGCTCCATGATTTGCAAAAATTAAATATGCCAGTTTTGAGCCAGCATTTCATGTTATTGACAACCATCGAAGAATTTTGTTGCAAACATGGTTTGGAACCATCAAAAGACTAAGTATTCTAAGAAATTCCCCCTTTTTAATGGTGACAAACAACCCAAAAAACATTTCTGTTCTTCTCACCCTATTTAAGACTTTCAAGCATAACAGTATATAGAGAAAAAAGACACTGACCACGGAACAAATTCCCCCTAAGTTCAGTACCCGCAAAGTATTCAGTAGATTCCCCCTTTTTAAACAAGTTGTCCAAAGTTATTCTCCCTTTTGGCATTATCAAAAAGATCAATAAACATCCAGAAAGAAAAGCAAAGACAAAAATATTAGCTAAAAGCATAAAATGCGATCATAGAAGTCTGTAACCAACCAAGTATAATGTTACGACAAACACGCAAAGAAAGTATTCTCCGTACAACCAAATGGAACTGAAAGAAAAATAAGTTTTGAGAAATAGTAAGATAATGCGGTATGGAATTAGAAGACTAAAATTGGAAAAAGTCATGAAGTGCACAGAGTCGACAACCTATTCCAAAGTGTTGTCTACCTCCTCAATGTTGTCAACCTTCTCTACTAGAGAATTCAGAGTCTCTTGCAATCGATCCATCATATTTCCTAACTCCAGATTCTACTTTTTCAAATTCACTATTTGATGTAGCCCATGCACCATGACTTCGCAAGAGATGGAGGAATTAGCCCACATTTCTTTTGATGGACCAATAACTCAAGATCGAGCCAAAAAGTCAAGGTAAGCCACTCGTTCCAAACGAGTGCCTTTCTAGCTTGGATCTCAGTCGTGGTGGACGAGCCAAACGAGCACAAATGGGTCACCACCATATAACATGTCCAAGGCTGGCTTAGACATTCTTATCCTAGTTTTCTTTTATGAAACCTTTCTAAATTTAACATTTCTAGTTTTGATCTTTGTTATTTTAGGTTTTTCAAACATTTTTGTTTTGGGCTTTGTAATGTATGGATGAGCTTGTCTTACTAGACCAAAGCCACACATGACTAAGTCCATTCTTATGAAGGGACGAGTGCATGTTATAGCTTAGAAGATAAGTTTGCTAAGGTTGTTGTTCTTATCTTTTAGTTCAAGATAGAGTTTTCTTAGAGATAGAAAATTAGGTTCAAAACACTTTCATTTAAAGACTTGTAACCTATTCATTCACAGGTTAATACAATTCTATGAACTAAAGCTTGAGTTATACTCATTTTTAATTCCCGGATTAAACCCAAACATATGTTCTTCTTTTGTGTCTTCCAATATCTAGATTCTATGATGTTTGTGTGTGGTTTGAGCATATATGAGCTCTTCAAGTCTTCGCTCTTGAATTCACAACTCTCTCTTAGTCTTCTTCTCTTCTATTCTCTTATTCTCTTGTATTGTGTTTGTTTTGATGAATGTTTTATTTTTATTTTCATATGATTAGGTTCTAAATTTCTAATTTGATTGTTGTTTGTTTTTTTTTTCTATGTTGAATTCAAGTGGAGGAGAAAACTCATTCTTCTACTCTCCTTATTCAGTTACAACCTTATTAGAAGATCCAATCCGAGGGCATGCCAACGTTCCACCTTTTGTTCGTCTTCTTCTTGAATGTTTCTTCATGAATTTCGAAGGAAGACTAGGGCTTGACCAATTCTTGGCCTGTGGTGTTCAATGGATTGGTAGCATTCAAGCAATGTTACGCAATCATATATCAAGTGAAGTTAACTTTTTCCAAGTTAACTTCACAACAAAAGCTACCCCAACCCTAACCCTAGGTTAGTTGCACCACCCTCCTCCACCTTCAGCGACCTTCCACAAAATTCTGCCTTTCCCATTTGACTTGCCTTTCAAGTCATGGGTGTGTCCAAGTAATCCCCTTGGCGACGTTTTCATCCTTGTTTGCGGCTTAAGTTGTTGTTTCCTTGTTTACCTTAGTCAAAGATCATGCTAGATTTGATTCCTTATTGATTTGTTTTGGATTTATTTGCTTGATGGACTTGATTTAATTATTTTCTCTAGATGTGCATGCTCCATACTTGCTTTCTATGTGATTTGTGGGTTACATATTTGGCCGTAGTTGCTTGCATATCAATCATGCTTATTTTGTACTTGCTTTCTCCGCTAGAATCTAGCCTTTCCTTTGCTTTTATTTTGCTTCTAGATAGTTTTATTGGTATTTGATTTCTGAATTTTTGTACATACTAGAAAATGAGTCATCCATTGCTCATTCATCAATCTTACTTACTTGCTAATTAAGTATTGTTCTTGGGCCATTTTATTAATTTGACAAAGTGTTCAATTAATATATCATACTCCCTCTGTCCCACAAAGTTTGTCCATAAAGGACGGTTTGCACATATATAATAAAAAGTTTATAAGTTGGATGATTTGGTAATATATGAGTTTGAATGAAAATAATTTTAGGGAAATTCCGAATGGTGCCCCTGAGTTTTGGGCTTTTCCGGATGGTACCCAAAAAAAAGTTATTCCGCAATATACCCTTGAGATTTCGTTTTTGTTCGTCCTGTGCCCTTTCTCTCCAAAACTAACACTTTTCCCCATTTTCCGTCAGCCCCCTATTAAAAGAAAAAGGAAATGAAATTTTACAATTAAAAAAGAAAAGAAAGTGAAGTTGTAGAAAGTAAAAAATCCGAAGGCTTTACAATGCAAAAATAACAATCCACACAAACAACACTATGATCCAATTGAACAAATCGATTCAATACAATTACAATAGATATCCCCGCTGGAGAAATCCCGATCCAATTGAGCACTTGAGGGAAGATCGATCAGGAGCAACAACTTTAACAACTGAACAATAATCAAAAGCTTGGACTCGTCTTGGAGCGTAGAGGAAGAGCAGAAAGAAGCCTCTAGATCTGGGGCGACCGATTGAACAATGTAAGGTTGTGACAACGACATTGAATCGCGCAAGTCAGGGCCAGCGAAATCGGAGATGACGGTGGCAAAAGAGAAGGCGACGACGGTGGAGGAATCGGTCTGGTTGAAGAGCAACGGGGTGCCGAAGGAATCGAAGACGAGAGCGACGATGAGAGAGAGGAGTTGTTTTTTAATTTCTACAACTTTACTTTCTGTTTTTTAATCTTAAAATTTAATTTCCTTTTACTTTTAGTAATTAAGGGGCTGGCAGAAAATGGGGAAAAAGTGTTAGTTTTGGGGAGAAAGGGCACGGGACGAACAAAAACAAAACCTCAGGGGTATATTTCGGAATAACTTTTTTTGTGCACCATCAGGAAAAGCCTAAAACTCAGGGGCACCATCCTGAATTTCCCATAATGTTATAATTTTATAGTGTAAAAAGTTAAAAAGTGATAAAGTTGATAGGATAGTTGGGTAATAGGGAGTAATATATAAGATTGGATGAGGATAATTTTGTAATTTTGTAGAGAAAAATGATAAAGTTGATGGAAAAGTTGGATAATAGTTGTAATATATAAAATTGAATAGGGGTAATATGGTAAGAAAAATATGATACAAATGGAAAGTTAGAAAAATGGATAAACTTATTAGGGCAACCAAAAAGAAAATATGGACAAACTTATAGGGACGGAGAGAGTATCTAATAGAAGCATTCTCTTGAACCCTACTTGTGCATTGTTAAGTTGTGCCTGAAACTGGAACATGCATGCATCCCTTGTCTTTCTAGATTGTGCACTTGCATCTTAGTCATCTGTTGTCATTCGTGCACATTGATAGCCTTATTTGATCTTCTTTTTTCAACTTTGTATTCGGCCTCAAAAACAACATACAAATCTCAATCAATTTTCGAAATAACACAGTCTATAATTGAAATACCATATCAACGTACACCACTCTATGACAAATATCAATGCACAAAAATTGTCATGTTTAAGCAAAATTTGAGGAGAATAGATTCAAACATGTAGGAAGAGATAAGAAGTAGAAAATAGGGGAAAAAATCAAAATTGAAAAGAGGGAGTTTGAAATAGTAATTAACCAATAATTAAGCAAACTAGAGATGATTAAGGTTGTGTTCGGCAATCCATTGCTGATGCTGATGCTGATCGATTGCGGATGATGATATAAAATGCTGATATCGTTACTGAAATTGAAAGCTGATACTTTAGATAAGCAATAGGGTGTTTGGTTAGACGGTTTGTTGATATTGTATAGGTGGGATTTATTTTGACCAAATTTCCCTGAAAACAATTAAAAAAACAAAAATAAAAACCCTAGCCTTCTTTCTTCCCAATTTCGCCGTTCTTCACAATCAACTCCGGCCAACCCTACCGGCGATGACCAACGCCGCCCACCGACCAGCCACCACGCACTCGCCCAGTACGACACTCCACGCTCACCTCCTTTTCCCTCCCCCCTGCTGGTGAACCTCCACACCACCAGTCACCACTACGACACCGCTAGCCCCTCACACTCTCTGCTCGCTCGCTTTCTATCGGACTCTAACGACGACCACCAGATCTGGACGCTACAACCCCTCCGGCTAACCCGACGATAGACTCCTCTTATCTCTCCCTCTACTCACTCTCGACTTCGTCGGCCCGCTCGACCTCCCCGATCCAGGCCGCGAACTCTCAGCCCCACCGTTCTTCACAATCAATGTCGTGCATGGGGTGTCGGCACAGGGGTTCTAGGAGGCCAGCGAACCTTCAGGGTCGTCGAGAGAGACCTTGCGCCTTCACGTTCGCTACCAAGAAAGTGGCCTCCCTTCCAACGGCAAGATTGATCGCCACGAGCAGACTCTACCCTTTCCGGACAACAGACGAGTTCGATGGCGGTGAATAGGTGGCGGAGGGAGGGGTAGACGGCGGAGGAATGGAAGCAAGCAAGAGGGGAAGATTGGCCGGAGAAGTTGTAGACGAGTTCACCGGCGACGGAGGGATGGCCGGGGAAGATGACTGGGTAGAGGTATTGAGGGGCAATTGAAATATAGGCAATGCTTATAAAAGCGTGCTTATTTCCACAAGCATCTATGGTGTTGATTATTTTTTTTCGTTGCTTATAAGCAAGAGTGTGTTTATAAGCACTTAAAAAATGTTTTCGCCAAATACTGAAACAAATTGCTTATTTCAACTTATAAGCACTTAAAAAAAACCAACCGAACGCAGCCTAATTAATCAAACCTTGTATAATTCAATAGTCGATAGCTAGTGAAGAGGAAAATGGATCGTGACTTAGAACCCACCCAAATCGCACAAGGGGAGAGGACAGAAGTGACTGGGGAAAAAAAATAGAATGTGTCAAATAACCAAAATGCCCCCGTGTAGTTGAAAAATAAAATGAAAATGCCCCCGTTTGTCAAATATGCTCAATTCAGAGTTGTTATTTATTATAGTGAGAATTTTCATTGTCTTAATCAGTATATACTTCTAAATTTGAAGCACTTAAGGGCGGTTTTATCATTACGCTTTTTATAAATCTTTCACCGTAGTTTAACTAACAGATTGTTATACTGGTTTTCTATCAACTGTATTTATAATGAAAGTAAGATACATAATAGGCAAATATCATATTGATCTCGGACTTTGATCCACTTTAAGTAATCTCATATTTTATGTGATATTCTCATATTAATTGGATTTGAAGTTAAGTTTTGATGGCTTATGTAATCTCATATTTTGATTTATATTCTCATATAAATTGGATTTTATCTTAAGTTTTGATGGTAAGTTTGGATGATTTTGACTTAATTGGGCCAATTACTTCATCCATATTGATCGCAGTTATACACCAATTGATCTTTTAAGTTGTCGATGTCCCCTCATTGATTTTGCCGATAAATGATTTGCAATAAACAAAAATTGTTATGATAAATGATCAAGTTGATCCGACTATTATTCTTGGATTGATGAAACTCCTTAGAGTTTCGAATATATTTTAAAGGTCAATATGTCATTGGGGTCGATACTCAACCCAAAACCTTAATTTCTCATAGTTTTATCAATAAATACTATTAATTAATAATAATATTAATTATATAACCTTAGAAAGGGTATTTTTAAACTAATACCACAAAATAACATGTTATGACATGTCCCGACCCGACTTGATTCGTTCACTTATTTAAACCCATACAATAACCTTAATGACTGAACCGGCTAAATTAATTGACAACTCTAATATGAATAATATCGATGCATTAAAATTATTTACAAATTGGGAATTAACATGTTTAACATGAAAATATTTAATTACAGAAATATTTTTGTTGGATCGTTAGTACTGAGGGACGTCCTTTACTTAGGTAAAGGCGTCCCTACGAGGAGTAGGGGAGTCCTTGAGTAATGCAGCGGAATAAAGTACTAAACAAGTAATAGATGAACGCAGTGAATTATAGAGGAACCACTCAAGACCAAGTAGTCCTTGAGTGTAAACCTCTACCTCCTTGGAGGATTTTCGAATAGTTCTTTCCTTTATATTGAACGTCCTTACAGTTGTACTGGCGAGTCTTTACAGTTCTCTGGCACTTAGCTTTTCCCTAAGTCCACTAGTAAAGGACTCCTCTAAGCCTACAACTTAAGCGAGTTCAATCTATTAAAGGACTCTATCCCTACGTCCTACAGTACTTCGTAGGACTCTCTTTCTCTTTTTGGTTTTTCTGAATACAAACTGTTTTGTGGTTTTGGTTACAAGTCTCACTCGATCTAGCACAAGTCTTAGCAATGTTCTTGAGTTCTTGAGCTAGTTCTTCGTGTTCTTGAGTGAGCCGCTTTCCTCTGATTCTCTCTGAATATTCTCTGAAAGCGTTAACGTCACAATAAATGTCTTGGGGTATTTATAGGACTTGGGGAAGGGCGTCAACGCATGAGCTACCCTGTTAAGTCCATAAGGAGTTTTACCCTGGAACACTCTTTGAAGCATAGGCAGTTCTTCATCAGTTGTCTCAAAACCACTTTCCGGGAGAGAGCTTAGTGCGTTAGACGGCGGCTTTTGTGTGCTCAGTCCCATGAAGGCACGGGCTTGGCGTTTAGTGACAGATGCTTTTTCATCATCTATCTTGAAGTGTAGAGAGCCGTCCTTAGACTTGTAGCGCAGGTTCCTGTAGAACGCTTTGATCTGCTCTTTGTCAACTTCTGTAGGCGCAGGCCCAACGTTCAACCAGCCTTGAAACCTTAGAAGCTCAAGGAACTCCTAAACTTTGTCATCTTCGAAGGATGAGAGCCATTCTTCGGAGTAGATCAAGGGGCTGAGAGCTTTGACGGGCGCACTATCAGGCTTGCGCTTTCTCTTGCCTTTTGGAGACTCTAAGTCCTCATCATCATCATCAGACTCATCCTCAGCTTCCTCGGACTCACTCTCAGCAGCGTCCTTGGAGGGAGCGTCCTCTGTGCCTTGTTCATTGGCTTCATTGCCACCAGCTGTGGCCTGTTCTGTTTCAGAAAGAGCTCTTCCTTGGGACGTCTCCTCTGCATCCTGAACCTCTGTTTGAGTTTCATTTGAGGGCTCAGCGTCCGCAGGGACTTGTTCGGATTCAGTTTGGATTTGAGGGGAGGGGTTTTCTTGTGGAGTTGGGAGGGGATTGAGGATTGGGAGAGATTGATTGTAGGGTGGGACTTCTTGTGCATCACGCTCGAGCTCTTCGGACAGAGTAGGCTCGGCGTCCTTGTGAGCGACCTGGCGCTCGCCAGCGTCCTTAGGAACTTCAATTATTTCGGCCTCTTTTGCCGCAAGAGCATTCTCGACTCCTTCCGCCTCGTCATTAGAGTCCCCAACAACGTCAATGAATGGGGAGGACTCACCGGCAGGCATTCCTCTTTGGCTCTCAGATGAGCTAGAGGAGGAGGAGGAGATGTGCTCGGGCTTTGGAGCGTCCTTGGCTAGCAACACCTTAGGCTTTTCACCAGCTTTGCGACGGCGAAAGGTGTGCGCAAGAGTTGAACGCTGCTCAGCTTCTTCCGGGCCGCTTTCGGAAGAGGGACGACGGGACCTTGGAGTCTCGGGGTCCTTTGGCGGTGAGATATGGGCCGAAGCGGATGGGAAGTTGGCAAAATTGAGGGGAGATGAGTGTGGGTTAGGTTGGAACGGTATAAGGGCATTGGCTTTGGAGGCTGTGGGAGAACGGGGAGGAGTAGGGAGTTGGACGATTTTAAGTGCAGGAGGGGGAGCAAGGTTGGATTTTCTTTTGACTGGGCCTTTTGAGGAGCTTTTGATAAGGGGGACGCTTGAGGACTTGGCCTTTTTGAGGGGCCTTGGGTCATGGGTCTTTTTGGAGCGTTCCTCCTTTATGTGGGGTGGAAACTTGTCCACAATTTCTGTGGGTTTTGAAGAGGAGAAGGGTTTTGAAGTTTTTGAGAGAGGGGACGATGGGGCGGGACGCTTCAGTAGATTTTTTGTTGTGACTGTGGGAATTTGAGGAGGTGGGGGAGAGGGACTCGGCAAACGGGTTTGGAGCATTTTGTAAGCCAGGGAGTCCCTTGGGTACATGGGAAAGTCAGGCAAGACGGCGTTATGCAAGTCAGGTATGAGATCAAGTAAGGGACCAAGGTTCTCACCACCAAACAGCGAGAAGAAGAGAACGGTGTCCATCCTCCCGGGTAAGTCCTTGTAATTCGTGTTGTGGAGGCTTGGGATGACGAATCGTTCGATGAACTTCTCATAGTTCCTTGTCTTAACAGCGTCCTGCTTCACGTCAGGATTGTCCATGCGTTCCCTTATCAGATTGTACAAAGTTTTGGGCTTCCGGTTGATGAAGGCCACAAGAGATTCGTTCAGGACGATAGGTTTTGGCTTCTCAATGTGGTGGGACTTCACCAATCTTCTTCTCTTCCCGCCGGTAGAAGATCCGGCCACGTTCACTAGTCTTTGAGACATTTTCAGATGAACTTTTAGAGAGAGAAAGTTGCCGGAATGCTAGAGAGAGGGCAGAGCACTGATTTGAACAGGAAGGTGGTTGAGAATAATAAATTCTGAGTGCGACTGTTCTGGCCTTATATAGAGGAAGCGGTGGCACAAACTGTAATTAACACTGATTTACTGTGCGACGCGTGGCAAAACTTCCCCCTTAAGATTTGAGCAATTACAACGGTCACTGTTCACACTTTCAAAAGTTCAAAATTTCTGACTCTTCAACTTCTTCTAAACTGAACTGGCGTCCTCTCTTACAAACACTGAGCGTCCTCTCATACTTAGCAAAAATTTACCTCTTCAAGCAAACCAATAACCAATTCAACCGTCCTTGTGATCACCTTACAAACCATTTGAGAACAAAGCAAGTACGTCCCGTAAAAGAAAAATATGAAGCTCATAGGACACTTTTGCAGAGTTCTCGGCTAGGGTAAGTTCAGAGTTCCCATCATTTCGGCTTATGATGCGGGTTGGGTGATCAGGGATACTCTTTTCAAGACAAGTAGAGAAAATTTGAATGGCGTTCCAAAGTAGCAAACACATGAAGTTTTAGACTAGTGTTCTTGCAAATATGAATTCAATGCATAACAGTCCTTAAACACTTAGAATCTACAAAACATAGCCAATCATTGAGGGAATAGTAGAACGGGACTTGCTACTTAAAAGTTATCATCCCCAAGAGCAGCCTTAGATGCTCATAGGGACGTCTATCAAGCGCCTTAGTGAAAATATTAGCTATTTGGTCTTCAGTCCTTACATGCTCCATACTAATAAGTCCTAGTTCAACATTATCACGCAAGAAATGATGCCTTATATGAATATGCTTTGTGCGTGAATGAAAAACAGGATTCTTAGAAATTTCAATAGCACTTGTGTTATCACAACGAATGGGAATAGTTTCAAGATTGATACCGTAGTCCTCAAGTTGATATTTGATCCAGATGACTTGTGAAAGCACGAGGCAGCAACAACGTACTCGGCTTCTGCAGTTGAAAGCGCCACAGAGTTCTGTTTCTTAGATCCCCAAGAGACTAAGCATGAACCAAGGAACTGTGCCATTCCTGAAGTGCTTTTTCTATCAATCACATGACCAGCATAGTCAGCGTCCGAGTAGCCAACAAGCTTGAAGGACGTCTTCCTAGGGTACCAAAGACAAAGATCGTCGCGTCCTTTGAGGTAGCGAAAGATCCTCTTGACTTCTTGCATGTGGGACTCCTTTGGATTCGCCTGGAAGCGTGCACACAAGCAAACGGCAAACATGATATCGGGACGGCTTGCGGTCAAGTAGAGCAAAGAGCCAATCATTCCTCTGTAAAGCTTTTGATCAACGTCCTTTCCCTTTTCATCAGCATTAAGACACGAGTTGGTAGAACAAGGGGTTGCAACAGGCTTGGACGTGTTCATCCCGTACTTCTCAAGCATTTCATGGACATATTTTTGTTGGTGAATGCGCGTCCCTTCCTTGAGTTGGTTGATTTGAAGTCCCAAGAAGAAATTGAGTTCTCCAATGAGGGACATCTCAAACTCACTACTCATTAAGGACTTGAACTCATCTACAAGTTTTATGTTAGTACTACCAAAGACTATATCATCAACATAGACTTGGGCAATTAAAATGTCCTTGTGAACTTTCTTAATGAACAGAGTTTTATCAATTGAACCTCTTGTGTACCCATGAGACAAAAGAAAGGACGCAAACATGTCGTACCATGCACGAGGGGCTTGCTTGCGTCCATAGAGAGCTTTGTCCAAGTAGTACACATGATCTGGGTGAGAGGCGTCCTCGAAGCCAATCGGCTGAGCAACATACACTTCCTCCTTGAGTTTTCCATTGAGAAAGGCAGTCTTGACGTCCATCTGAAATAACTTGAATCCTTTGTGGGCGGCAAAAGCAATAAGGAGACGAACGACCTCAATTCTAGGAACAGGAGCAAAGATTTCATCGTAGTCTATGCCTTCCTCTTGCTTGAATCCTTGAGCCGCTAGTCTTGCCTTGTTCCTAGACACACGTCCACTTTCATCAAGCTTATTTCTGAACACCCAACGTGTCCCTATGATATTTTTGCCTTTGGGACGAGGGACGAGGGTCCAGACTTTGTTCCTTTCAAATTGGTTGAGTTCTTCTTGCATCGCTTGAATCCAGTCAGCGTCCTGGAGTGCTTCCTTGATGTTCTTGGGTTCCACCATAGAGACAAAGGCATTGAAAGAACAGAAAGCTAAATTAGCACTATGGGACTTGCTTGCTGCTAACCTTGTTTGAACTCCTTGAGAAGGATCTGAGACAATTTGAGAAGTTGGGTGGTCCCTAGAGAAGCGGGACTCCCTTTGAAACAATTGAGCAAATCTTGGATCAATGTCTCCATCAGAATCATCACTATCACTTTGAGCATCGTCCTCAGTGGGTTCCCCCTCAGAGAGAGCGTCCACACCTTGGCGTTGCTCGCCTCGTTGACTTGATTCAGCCACATCTTGTTGAACTGGAGATTCACTACGAGAGGGAACTCCCTGGACAACACTAGGAGCGTCCACTGAGACTTCTTCAGGATTTGGGGTGGCGTCCTTAGGAGCATAGTATTTTCCAGAGGACCAATCTTCACCTTCGTCTTCAAAGTCGTCCTTTTGTTGTGAAGAAGAGCGTTCTTTCTTACTTGGTTTTTCTTTGTGAGAAGAGCTCTCCTTAAACACAACATGAATACTCTCCTCAAGCTTTAGAGTTCTTTTGTTGAAAACTCTATATGCTTTGCTGGTGAGAGAGTACCCAAGAAATATGACTTCATCACTTCTTGCATCAAACTTTCCAAGTTTTTCTTTATCATTGTTGTGGACGAAACACTTGCACCCAAAAACTCTGAGATAATCAATGCGAGGCTTCTTTCCATTCAACAACTCATAGGACGTCTTCTTCAGCAGAGGATGGATCATGGCACGATTGATGATGTAGCATGTTGTAGCAATAGCTTCCGCCCAAAAGTACTTGGGGACGCTATTTGCCAAGAGCATAGTTCTTGCCATATCCTCCAACGTCCTGTTCTTTCTTTCCACAACTCCATTTTGTTGAGGAGTCCTTGGAGCTGAGAAGTTGTGTGAGACACCATGTTGATCACAGTAGGCCAGGAACTCTGAGTTTTGGAGCTCCGTCCCATGGTCTGATCTTATGGCTTTGAGAGGCGTCTCAAGGGCAATTTCCGCTTGTTTGATGAAGACTTTGAACGCATTGAAGCAATCTGCTTTTGACACTAAGAAAAGAACCCAAGTGAATCGAGAAAAATCATCTACAAGAACGTAAATGTACCTCTTTCCACCGTAGCTCAACGTCCTCATTGGTCCACAAAGATCCATATGGAGAAGTTCCAAAGGCTTCTTTGTACTGACTTCGTTCTTGGATTTGAAAGACGTTCTTGTTTGCTTCCCTTTGATACAGGCTTCGCACTGTTCAACTTTCTCAGGATCAATTCGGGGAAGTCCTTTCACAAGATTTCTTTGGTGTAGTTTGAGGATTGTGCTTGGTCCAGCATGGCCAAGGCGGCGATGCCAGAGGTCAGCATCCTCCTTTGAAGCAGATAGACACAATTCTGATTTAGGCTTGAACTCCTGGTTGAAGATGTATACATTGTTCTGGCGTACTCCTTTGAGAACAACTTTGTTGGACTTCTTGTTGATGACTAAGCACTCCTTTGAGTCAAATGTGACTAGGTTTTCACCTTGATCACACATTTGGGAAACGCTAAGAAGATTGAAGCCAAGTCCTTCAACAAGACTGACATTTGTTGCTTTGATGGACGGATTGAGAATGGCAGTTCCCGTCCCCTTGATCTTTCCCTTGCCCTTGCTCAGTTCCTCCCGTGGCACTACCTTGGATAGAAGTGAGATGGATCTGGCTTCCTGTCATATGGTTTGAGGAGCCACTATCAATGATCCATGGGCGTCCCCTCACTTCCACCTGCCATAACAAAGTTAGTGTTCGGCGACCCAGACAAGGTGTTCCTTACCTGGTTCGTTACAGAAATAGAACTCTGGTTCTGGCATGTAGTCATTTATATTCACATCATTTGAAAAAGCATGCTTTTGGAAAGAGTTCCTAGAGCGTCTAGAACGCCTAGGATTAGCCTTAGGGACGGACTTATCATTTTCAATGTTAGTCCTAGCAGCTTTTCCATTTTCAACATCTTCTTTGAGTTTTAAGCAATCATATTTGAAATGGTCTCCTTGTCCACAGTACCAGCACGTCCTATAGTAAGTACCAAGGTAGTACTTCTTGTTAGGACGTTGAATTTTGTTTTCTTTCATCTTTTGAGGGTTGCAGACTTTAGAACCTTCCCCTTTAGCAATTTTCTTGTAGATCCTATGACTGGTGGACTGTGGAGTTAGTGTAGTAATCCTCTTTACCTATCTCTCCACTCTCTACGACTCTAATTCTTTCAAGAAGGTTTTTAGTTTTCTCCCTTTCAAGTTCAAGTTCTGAAGTTTTTCTTGCCTCAAAGTCGCTAGGTAGAGAGTTCTTAGTGTCAGATTCATAACCTAGACCTCTCTTGGCTGGGACAAACACCATTGGTCTAACTTCCTCAACTACGGGACTCTTTCCCAACACTTTTACTTCTTCCCTAAGCTTAGCGTTCTCAAGTTTGAGACACATAATTTCAGTTTTTAGGGACTTAGTTTCTTCACATGAGGACTCTAGTTGAATAGTCATGGAACTACAGTTTTTACATTCAACCACAATATTTTCATTTTCAAGTTCAAGTTCATCCATTCTATGTTGCATGACAACACTTTCTTCCATGATTTTTCCAATAAGTTTAATGAGCTTGGATTTAGAACAATTTTCTAAAGAACTCATCATAGACTCACGGGTTACCTCATTTTCAGATCTTGGAACGTTCTCCTCAACAACTGTGGCGTCCTCCATAGCCATGTACGCCACTTGTTCCTCAGGTTCTTCATCATCATCATTAGAAGAACTGCCATTATCCCATGCAGATGCGAACGCTCCAATGAGGGCCTTTGTCTTCATTTCCTTTGAAGACATTCCCGTTGTACACTTTTTAGCAAAGTGTCCTTTCCTGTTGCACTTGTAACAAGTAAGTTCTTTCATCTCTGCCTCAGTGTACTTGTGACTTTCTTTCTTGGATGGCATCTTGTGTTTGTTGAAGTATTTGTTTCTTTTGCCATAAGAATGGAGAGCTTTGTGAATAAGAGCAAGTTCTTCTTCTTCATCTAGCTGTTCTTTAGTCTTGCTTTCTTTCTCCCTTAAAGCTTGAACGCGCATCTTCTCACGGTTCTCATTTTTGTTGGCTTCCACCATTAAAGCAAGTTCTTGTTGACGACGAAGATACTCAGCGTACTCTGGTGTTAATGTCATCAAGGCTAGATCTGTCTGCGGATTCCGTGCTAGCTCAGCTAAATCGGAGTCCCTTCTTGCTTCATATCCTCTCAGCTTCCCGTAGATCTCTTCCATATCTAGAGTCTTGTTAGCTGTATTTTCCTTGAACGTAGTTCTATCAAAGTTCCACTTTCCTGTTAGTCCATCAATGACCACTTGAACTCTGTTTCTCATTGAAATTTCAGCTTCTAGAATACCCAGGTTCCTCATCTTGGTGACAAGAGCTTCAAAACGGTATGAGTAGTCCTTAACTGTTTCATTGGGCAACATTCTGAAAGCATAGAACTCTCTCTTGATTTCGAGCTGAACATCCTCCTTCATCTCAGCAGTTCCTACGTGGAATTTTTCAAGGGCTTCCCACTGTTGTTTGGCAGTTGCCAAATTGCTAACTCTGGTGGCGTCCCTTTCACAAAGAGACGCTTGAAGGAAAAGCATATAGCCTTTGTATTTGTTTCCATCAGCTTGAATTCATCAGGACCCCACTCATCCTCTTTATCTTTCTTGTCAGCAGGAACGGTAAGGTCACCTTTCATGATTACTCTCCAACATTGAAAGTTCTGACTTCTAACAAAGTTTTCGAACCTGATCTTCCAGCGGTTGAAGTTGCCGTCCGTCAGGCGCGGAGGCTTCATAAAAGAGATTCCAATAGGTTCCATGTCCATCTTTTACCTGCAACTCAGTAAGAATCTAGAGCGCCTGCTCTGATACCAATTGTTGGATCGTTAGTACTGAGGGACGTCCTTTACTTAGGTAAAGGCGTCCTTTGGTTAGGCGTCCCTACGAGGAGTAGGGGCGTCCTTGAGTAATGCAGCGGAATAAAGTACTAAACAAGTAATAGATGAACGCAGTGAATTATAGAGGAACCACTCAAGACCAAGTAGTCCTTGAGTGTAAACCTCTACCTCCTTGGAGGATTTTCGAATAGTTCTTTCCTTTATATTGAACGTCCTTACAGTTGTACTGGCGAGTCTTTACAGTTCTCTGGCACTTAGCTTTTCCCTAAGTCCACTAGTAAAGGACTCCTCTAAGCCTACAACTTAAGCGAGTTCAATCTATTAAAGGACTCTATCCCTACGTCCTACAGTACTTCGTAGGACTCTCTTTCTCTTTTTGGTTTTTCTGAATACAAACTGTTTTGTGGTTTTGGTTACAAGTCTCACTCGATCTAGCACAAGTCTTAGCACTGTTCTTGAGTTCTTGAGCTAGTTCTTCGTGTTCTTGAGTGAGCCGCTTTCCTCTGATTCTCTCTGAATATTCTCTGAAAGTGTTAACGTCACAATAAATGCCTTGGGGTATTTATAGGACTTGGGGAAGGGCGTCATTTCTGTGGGACGATCATGCCCTTCGTGGACGTGGCTATAGGATCTTCCTCCACGTAGTAGGTCGGTGATGAGGAAGCTTCCTGTATCCAGCTGTGTATGATGAACTCCGCTACAGGATCGGCCGCCACGTGTTGATGAAATCTGCAACAGGATCGTCCGCCACGTAGTGTTGGACTCCGCTACAGGATCGGTCTCCACGTGTCCTTGGATGATCAAATGTTGTCGAGTGATGTCATCCTGTCGGCTAGTGAGTAAGGACTCCTTTCTTGCGTTCCTACTTGCTTGGGACTCCGTCCTTGCTCAAGTAGTCTATAGCTGGTCCTTACTTCCTGTTAGCTAGCGTCCCTAAGCCTAGGGAACGCTTCACACACTTGTTGTCCTTTTGTCACTGGCGTTCCTGAACACTTGGACAAATTTATTAGAATCAAAGTGAGTTTGTCATATCAAAACTAAGGGAAGGTTGTGTGGTACACTAACAAGTACGCAAGCATCCTTGATAGCGTCCCAACAGTTTTTAAATTTCATAATCCTAAATATGCACATTTATCATAATAATCCAAAAAATCGAATATATGGAGGCGATTTTTTTTAAATTGAAAATTCTATAAAAAATTATCAATGTATTAAGAATAAAACTATTAATTAAGTCGGTTTGATGAGTCACTCATTGTGATTTTGGATTAAGAGACTGAGATATTATACATGGAGAGTAAACCCATTGATGGGGTCGATTAGATAGGATGGTCATTTTGAGTTCAAATTGAGTACAAGTTTGGACCGTTATCTATGAAGAATAAATGAATTATTAATAGGGTTTGTTTTACATTTAGTCATTTTGAGTTGCATTGAGTATAAGTTTGGGCTGTTATATTTGGAAAATAAATCTATTTAAGGGTCGGTTCCATACGTTGGTTATTTTAACTTCGAATTGAGTATAAGTTTGGTCTATTACATATGAAGAATAAAGCTATTAGCATGGCAAGTTCAATACATTGGTCATTTTGAGTTCGGATCGAGTATAAGTTTGAGTTGTTATATATGAAAAATATAGTATTGATAAAATCCGTTTGATGGATTGATCATTTTGAGTTTTGATTGTGTTCAAGTTTGGGATGTTATATATCGAAAGATAGGATGTTCATTTGGATTCAGATTAGGTGCAAGTTTGAGTAGCTAAAACTTACGTGTCAATTGGGTAGGGTCATTGCAAGTTTGGTTAAGCTGGGTTCGGGTCACTCAGTTTAGTTCGAGATTAAGTATAGGTTCACATCGTGAGTTTTATAGATCAATTAGGCTAAGTCATTATGTTTTTTTTTTTGCAACATTAAGTTGACCAATGGGTTAATTGAGCCGACTATTTTATACTTATAATTGGGTAGGTTCACATCGTGAGTTTTATAGATCAATTAGATGCACACCATCAAATTTGAGTTTGTTCTATATAATTTTATGATAACTACATTAATTATTCAACCGATTATAATTGTTATAGTTATGAAATTTGATACTTATCGGATTTAAATAAATTACTAATATTGTATACAAAGTGATATGTTTTAAATCTTATTTGGAAAAAATCTCGTGTAAACCCGGGTTATAACTGGTTTAAAACTAAAGCGTTTTTGTCGGTTAAGAGCATCCACAATGGTGACTAGCAACATTTCTTAACATTAAAAAAAATGCAAAAGTCAGTAAAAGTCAGAAATTGTTGCAGAGAAATTTTGGTCTGCAACCAAAATGTTGCTACTGCAAGAATAGAATCCAGACACTCTCTCCAGATAAAAAATGTGATGTGGCACTTTTACTTTTTCAATTTTTTTAAATTAGAAAAAGAAACTAACCTACTTTGGTCCCCACTTGCATTTACCTACCCTCCTCTTTTTCCCCTTTTCTCTTCTCGTTACCCATCCGGACAAAATTTTACAAACTTTTTTTTGGTCCCCACATTGCTACCTACTTTTTTTTTTATTTTCATTTGTACTTTCATTTGTATTTTCATTTTTACTTACTAGCTCTTCTTCTTTTTTACGCATCTTTTGTTTATAGGTTTTGTATTTTAATATAATTAGGTGTGCCCTTGTATTTGTGAGTAAAATTAATTAGGTTTTAAAAATAACATAATACTATTAGTAAGTAATAGTTGTAGAAATAGTAGTAATAACAATAAGAGGAACGCTCAGGTGAGATACATGTTGTGGTACAACATGTAACATGATGTGGACCGTTAGATTGGTCTAAATGGAGGGTGAGATTTGAGGGTACATAATAGTTATATTTTAATGAGGGGGCTGTGATCAAACCAACGTGGCTGCATATATGATGGCGATATTTGTGGGATTTTCAAGAGGGAAAATCGGGTGTGGAATTCTGTTATGGCAAGGATTGTGTTGACAAGATTTAATTGATTATTTGAAAATCAAGCTACATTTTTTTAAAATAGGAAGTTCCTTAATTTTAGGGATTAACAAGAATGGAGATATTTTAAAAATAAATAATTAATTGAGCATAAAATTCAAAAATCGTTCGTTAATCCTAGAAAATCTATTAGTCAGTGTTTGAATAACTCTGTTCGATGGTTTGAAAAATAGAGTTGAACATTCAAATTAACTATGTACAATGGGTTGAACATTCAAAATAGAGTTGAACATGTGTTATTGCTTTATGAATCTTTTTCTAATTTGGTGTGCTCATATATTACTATAGTTGAATAAGTACTTGTCTTCTCATGAAAATCAATTCATTATAAGCTGAGATGAAAATAAGGATCTTACGTGACCATTGAAAAAGTAAATGTATTGCATTGAATAAGATGAAAATCAGGATTGCTACAACTCGAATACATACTACATACAATAAGTTTGAAAAAGTGCGCGCATCTCTTTTTCAATATACATTGGTATGATAAAAAATGTCATTGTCTTTGTCTTCCAACTTCATCCATTATTCACCCCCTTCTTGAATAACTACAAAAAAAAAACACACATATATGAATATCAATTCATACATAATAGTACAAACAACTAATATGGTTGAACAAGTGTTCATCATATAATGCAAAACTATCAAAACGAAAATATATTATTGTAAAAGTTGTCTTATAATCATTGAAAAACACTATTGTCCAACATGAAAAATATAGAATAATTAAATTCTGTTACTTGAAAAAATATTATCAGTATATAGAAAAACACAATAAACACACATGAAACAGAAATGAAAAACATTGAAACTAATATGTGAAAAAGTTGTCTTATAATCATTGAAAAACACTATTATACCACATGAAAAATACAAAACTATTCATATCTACTATTTGAAAAATTGTTATTAATATGTTGAAAAACACAATAGACATATAAAACATAAATGAAAACCATGCATTTTATCGCGTAATGAATAAGTTTATGTAAATAGTTGCAGAATATTCAAAGAAAGAAACCATACATGTCTTCCCGTCGATCTCATTCAAGTTGCATGCATACATGTCATTGTTCATGAACTCAATACAAATTAAAGAACCCAAATCGGATCCTGAACGAATGTAATTATGTTAGAGACAATTGAATCTAGTTGGAGAAGACACATACGTTTTATGAATACGGCCTTTTTGTAACCCTAAAGTTTTAGTAGCAAATATGAAATTCAATGAATCAAACAAAATCAAACACGTTAGAAAAAACCCTAATCATATTTTAATTGCAACCGTTCTTAAAAAAAACTAATCTTATTCAACTCGTTAGAATTGACACATATAGATCGAAGGGAAAATGCGATTTACTAGTGTGAATCAAACCAAACAAATCGAGTGATATAACACTCTAAAGTTAAATCTTCACTTACCTAGAAATTGATAGACTTTATGGACGAATTTGGGATAAGAGAGGCACGAGACTACCTTCAAGAGACGAGAGATGAACGACAACGACGACTATGCCTCAACAAATTGACGATATCAGACAAGATTGAGGACCAAAATGTGTGATGAACGAAGAAGAAAGAGATGGATCATGGTTCTTGGAGAAAGTAACCGATGGAGGAAGATGAAAATTAAAGCTTGATATGGAGAGAGAAGGAGTGTCCGAAAATAGTGGAGTAAATCTTGGTTATTTTTCAAAATATGGAAATATGATTTTCAAGGAGGATTTTAGATTGCAATCTGGTGTATCTCATTTATTGTACAATTGTACTCTTGATTTCCCCCTCCCATGAACCGTTGATTTACTTTCATCTTGTGGTTGATATTGTGTTACATATTACATTCTAAGAGAGTGTTTTACTAGAGCATTTTTCATAACAATAATATACAAAAACTACTACTCCATTATTTGAAGATATATGCTCATATTTTTACTAATTGATAAAAGTTAATGAATATAGGCTTTGTAGGGTGATGTAAGCATGACAATTAAAGATTTTGATATATAGATTTTTTTATTGTAGATAAAATGTAGAGAAATTTCTTAATCCTATATGGCGAACAAAGAAGGTAGAAAAAGTAACTTAAGAAATCCATTCCACTCTCTTCGTACTCTAAGAATGTAACAAACGTAGCAGCGGTGACACGGACGTCTTTCAAGATCACGTATAAAACGATCAAAAGCAGATCGAACAAAACGAACTTCGACTTTAATGTATGTTTCATAGTACTATTTGTGCTGCATAAGAGAGAGAGAGAGGGGGAAAACGAAAGGCTCAATTCCCCTGTTGAAAGTCGAGGAGGCGAGATTGTGGATCGATTGAAATGGAGGAGGGGACGAAATGCAGAGGAGGTATTAATGCCGTGCTCCGAGCGGTGCTAATAATAACAATTATAGTGGAGCAGTCAGCGGCGGCGGGCGGCGTGGTGCACGACTACGCGGGGGCCCTGGAGAAGAGCCTGAGGTACTTCGAGGCGCAGAGGTCAGGGCGGCTGCCGCACGGGCAGCGGGTGACGTGGCGGGACAGCTCGGGCGTGACGGACGGGCTGGAGCAGGGCGTGGACCTGGTGGGCGGCTACTACGACGCCGGGGACCACGTCAAGTTCGGGCTGCCCATGGCCTTCACCGTCACCATGCTGGCCTGGGGGGTGGCCGAGTACGGGGACGCCCTGGCCGGGGCGCACCAGCTGGCCCACGCCCTCGACGCCATCAAGTGGGGCGCCGACTACTTCGTCAAGGCCCACACCGCGCCCCACGTCCTCTGGGCCGAGGTCGGCGACGGCCGCACCGACCACTACTGCTGGCAGCGCCCCGAGGACATGACCACCTCCCGCCGCGCCTACCGCCTCGACCCCCACCACCCCGGCTCCGACGTCGCCGCCGAGACCGCTGCCGCCATGGCCGCCGCCTCCATCGCCTTCCGCCGCGTCAACCCGCTTTACTCCCGCCTTCTGCTTCGTCACGCTCGCCAGGTACGTTATTAATTAATTCATTCCTTAATTGATATACGTACGTTTGGAACTAACTATGGGGTGTTCCTTGATTTGATTAATTAGTTATAGATAGTGATTAATTAAGAACAGTCCAAATTAATGGTGTTTCGAAAAACATGTACATTAAACGTGATAGTACGTATACATATATAAGTGGCCCAAAAAAATATATAAGTGGCCCACGTACAAAGGTGTCGGTGGTGCAGTTTTGAATGGAAGTTGGTGCAACTAGCTCGCAGAGTTGAATTACTAAAGCTGGGAGGGAGTTAGTGTGAAAAAAAAGGATGGTGTCTGTAGATTCTAAACTTATTGAGGTGGTGTACTTATTCAATATTTAATTAACTTTTATCGTAATCTTTTTTATATATTTAAATAATGTGTAATCAAATTAAAATGACACTAATAGAATAGTGATAATTCATTCATTTAAAAACCGAAAAGTTTGGAGTTAAAACCTCAATAAAATTACATTTTTGGTGTCCTCATTTATGGTGTTCAGTAATTCATAGGTCATGTGTTCAACTCTCTTAAAAACAATTTTTTTTGATTCTTTTTTAGAACTAATAATAATGCAAGTATAAAAACAAATTGAAAAATTTTCATATATATATGCATCCATATATGATGACAATTTACATACTAAATTTGTTAATTAATAATTGAAGAATAAAAAGATGATATTTAAAAAAAAATAGAATTCTTCCGATGACCGAAAAAAATTAAAAAGGTCATTTTTTTTCTTAATTCATAAATCTATTATGTAGTAACATCAGTTGAAACAATAGAAAAATAAAAAACTTCTAATATTACAAAATACAATATTCATGCAAACAAATAGTAAACTATTTCTGTAAAACTCAATAATGTTTGAAAATTATTGTCTATAAACTAAATAACTACTAATTAAAATTAAAAATTAAAAATGCTTCGTGCGTAGAATGAGATATCGCGCTAGTTATATATAAGATTTAGTTTATGTACATATATACATATATACATATAAAAATGTATAAATAAGATGGATGAATGTGTGGTTCGCAGTTGTTCGAGTTCGCAGATAGGTACCGAGGGAAGTATGACGAGAGCATAAGCGTGGTGAAGAGCTACTATGCATCGGTGAGCGGGTACGGGGACGAGCTGTTGTGGGCCGCCCTTTGGCTCTACAAGGCCACCGACAAGGCCTCGTACCTAGACTATGCACTGCAAAACGCCCATGCTCTTGGCGGCACTGGTTGGTCCATTTCCGAGTTCAGTTGGGACGTTAAATTTGCTGGCCTCCAAATCCTGGCTTCTAAGGTACGTACCTACCACGAGGACCGTAATTATTAATCTGTTGTTATTGTTGTTGTTGTTATTGTTATTATTATTATTATTATTATTATTGTTATTGTTATTATTATTATTATTGTTATTGTTATTATTATTATTATTATTATTATTATTATTATTATTATTATTCCATCATTGATTACACTTAAACCTATGGGAAATTCTGTTTGTTACCCCCATTTTTTATGATTTTTCGAACGACACCCTAAAAAAAAACTTATTCCAAAATGTACCTCCGAGTTTATGTCCTAGTTTGTCCTATACCCCTATAAGTGTAGTCTATTGCCATCCACTCCCCATTTGATTATGTTTACTCCCTCCGTCCCATAATATAAGGCTCGTTTTCCATTTTGGGTGTCCCAAAATATAAGGCCCATTTGCAAACTTTCCATTTTTGGAAAAGTAAATTTACCACATTACCCTTATCAAATCATTCAAATTACACCTTTTTTATCCCTCTTTCCCCTATTTTTACTATATTAACCTCACTAAATCATTCAAATTACACCTTTTTCGTCCCTCTCTCATCTCCTTTTACCATATTATCCTCACCAAATCATTTTAATTACACCTTTTTCATCCATCTCTCATCTCTTTTTACCAAATTATCCTCACTACATTCTATAAATTACCCATTTTTCAACATTTTCTTAAAACTTGTCCAAAATCACAAATGGGCCTTATATTATGGGACGGAGGGAGTAAAAGAAAAGGAAAATTCATTTAAAATTTTGAAAAAACAAATAAAAATGTACACTAGCTAGTAGCTAGGCAAATCCGAGTTTGTGAATCCATACATCATCGATCAAGGCTCCCATCCCAAGGGCCGGAATTGTCGGTGGTGTGTGTTGTGGTAGGATCCACTTTAAAATTGAAAATGAAATTGAAAGAGGAGACATATGCATGTTCCCTGCCTGCCGGGTAATTTCTCAAACATGAAATCAATGAATAGGCCCGCATCTTTTTCCAGGATTTCGCCTTTCTCTTTTTAGAGGCTGGCTCTGGCGCTGTGCTACATTTGTAGTAATGTAGATGTGGTGTGTGGGTAATTTTTAAGTTAATTGACCCGAAAACATGAAAATTGAAGAAGCGAACAACGTAACTGCGTAAGCCTCAATCAACGCAAAGGGGTTTAAAGTGGCATCATAAGCATGTGGCATGTGCACTGCAGCGCAGGTGCCCAACACGTACTAGTGCTTTTGGGAAACCCCAACTTAACCTATTTCACCTAGACTTGCTAAAATATATGGAAAGTTTGTGCTTCCTAACATTAAAGTAAGTACTTATCTCCGGATCTGCACATCCTTGTTGTACTTAGCCTCCTCCCTTCTGAGACAAGTTATCTTAGTTAAAATCTCTTAGATTACGTCACCTAGCCTCCTCCCTAATTCGTGAATTAATTTTTCACGAACTGACTTGTGGGTTAATAGTTGCTGCATGGTCAGATTGGCTTGTTGCCGGTGTATTTTTCGAGATTATAATATCTTGCATAGGGGTTTCAAGACTCAAAACTCAAAGATCTTCCTATTTATTCAATTGGAAGGATCGTTGTTGTGGAGCGATGCGAGGCAGCAATCTTTAACTACTTATAGGAAGAGTTTTCTTCAAGGCACGACAGTGTGATGAATGCTTTTAATGGATCGAGGACATGGATGTGCAACGAATTCGTATATGACTCACTGAAGGAATCTCACAAACTATGGAAGTCCAAATTGGATATGACTCACCAATTTCAAGAACTCCAATAAGACGAATGAAACAAACAAGATGAGAATGAAAATGAGACTAGACAAAAGGGAGGTCTCTTTGTTTCTTGAACAAAATAACAACAAACGAAATAAAGCAAGAAAGTTGGTTCAAGTTCAATCTATCTTAGAGAGGCACCCAAGGGTGTTAAAATAGAAATTTGGTGGAGACTTCCACCCCCTAGCCGTCCAACCTCCCATACCAGATATGGTGATACGTGATTGCTTAGCGTTGCTTGGATGCCACTAATCTCGTGTAGAATAGCCCACAAGTCCATGACCTTGTCTTGTTCTTCTTTCCCAAACTTGCTTGCATATGAGAGAGAAGAGAACAACAAAGGCTCACCCTTGGATTGTTATGAATCAATAAGGGTTGAAACCTATTAGAACCGAGGCCACGAACCAAGAGAAGAAAGGAGTTCTCTTGGTTCTCAACCTAAAAACAAACCACACACACACACGATTAATTCAATTCGGCAGTGTAAAATTATTCACAATATTAATTTGATTTATTAACATGAATTCACGAGAAGAAAGAAGAGAGATTGATTGAAAGAGTGATCGATAGAAGTGAGGGAGAATTCGGCCGAGAAAGATTGCAAAGAGAGAACTCGAGTTTGGACTTAACACCCAAGGAACAAACTTCTCATAAGTTTATTTGCAAGGTTCAAATATGATTTCATTGAATGAATTGAATGAGTTTAAATAAACAAAGGTAAGACCTAATTCTATCTTTTGTAAGAAGCTTATCATAGAAAAGAGATAGACTATTGCCTTAAGATAGAAGCTAAGTCTTAAAGATAAGAAACTAGAAGAGATACACCATGCCTTCCAAGGAAGAGAATCACCTCCAATGGAGGGAGGGGTTCGGCCGAGTGCTTGACTAAGGAAAAGGCATGTACTTCTAAAAATGGCAAGTGTTAAACACAAATATGACTAATTTTGAAATTTTTGCAAAAATAGTAACTAACATAGGCATGTTCAAAATCAACCTTAAACATATGAGTGATTGATGATGTCCACCGTGGCTCGTTATGCTTGCTCATCATGGCGGGGATCCGGGCTAGAAGAGCTCTTGTAACTTTCCTCAATTTCTTAGTTCAATCTCTTGTAATGGATCCGTTGAAAGGAACGTGAGCTAAGTCCTCGCTCTCTTTCAGAGTCATGGGTGCATGGGTGGCATCAATGGCCAAGTGTCGTGGACCTTAGCTTGCTTATCAGCAGCGACGAAGTCCACTATGGGCACTCGTGCTGGGGCTCCAAAGGCTTTGGTCTACTTGACTCAGCGGTCTTGGGCTCTATAGCACTTGTTTTCTGAGTGGAAACATCCCGCAAGATATGGCCAGAGGAATCTTGAGAAGTGCCTGAAGAAGAGATGAGATATTGACTTGCCTCGAGCACACTAGTGGAACGTGTGTCGAAGGCCTCGATGTAGTGCTCATGATGTGATGGCGGCGGTAGAATCACATCAAATTCCCTCCTCAACCAAGTGCATAATTTTCTTCAATTTAGCACTTGTATAGAGCTCTATCGACCATACCCTTTCTTTCAATAATTTTCAATTTACAAACTTATAGGCTTCAAAATCATCATCATCATTAACTTCAATGGGTGAAAAGTTTACATTCACGGGAGACACATGGTCAACTTCAAATTATACCCTCACAATCAAGGGACATATTCTCGATAGTTTTTGTCTTGACGGATCTAATTTTATAGTTTTATATACTACAATTGCTCTTAGATTCTTATCCCCTTCATAAGACCATTTATCTCCAAACATCTTCCAGTCACAAACGGTAAATGTGTGCAAGTTGCTTCACACTAAAATGTAAAAAAAAAAAAATTATAAAAGGATAACAAGATATTAGTTGAAGTGGACAAAATAGAGCTTACCCATGGTGGAAAACTTCAACAAACTAGGAAATCTTCCAAGATGAACACTTTAAGCGAAAAGCTTACCCATGGTTAATGCTAATTGATATCAAATATGCTAATCCATATCTTAACTTTCTATAATTTTACAATAATTGTTGTAAAAATCCGTGAAATATTTTTGATTTTTTGGGAAAATGTCTTAACTCTACTATTTTCTCATCTTCTAATTTAATTTAATTTTGTTTTGCAAACTTTGTATTTAAATACAAATTTTTTGAAAATTCTAATTGTTTAATTTAACTTCCTTAAGATGAACTTATAACAATTTTTTATTTATAAAAAACTTAAAGTAAAGTAAATTTTATTGCAAAAAATGCCCAAGAGCATATTTTGTGATTGAGTAGTTCTTGGGGTAATTTTACAAACTTCTTCCTGGAACGGGATACCCTACAAATTCACTTTTTTTTTAATATTATTAACATTATTATGAGTGTGTCTCAATATTTTATTCTTTTTAAAATTTTTTAAGAACTTCAATTTTAAGTTTCATAAATGGTTATGGACTAATAATACACCTTATAAAGCATCCCCACCAATTTTTCCAAAATGGAATTTTTTTATAGATTTTGACGATAATTTGAGGTGATTTAAAACCCAATAGCTTCCCTATCACATTTTCTAACATGGAGAAAGTGGGGGAAATGAACAACTTTTGGAAATGCAGGAAATTCTCTATATAATTTGGTGAATCCCTAATGAATTGTTTTTGGATGAAATACTTAATTGAGTGACTAATGATTTTACATTCTCCATTTTGAAGAAATTTTTACATAATCTTTTGGAGAAAGAGCTGTCAAAACTAAATCCGAATTGAAACTTTAGGTTTGAAACCCAAAACTTTACACTTAAATCTTAGAATAAACCGAACTGAAATAATCTGAATGTGATTGGGTTGAAATCCGAACCAAACTTGACCTGTTGATTAACCCGATTTATTATATATGTTTAACCAATCATGATTCGGCCTTGCTTGAATCGTAATCCAATTGATATGAACTCGTACTCAACCAAAATTTTAAAAGCTTGAACGAAAAATCGGTAGAACCGACCCGTTTGACTGATCTTGTTGGAGATAATCTTACACTGGTTATACAGGCTCTTTTGTCTGGGTGGGAAATTGATTCGCCCAATATTAAGGAGGCTTCATTTCCATTCTTTAAATGGCCGAAAGCATGTACGGTCCCCCGAACTTGTAACTTTTTTTCAACTAGATCCTCCAACTAAAAAATGTTCTATTAAACCCCCCAACTTACTAATTTTGTTCGATTAGACCTTATTGTTGACGCGGCACAACGTATGTGATACACGGCCATCTTGTGCGACTGAAATATTATTAAAGCAATATTTTAATTAGATAATAATATTTAAGAATAAAATATATTATAACTTTAAAAATAAATTTGATACATTGTTTAAATATACTATATCGGTAAACCTAACGGGTTTCGGATTTCAATCCATTCGGGTTCGGATTAAAACGGGTTCGGTTCATTTCGGGTTTTGGGTTCAACCTTAAAAAGCTTCGGTCGGTTCGGGTCAGTTTAGCAGGTTCAATTAAGTTTTGACAACTCTACTAATCAATCATGTAAGAGGAACCCTAGGTCTGTTTGGCAAAAAAGTTAACGACAATGTAGTCCGATTGAAAAATTTATAAAATAATATGCTAATAAAGTAATATTATTTGATACTAATGATCTTCGTATTTTAATGATAACATATATTATAGAAAAAATATTGTGTGAGCTAAATTTGTTATTGCGTGTTTCGTAGAACGAGTTAGATTCATAAAATATTTTTTCAACAATGCCACGCCATCGCTACGTCAGTGCCACGTGGTAATGATGTGGCGGTGATGTGGTGGTGACGTGACACATGATGTGTGATGAGAGTATGCTTAAATAAAATAAGTAAGTTAGAGATTTAATAGAAGGTATTTTAGTTGAAGAGTCTGATTTAAAAAAGTTACATGTTCAAAGGTGCGTACATGTATTCCTCCTCCTTTAAGTTGGCGCACGATGATCTATGGAGCCTACGCTCTTCTATAAGTGCAACAAATGGACCCACCATCAGCCATAGCTAGCTAGTAGCTACAACAATTACAGCCCAATTTCATGGCCTTTTTGATCAATTTATTTACTTGTTTCACGGAGTTGAATACTTTTTTGGTAGAAACGAGTTGAATACTAGCCCAGGGCCTTTTTATGATTGACTCTCGACTCCTGCCGGAGTGTGACGCCGTTGGAACCGGGTCATTTTGGTTTGTGGCTCGGGTTTTGTTTATTATGAGTTTTTGGGTTTTCGTAATGCACATTAAAATTGTGTTGAAAATACTAGAAGAGTAGACGTATGGAGTGAGAATGGACACCTTTGTGACAACGAACAAAATATTGTGTTTTGTTATGCATGTACATGTACAACATATACGTGTAGCCTATTGAAAATGGGTGTGCATTTGTTTTTTATTATGCACGCATCATTTTCAAATCTCTTTACCTATTTTATATTTTATTTGTAACATTTTCACTTCCTCGTATGGGCATAAAATAACTTATTTTGCGTTTTAGGTTTTAGGTTTTGTTTGGATGGCATGTTAGATTATACTCCCTCCGTTTCAAAATAAGTGTCGTTTTAGCACTTAAAATTTGTTTCATAATATGTGTCGTTTTAGGTTTTCAAAGTGATTTATTAGGGGTGAATAATGATAATTTTTATTGGAATGTGTATTTGTTGACTAAAGTTGTTCATTCATTGGCCAAAAAAATGTAATGAGTGGTAAGATGAAGAAAAAGTTGTAAGTTTTAAAGTGAATGATTGCTTTTCTTAAAAACTGTGTTAAGAGCTAAAACGACACTTATTGTGAAACGGAGGGAGTACTGTATATAGGTCGTGTAGGAGTATATATATAAACATCATTTTCTAGCTACTTACCAAACTCTGCTCCTTCGGTCCCTTGGATCTTGTCGTCATAAGAGTATATTCTTAAGAGAATTATATTGTTAATATTGATTTAACCTCAAGCTAGCTCCTAATTAATTACATTGTCATTGTCTTCCGGGCAGTTGCTAGCAGAAGAGAAGCACAAGAGCCACTTTGACATACTGGGTCAGTACAGATCCAAAGCCGAGTACTATCTCTGCTCGTGCCTTAATCGAAACAACTTGAGCAACGCCCAGTTCAGCCCTGGAGGCCTTTTGTTCATAAGGCAATGGAACAACATGCAATATGTCTCCTCGGCCTCTTTCCTTCTCCTCCTATACTCGGACTTCCTTGACGCCACGAACCAAGTGCTCACATGCCCTTCGGTAGGAGAAGAGCACACAAAAGTTAACTCCAAAGAGATGTTGGACTTTGCCAAGTCACAAGTCGACTACATCCTCGGTTCCAACCCCATGAACATTAGCTACCTGGTCGGGTACGGTGATCGGTATCCTAAGAGAGTGCACCATAGAGGGGCCTCAATTGTATCATACAAAGAGAACAAGGCCTTCATCGGTTGCACTCAAGGCTATGACAATTGGTATAGTAGGGATGAAGATAACCCTAACGTGATCGTTGGGGCCCTCGTCGGTGGCCCCAATAACCGAGATGAGTTTACGGATGATCGGGCCAACTTCATGCAAACGGAGGCGTGCACTTACAACACGGCTCCTTTGGTAGGAGTTTTTGCCAGGCTCAATCAGCTACAAAAACAAGATTTAGGACTGGCCAAGTACGGTTCTTGGAGTATGATTAGCCACACGTGATGCCCAATAGTGGAACGAGCACATAATAAGGTTCATATAAATTAATACACCAAATTATCATATTTTCCCACCCCTAGTTGCTAATTAATATATGCGGCTACGGAGGCGTGTCTTTTTTTTTTTTTTTTTTTATAAAGGAAAGAATTAGGCTAGCTCCTACACAGCAAGAGACTATCCTATGGCATCCAAACGGACGAGGTCCCTAAGGACCGGATCAGAACTGAGCGAGCAAGTCTGCACATGACGGAACGAGGCCGCTATATGATCTGCAACCGAGTTGGCTTCCCTGAAGACATGCCGTATACCCCAACTCTGAAAGTTACTGACCAAAAGTTGAATGTCCGCCCGAATAAGTTCCACTTCCCACGGACAGCTCCAATCCCCCAACACTGCATTTACCACCTGCAGGTTGTCACCTTCAATCACCAGACGGGGAATGCCACGCCGAGTAGCTTCAAGAATCCCCTGCCGAAGCGCAAAAGCTTCGGAAAACACCACGGAACGCCGCCCGAGGAAACCACCATCATAAACAACAGTGTCACCTGCAGAGTCCCTGATAATAAAGCCAAACGAGGCCACTCCACAGGAGTTCACGGCACCATCAAAGTTAAGTTTACAAAAATTACATGGGGGTTTGGTCCATCTCGCATTCCCCCTTTTGTCGGTTTGGGAGGCAATTTTCGAGCCCACAATTTTTGCCTCTTTGTCGGATTGTTTTGAATTCAACGCTCTTTTCCAATCAGCCATTTGCTTACATGCAAATTCCATTGTTTCCTTGGGGTTTAGGTGAGGCTGGCCAGTCCCATCAAAAGTGCTTTTGTTCCTGAGGTACCAAATGCACCACCAGAGATTGAACACGGATTCAATTTGAGTTGTGTTGAGTCTAGCTCGCAACTCATTGACAAAATCCAATGGGTAACGATTATGAGAATGAAGTTGTCCCACCATTCGCTCCAATGCGGGGTTAAGAACTCTGAGAGCAAGGCGCGCATGACAGCATTCGATAAAAAGGTGAAATGCATCCTCATTTTGTGAAGTGCAGAAACCACATCCATGTGGTACTGCTATATGATTTGCAGCCAATCTGGATTTGGTAGGCAATCCATTACGGCAAAGCTTCCAAATGAAGTTTCTCTGCTTCGGAGGGATGTTTAATTTCCATATCCATTTAAGATCGATTTTAGGACTTGTTTTGTTGTCTTGGATCCATTTCATAGTGGCATTGGTTGAGTACCACCCATTTTTACTTGCTTTCCAGTATAATCGGTCAGTTAAGTTATTAACTGGTAAGGTTATCATGGCGATCTTATCAACATCGTCAGGATTTAGAACTTGTCTTAGTTTATGCAAATCCCATGTTTTATCAGCTCGTATATATGAGCTCACAAGTTCTTCCTCATTTATCATATGGCTAGCTTCCGCTATGGGTTTTATGTTGAGATCAGGAATCCAGCTGTCCTTCCAGAACCGGATAGAATTCCCATCCCCAACTTGCCACAAAAGGCCCGAAAGGAAAAGGTCCTTTAGGCTCATAAGTTTGGACCACTGCCATGAGGTGTTTTGTTGCTTGCTGTAATTCCAAAGGTTTTTTGTTTTAAGGTATTTTTCCCTAACAATTTTGACCCATATGTTCCCCGGGTCTGCTATTATTTTCCATAATAATTTCAATTGTAACGCTTGGTTCATCTCCTCTGCTTTAGCGATACCAAGTCCACCATGGTAATTAGGCCTGCATATCGAATTCCAGCTAATCAACGGTTTGTACCCGCTAGCCTTATTCCAGAAGAAATCACGATTTATCTTGTCCAGTTCGTCGTGGGTGGCTTTAGGCAGGAAGAAGGATTGCATCAGGTAGTTCGGTTGTGCGGACAGGTTAGCCTTAATCAGAGTGGCCCGACCTACTTGGGAAAGGGTGAGTCCCTTGTTCTTGCTGTATAAGCATTGAATGTGTTTTTTGTAACCCTTTCATTAATTAGAGGGCATCCCAGGTATTTATCCAGGGATGTGGTGTTTGTTATATGTAGGGTTTGTCTAATCTGATTTTTAGTTGCATTATTTATATTTTTTGTAGCTTGGAACGCTGATTTATGAAGATTAACCTTCTGACCAGAGGCACGGCAATAGTCCTCGATAATGCTCTTAACATTCTGGCAAGCATGGTTGTTTGCTTTTGCAAAGATGATGAAATCATCTGCGTACGCAAGAAAAAGGATTTTGGTACCTCCCCTCGTAATCTGAATACCAATCCCGCTTTTAGGGTTCATGTTAGCCTGTTGCAGTTGCCTAGCCAACACTTCAGCAGCCAGAATAAACAAATACGGTGAAAGGGGGTCACCATGCCGCAAACCTATTTGCGGTTTGAATTGTTCCGTTGGGCCATTATTCACAAGGACTGAGAACGTAACTGTTTCAATACACTCTTTAATCCAAGAGATAAATTTTCCATGGAAGCCGAATTTTTCAAGGACATGGATCAAAAATTCCCAACTAATCCGATCATATGCTTTTTCCATGTCAAGTTTGATGGCAACCCATTTTTTTTGGAATTGGTTTAAGCGTGAGGAAACCGTATAGCGCAAGGCCACAAACTCCCTTTGTGAATGCTAGCCGAAAATTTTGAGGTGAAAATGTTATATTCTTGATTGTATATTTGTATCTAAATAGATTATATACTAGTATCAGTTCCCGTGCCTTGAAGGCACGATTTGATTTAACTGGAAACTTGCTTAAATTTTATATAAAGTTATTTAAAAGAATAGTTTAATATAAAATCTTGTATTATTTTATATTTTTTTCTTTTTTGATTTATTTGAATTATACATTATTTATGTTATAATATGTTACGGCCTATTGATAGCTTGTAACCCAAGTAACACTCCTAAACACCAAATCAGTAACCAAAGAGAAGTAGAGGAACGCAGGAGGATGCGAGGGGGAAGGCAGACGAAAGGGAAGTAGGAGATAGAGAGAAGAGAGGGGATTAGGGCTAGGAATATCTTGTTATTAATTTTGGGTAATTAACAAGCTATTTATACTAGACCCTAACGGTTCAATAAAAGGCGTCCCGGGGAAAGAACCGTAAAGAAACCCGAGAAGAGAGCATGCTCTAGTTCAAAAGATTACATCAAAATAATTAAATAACAAATCAATAACAAATATAAGCTAATAATAATCCGCCAAACGGCTCGGAGGTCGCTGTTCGCGCCGTGGTCTGGGTGTCTTGCTGGTGTGTGCCGTATCATTCTCTCCCCCCATGAAATTCGGCATGTCCTCAAGCCGCAAATCCGGGAAAGACAGCACAAGCTGGTCGACGGGCTCCCAAGACGCGTCCTCCATCGAGCCATCCTCCCATACAATTAGCCACTCGCGGCGAAGGGAGCCATCCACCATCACCTGCCGCTCAGCCACCGCACGGAGAGGACGAGACACGGGCCTGTCATGTAGGAACTCAGCTGGGAATGCAGCCTGCACAGGAGCTGCGGACTGCGGAACATATGGGCGAAGCAATGAGACGTGAAAAACGTCATGGATCTTGGCGCCTGCCGGTAACTGCAAGCGGTATGCAACCGGACCGATCCGCTCAAGGATAGTAAATGGACCATAGAACCGACGTCCCAGATTGTTAGACAAGGGTTTAGCAACCGAGTGTTGCCTATAAGGCCTGAGTTTCAAGAGCACTTGGTCGCCGACGTCGAATTGAAGGTCGCGTCTGTGAGCGTTTGCTTGTGCAGCCATTCGTTGCTGAGCTTTGAGCAGGCTAGCACGAATAAGTTCAATGACGCGTTCCCGCTCCTGAACCGACGCTAGCGCTGTGGATAGCGTGCTTGTTGGCTGAGTAGGGCGACACAAAGGTGGATGGTCGCGCCCATACAACGCCTTAAAAGGCGACATTTGCAAACCTTCATGAAAGGAGCAATTCAAAGCTAACTCAGCCCATGGAAGAAAATGAGCCCAAGTCCTCGGTCTACCATGCGTAAAGGCCCGCAAATACTGTTCGAGGCTCCGATTCTTGACCTCGGTTTGGCCATCCGTCTGCGGGTGATACGCAGTACTATGACGCAAAGTGGTGCCACTGAGTTTGTGTAGCTCCTTCCAAAACGCACTTGTGAAAATGACGTCACGGTCGGAGACAATAGATGACGGTGTCCCATGATGCTTCACCACTATATCAACAAATAAGGAAGCCACGGTTTGAGCATCGTAAGAAGGTCCCAAGGCACCAAAATGAGAGTACTTAGACAAGCGGTCAACGACCACGAGGATTGTCGTCCGTCCGTGAGATGGAGGTAGACCGGTAATAAAATCCATAGTGACCTCATCCCATACTTGTTGTGGAATAGGTAGAGGTTGAATTAATCTAGCCGGTTTCTTCATACTATACTTTGTGGATTGACAAATTGAGCAAGAATCCACGAAGGTACGGATATCCTTGCGCATCCCGGGCCAATAGAAAACCTCGGCAACGCGACGGAAAGTGCGATCGACGCCGGGATGTTCTGCACTTGGCGAGGCATGGAACTCTTGCAACACCTCAACTTTGAGACATGATTCCTTGCTAAAGACCAGCCGATGGTGATAATAGAGAAGCCCTTGATGGATCCGAAATGGGCTCGGTAACTCGCACTTGGCTGCGGCTTCATGCAATGCAAGTAAATAAGCTAGAGTCTCATTCTCCACACGCACACGAGACAACAACTCAGGCAAAGGGGACGACAGAGCCATGAATTGTTTGAGGGCAGCCGCATCATCAATCATACAACGGGACAGAGCATCAACGACACGGTTACTAGCCCCCGTTTTGTATTCAATCCGAAATTTATACCCCATGAGTTTTCGGATGAAGAATTGTTGATCCGGAGTTTGAATCACTTGAGATAAGAGCTCCTTGAGGCTCTTTTGATCAGTCCGAATCAAGAACTCACGGCCAAGAAGATATTGGTGCCATTTTTGGACCGCGGAGATAATAGCAAAGAGCTCCCTGTGGTAAGTGGAAGATCCTTTACGACGGACGCCCAAAACTTTGCTGAAGAAGGCTAGCGGTTTTTCCTGTTGAAGGAGAAGGGCAATGTGAAATCAGGTAGCTGTAAAATTGGAGAACTCATCATTGTCTCCTTAAGCCGCTGAAAAGCCTTGTCGGCCTCTGTAGACCATTGAAACTTATCTTTCTGAAGCAACACAGTCAATGGAGCAGCCAGAGTAGCGTAATTGCGAATGAATTTCCTGTAGTAACCTGTCAACCCCAAGAAACCACGCAGTAATTTGACCGACGTTGGCACAGGCCAATCGGACATCGCTGCCAGCTTTGCAGGGTCGGCCTTCAGTTGGCCTACTGTGACGATATGGTCCAAGTACTCGACTTGCTGGGTGCCGAAAGAACACTTGGATTGCTTAACAAAGAAGTGGTTATCGTTGAGAACCTGCAAGACAATACCAAGATGTTGCGCATGATCTTCTAGAGAAGCACTGTAAACCAGGATGTCGTCAAAGAACACAATGACAAACTGCCGCAAATACTGTGAGAATAACTGATTCATAGCCGCCTGAAAGGTCGACGGTGCATTCGTCAAGCCGAATGGCATGACTAAGAACTCGAAGTGGCCGTCATGAGTACGAAATGCGGTCTTATAAATATCAGAAGTGTGCATCCTGATTTGATGATACCCGGACCGTAAATCGAGCTTTGTAAATATCTTCGCTCGGCCTAGCTCATCAAAAAGTTCCTCAGCAGTCGGAATAGGAAATTTATCAGCCACTATAGCCGCATTCAGAGCTCGATAATCAATGCAGAATCTGAAACTACCGTCTTTCTTCTTGACAAGTAAAGACGGCGAAGAGAATGGGCTCGTGCTATGGCGAATAATGCCCTGATTCAACATATCCTGAACTTGTCTCTCAATTTCAGATTTCTGGAAATAAGGATAGCAGTATGGCCTGACATTAACCGGTCTGGACCCTTGATGCAAATGAATACGGTGGTCGCAAGCCCGTTGTGGAGGAAGGCCATTTGGTAAACGAAAGACATCAGCATGCTGCTCAAGAGTGGAGCGAAGCAAGGGCGGCAGATCGGGTGGCACCTCAGCCGAGGCTGCACATAGGTCCGCTGATCCCTCGGTCTCAATCAGTACTACCTCAAAAAATTCAGCCACCGAGTTAGTGCAACATAGAGACCGAAATTCATGAATAGAGAGTTGTTTAAGAGAAGAACGATCTCCCGGTAATAACACCGGGCTCGCATTCCATGTAAATTCCATGGTTAACTTGGCGTAATCATGGGACACTTTCCCGAGAGTTTGCAACCACTGAACGCCGAGAACGACGTGAGGCCCGTGAACGCGGAGTACATAAAGATCAATAGGGAACGTAATGTTCTGTAAACACACGGCGGTGTCCTTGCAATGATGTGAGCACAAAAGAGATGCGCCATTCCCCACATATACCCGAAACGGTGCAACCTCAGAAGTAGGAAGCTGAAGCTGCTCGGCTAACTGCGGGTGGATAAAATTGTGTGTACTCCCGCCATCGATCAAGACTTGCACCGGTGTGTTTTGAATAAAACCGGTCAGCCGTAGAGATCTAGGGTTCGGTAGGCCCTCCAAAGAATTGATATGAGATATATCATCCGTCACAACCAAATCTTGATCGGCGTTGCCGTCCGTGTCTTCCTCGTCCGAGTCGTCGCAACCGAGCAACGCTAAGAAACGATGCTTGCAGCGGTGGCCACGAGTGTACCTCTCATCACAATTCCATCAAAGGCCTTTGTTAGTACGTTCATCGCGCTTGGCTTTATAAAGACGCTTAATTGGAAGAGTGGAGAAATTACCGTTCGGGTTTGAAGTGGCGGGCGGACCCGAAGGGGACGCTGTGGACGTGCCTGCCGCGGTTGGGCTCGGCGTAAGCTGATGTTTTGAGGGTCCTGGCATCCAAGTGCGACGAGCAGGCTGCCATGATGTGGACTCGGTAAAAGTTGCAGCCAATTCTCGTGCAAGGGCAAAGGCCTGCGGCAACGTGGTGGGGTTGCGCAGATTAAGTTCTCGTCGGACCGGCTGTTTCAAACCCGCCTTGAATAAGGAGATCAATGTCGGCTCCGTTAGACCCACGACCTTATTGAGCAGACTTTCGAATTCGGTTTGATACTCCAGGACCGAATTACGCTGTTTAAGGTTAGCAATGAGGCCAATGTAGTCTTCGTAGAATTGTGGGTCGAAACGATGACGGACCGAATTCAGGAATGCCGCCCACGTCTCACCACAATGATTTTGACGTTGATATCGGAACCAATCCGACGCGGGATAGTCAATGAGCATGCCGACTAACTCCAAGCGATCACGTTCAGCGGTGTGAAAGAAATTGAAGTAGGCTTCGACCTTAAAGATCCAACCTTGAGGGTCGGTACTGTTGAAACGTGGAGCATCCACATGCATCTTCGGATAATTGTCGTGTTCTTGTGGCTCACGAACGACGACTCTATTCTCTGCATTCTGTGCGTTGGCCACAATCTGATTGTGAGCCGGTGGATTCGGCAACAACGGAGGCAACGCGGGCGCAACAGGCGGCGCAGGTGGCGGCGGATCCTGCTAAGGCGGCCGCTGGCCTATAAGGTGCAGAACTTGGTCTGTCCTGGCCCGTTGTTCCGCCGTGTCCTGCCTGTTGGCAGCGACGTCATCGGACAATTTCCGCAATGTTTGCTGAATCTGCAGGAGTGCGGCTTGTACCGGGTCGACGGCACCGTCGGTAGCGTTGTCCATGATGGTACGAGTTCCGGATAAAGAAAGCACCAGTTGTTACGGCCTATTGATAGCTTGTAACCCAAGTAACACTCCTAAACACCAAATTAGTAACCAAAGAGAAGTAGAGGAACGCCAGAGGATGCGAGGGGGAAGGCAGACGAGAGGGAAGTAGGAGATAGAGAGAAGAGAGGGGATTAGGGCTAGGAATATCTTGTTATTAATTTTGGGTAATTAACAAGCTATTTATACTAGACCCTAACGGTTCAATAAAAGGCGTCCCGGAGAAAGAATCGTAAAGAAACCCGAGAAGAGAGCATGCTCTAGTTCAAAAGATTACATCAAAATAATAAAAAACAAATCAATAACAAATATAAGCTAATAATAATCCGCCAAACGGCTCGGAGGTCGCCGTTCGCGCCGTGGTCTGGGTGTCTTGCTGGTGTGTGCCATATCATAATACATTCTCTTAATCATACAAAGATTTGTATTGTTATATTTTTGTCATATAAGGATTGAATACTTGTTTTTATCAATAAGAATCTTAAGTTTTGCAATTAATAGTTTTATAATATAGTTATTTTGGGGAAAAAGTTGAATGACAATCAAATATATATATATATATATAGTTTATTTATATGGAGAATATAAAATAAAAGTTTGGACTAATACTAAATGAGCCAATTAACTATCGACAAATCAAATTGATTTGATAAAATAGTTATGTGGTCGAATTTGTTAGAAATTGAGATTTTTATTAAAATTAATTTGATATTTTTTTAAGAAAATAATTAAAATGGAAATCAGTAGATAAGAAAAAAATCTAATGTGGGGTCTATAATGAAATTTCAACCAATTAAATAAATTGAATTGTTTTAATAAAGATGGGTGATGCGGTCCAGTGAGGAGTTGACACGTGTCGGGCTAAATATTATTTCTAACCTCCGCTTTAGTATATAGTTATGATATATTGAATTGTCTAATTCGAATTGCTTTGTTCGATATATCTGTATTTAACATAAAGTAGTCAAAACTCCATACTGTATAAGGATAACATAAATATAAACCCAACTGTTGTACAAGCCAAACCCGACAGACCCGAGTCCAAATATATTGACCTATTTATATATTTTCAATTAATATATATGATTTTAATTTTAAAATAATTTTAATCAATATTCATATATATATATATATATTATTATTTGATATTTTTACGGTAATTTAATAATATATATAATTATATATATAAACGTTAGAAAATGGCGTCATTGACTCTTTAGTCAAATAGCCCTAGTAGAGGAACCTTTCATAACTTGACCTAGTTTAATTGATAATTTGATTGAGTTGAACTCATAGTCAACCAAACCTCAAACGATTAAGCATGCGACTTAACCAACCCAACTGAAACGTTTATTATCTTAGTAATTCAAATATTTTAAAGACCTATCAATTTTATTAAAATAATTTATAAAGTTATTTTATGACAAATCTACTCTTATTTGATAATATTTCTTTTTATACATTATCTATAAATAAATCAATTCAATCAATTTGATTATTATTGTCATGTAAGATTAGTTTGACAAGTAATATTTACTGAACTAATGTATAGTACTAATTTATTAAGTTTTTTATTTTTATTTAATAGTATACTTATTTGTATATTTTCTATAAATTATCACTTAATATTGAAATCCATTATTTTAATTAGTTATCAAAACCTTCATGAAAATAATAAAAAAGTGAAAAATATTTTAATTATTTAAATAAAAATTATATTTTCTAAGAGATCCAAATTATACAAGGTATCACGTATGAAATGGATATAGTGTTAGTTTTAATGAATACTATTAAAAAAATAAAAATTATTATTTTATTCAATTTAAATGATGTGATTCAACAATTCACGAAGAGTTATCTTTAGAATGTATTAGGGCAAATTATATTGCTTTGTTGTTTTTGTCAATTTTGCCCAATATCACTCTTAATCTGTTTCTCTAAATAGAGGAAACACTCAACACATGATAGGAAGCATGATGCTCATATGATTTGAGATTACATATATAATAGTTCAACATTGGTATATGGGACGCCGATATAATTTAGAGTATGAATTAAATTAGGGAATGGATATGTGAGAACCAAATATAAGGAGAGAAATGAGAATGAATAAAATCTGATACACTGTATCACATTATATGGAGAGTTGAGATTTCACACACATGTGCAAAAACAAAATTACGTTCCTGGAGACAAAATCTAAGAAGTGATTGTGTGTTTCTATATAACATGACTGTGTGGTTTTGAGTAATATGAATGTGCATGCTCCTAATCATATTATGTGGGAGTTTTTCATGTAAGTGTGTAATAATGAGTGTACAGAATAGCATGAGAATGACTGTGTATGTTTAACGTTATTGTTCCTTTTCAAATGACATGAATATGAGTTTACGTTTAATATAAATGTGCATGATCTAAATTGTATTGTGCTCGAGTTTTTTTCGTACAAGTGTATAATTAACAAATGACTATGTCTTCTTCATATAATATGAATTATATGATTGTGTACTTTCATTCAACATGACTATGCATTTTCAAATAACCTGACTGTGTATGTTCTATATTTCATTGTGTGTGATTTTTTTCCATATAAGTGTGTATTTGACAAATGATTATGCCTTTTTCAAGTAAGACGACTGTATTTTTCCTTACCATGACTATGACATTTCAAATAACATGACTGTGCATGCTCTATATCTCATTGTATGTTAGTTTGTTTCATTCAGGTGTGTAATTGACAAATGACTGTGCCTTTTTCATATAAGATGGTTGTGAATTTTCCCTTAACATAACTGTGTCATTTCAAATAGCATGACTGTGCATGCTCTATATCTCATTGTGTGTGAGCTTTTTCATACAAGTGTATAATTGACAAATGACTCACTACAGAAAAACAGTGAATTACGGAGAAAATTTTGTTGAGAACACCTGCATGTCGGTAATTAGCGAGAAGGGGAGGGCGATGGTGGAGACAAGGTCGAGGTTGGAGACAAGGGAGAGGAGGAACATAAAGATGAAGATGGAGGGGAGGGAGAAGGGTGAGTTCAGGAAAGAGTTCATTCAATTCTCCCTATGACCAACCCCTGAAGAAGGAAAATTGTTTGAATATGCACGTGTTACAACTGGGGAGAATAGGTAAGGCTTCACTTTGTTCAATAAAATATCCCCACTACCGATTTGTGTATTATAATTAACACCTCACACCCCAATGCATATGTTTGGTACACTAATGCAGAGATGAGGCCGTGTTCAAGAATTTAGGTCATGGGATTAGTCTTGCTCACTTAGAGTTCGACTTCATTACGAGAGGTGCATTTATCATACAACAAGGTGTTCTGTAAGCCTTTGCTCTAGTCTTGAATTATAGGGAAATGAGTTTCTTAAAGGATTTCCCAAGGAGATTCTATGCATCAAATGCAACTATATATACAATTTATTGTCGCATCTAACAAGTTCTAAGGTCATCACTCCTCATACCACTTACTTTGGTGTCACTGGTCCTTATTTCTAGACCGAGATAGCAATGGACGAGATGCATGGTATACCTGCTTTGACGCCGAAATTTATCCGAGAAATGAATCATGCCCTACAGTTACATGGCACAAGTGCTGCTCACCTCGACTTGGTAAGCATCTCCTACAAGGTGTGCCCTTAGTGCCCCCTTTCCTTTTCTACTTGAGGAACCTAGTTTAGATGTGCAATTCTTTTTTTCGCATTCTTGTTCTCATTCTAATCGCACGTACCATTGTTACAAACAGTGGTGTTTCCCCTTGTACATGGAAACGCATTTGTATCTCATGTCCATAAATCTCAGGCACCCTAAGATCGTCCTGGTTGATGTTGGTTGTGGACAAACTTCCTTGGTGCGGATGAGTGGATTTGCTAAGCGAGTGTATGCAGACAGCGTTGCTGGTCAATTTCTACGAGAGCTTGGTTCTCCTAGAAATGTCTGACGTGCTTAACAACAAGCCTTTCAACAAGGTCGGACGACCACGACAACAACGCCCCATATTTCACCATCTAACGGATGCACAACGTTCAAGTTTCCACATGTACCACATGCATATGTACATGGGAACTGGAGAGCATGACTGGGGCAATCAGTTGGGTGATGAGGACTAATCCGGGGCCTTTAGATGTCAACAATCAGTCGGAAAAGCTAAGATCTGTTTACACGGCTGTGATATTATCCTCCAACATAAACCAAGTACGTTGCTATGTTTAGTCACAATATGGGCAGCCTTACACAACGTGCATTTGTTATTCTGTAACTTATGAAAATGGACACCACACAGTTTATTTGTTGAATGTTCTTGGACATATATTTACATTCTGATGCTATGGTCAAGGGTTGTAGCCAATATTGTATGGAGGACACATAAAACACACAACACAGATCATTCGAATGCAACACTAATTATACCGCTTTCATGTTGATCTTTCAGAAACATACTTAAACGTCAAATATACCAAAAATGGTCAGATAAATATCACCGGAAAAGGACTGAAACACACCAACGGGAGTTTGCCGACAAAATCCAACTCTACAGTCGGACTCGGAATCTACTTTTCTCTGTTTTATATTCACGACGGCAGAACGGAAAAGTTGTTAATCTCTAAAATTTTCAAATTCGAATTCTCTTCTACTCAATTACATTTTTCTCCATTTAAAAAAAAATATTTTACACATGTCAGCCCAAAAAATTATTTTTACACGTGTCGGCCATCATACGGTACTTGTTTTTTGGCGTAAGATTGAAGCTTACACAAGCGTAGCAGCGTCCCCGTATCAGCAGCTTTGGGTCAATGGAATTGTGGCAATCAGCAAAAGATGAGCATCAGGGAAGAAATTCGCATGCTATATTATTAATTGAATCCTAATGTTTGTTCTATCTAGTGGGAATAATAATCATCAAAACAAATTTACTAGAAAAAGTAACCATGAAACCAAAACCAAAATAGGCAGCTTAAGATCTACTGACAATATAGCTTCTTTTTCTTCACTGTACCAAATACAAATCAAAAGACCAATACAGGTTTATGTCCCCCGGAATTACATCAAGGCAACCAAGTCCATCTTTCTATCCCATCATTTAATCTTTGTCACCCCTTTCATATTAACAGAGGTTCTCAAGATGTATTAATCTTTTTCGTATTGAATAACGAGTGGCGACTTTGTGATGAGGAGATGTTCAAACCTCAAGCCGATTCAAGCAATGCTTCTCAGGTTTAAGCCCTGTATTATAGGGTTGCAATTCCCTTGTACAAGCCTTCTACCAAAAAAGGAAGTGGCCTTGGATTGGCCCTGTTCGGGTTCCTCAACGATCAGCATTGTACAGGAATTACATGCCGCGTCTTGAAATCCTGCATGCAACTTGGAAACTTAAAATCACAATTCTGTCTGAAATCCAAGCACACAATACAGTAGCGTGCTCAAAGGAGTTGCTTGTATTGTTCTTGCTATGGATCCACCCTGCTTTCTCAGACATACAAGATGAAGTGCAGATTTTCTTATTAGTCTCATGTTGGGTTGGATCAGGCATCTATGTCAATCATGTACACACAGAATCGCAGACAATTAACAAACGCTGTTTCAGATGGTTAGTTGCATTAGCTTAAACATTGGGCATCTATTTCAATCATGTACACACACTCGCAGACAATTACCAAAAGCTGTTCCAGAAAGTTAGCTGCATTAGCTTAAACATTAGGCATCATGATATTCAATTGCACAAAGGAGCACGTGCTCACAAAGTCGCAAATAATTTTGCAATTTGCCCCAAGATATTTAAGCAACCATGATCAAGGTCCATATGCCAAAATGTCGAAAAAATCTGTGCAGGTCAAGGAAAATTACGACAAAAGGAGTGCACTAAATCCAATTGTCAGTTATCCATTTTGTACAGATAAATATCAGGACCTTCTTAGACATACACATCTACGAAGCTGATTGTACATTATGTTTAAAACCAGATCTTGTGTACAAACTCATGTAGTTTCATTCAAGGCATTTTGTTAAGATTCATTCTGTTTACTAGGACTATGTGAAGCACGTGAAGTTTTCTTATATAAGCCATGGCAAAACCAGCAGTTGGAAAACTTTTAACTACCAGCCTTCTCAATCCACAACAAAATCAGCATGCAAAATGTTGACAAGAAGGAATTTTCTTGCACGTACCTTGTTTTCCTTATTTATAGCCAATCTGCAGCATAAGGTGGCGGTAGCTACGCCCTCGAAAGAACCTTTGCCAGAAAAACTGAATTGACCTCCAGGCATTCATTTGCATCTGCTCTTGGACAAGCCTGTCAGTTTTGCCCGTGAATAAAATTATAAAATATGCGAGTTCCTTTTCTGATTTTCCTTTTTTAAAAATTGAAATCACACACGAAGAGCTAACTCACCATCTCACTAAGCATCTTTGGACACCACGAGATACTGGACGAATGAAGGATGGGTCACGTTGAGTATAAAGTAAACCAACCTGAATTAGGATACAAAAAATATAAAAACTACAAAGTTATTTAAGTTATACATATATCAAGATAGATCGAACGGAATGGTTTATGACATGGATATTTTTTTGTTAATCCAACTTTGTGTTGTCAGCATAAATTTACAGATGGAACCAAATGTTTTAACCAAAACACCCCTGTTTCAGAAAGTTATGTTCTTACATAAAAATACCTAAAATTTTGTAAACATATCAAAGTATGGAATGTAGAAGATCATAATAAAATATAAGGGTTCTGAGATAGAAACTACCTCCACCATTGCTAGAGCTGCTGGATCATCTAATATTTCAAGGCTACAGTCACCTAAATAATTAAGCTGCATGGAAGGAAGACAAATTGGGACATTAAATAGCTGAATGCAATTTACCGGAACAAATCATTAAAACAGAAGGGAGCATAATTTGACGGTTTGGCAATGAAGAGTTAATTCTATTTTGACAGCCTATATTTTGCTCCCAAGCTAATATGTTAGGACCACTCTTTGTAAGAATCTCACAAGAGGAATTTGATGGATAAATTCCACCAGTTTTCTATTATTAATCTGAATAACAAAGATACTTACATCCGATGCAGGATTCTGACTTATATAGAGAATCATTTACCCAGGAAACTGACTTTAACTGCTTTGAACTGACTATAATTGCTATAACGGACTGTAATCAACTAGCTAGCCTAACTATAACTAACTAGCTAGCCTAATCAACAACAGACTTCCTTTTTCTAACATAAATAATAGGTCCATTTAGAGGAACTGTATAATAATATTCTACCAACAAAACAGAAAGCTTTCCAGCCATATATTGCAGTATTAGTGCAAGTACGTAACTGCTTATAAAGTAGGAAATTTTGAGAGAATATACTAAGCAACTTACACATATACAGAATCAAATATCTTGTCATTTGTACACTAAAAGATCTTAGAATAACAAGAGAGATGCTTACGCCAAACTCAACATTTACAAGACATTGTACAAAATCCATCAGTTGAAGCTTAGCCCACTCAAAGCAGACTGTAGGGTTATCAGTTTGTGGAGGATGCCTCCATGGAGCTCCAAAGCGTAACTTATCCTTTGATATTTTCCCTTCACGTGCATCACCAGCAAACTCCTCGAGAATTGATAAAGCTTTATCCATGGCAGGATTCACCACAGTAATCTACAAGATACAGAGTAGACATTTGGATTATCTTTCTTCATTTTTCTGGGTGGGAGGACTAAAACAAAGAGTAACTGAAGGGTCTACATTTTGCTGCAAATTAGACTACTTGGTTTGGATTTCCAACAAGCTCAAACATTTTGGTCTCCTGATCCAGATTGAGATTCTCAAAAGTCTTATTATAGTTATTGTGGTATGGATAAAATGTAAGTCAAACTGATTGAGTTTACAATCTCGCATGCTCTTACTTTTTACACTTGGATCTGAGGATTGTACAAGTGATAAAACAGTATAAAGGTCTTTTGATTCAAAGTAAGACATCTTATAATGTTCTCCCCAAAGGCTTCCCACTTTTAAGTCACTGCTAGAGTTAGATGTGTGCCTAAGCACCTGGATAATAATATGTCATGCAGAAAAAGTGAAAACTAGAATCACATATTGACAATTACCTGCATATATGCCAAATATGCATCCACAATGTCATCATATGTACTACGTCTTTCACCCATCATCCTGTGTACCAAACAAGGCCAACTTAATCTCAAGTAAAACAATAAAGAAATGAAAATTGGTAGCCAAAACATTCATCTTTTCTGTTGTGTGACTTATCATATATGAATCCACTTGTATTCATAAACTAAGCTGCTATACTGCACAAGAAAAAAACATTTTTTTAGAGCAAAGAAAATGATGCAGTTTACCAGAAGCAGAAGGATCTTAAACCCAACTATTAGTCCTGAGGCTAATTAGAAAAATAATTCTTTTCATATGCCAGACAAGTTGCAAGTAATCAGTTTTGAACATTAGGGGCTGGAGAGCAGATACAACCATACTAACATTCAAGTACCAGAGCCCTTACCTTTGGTAATGGTTACTTTGCTTAAGTGCATAGAGCTCAAAAAGATGTCTAGGGTTTGAACCAAGGACTTCATTCACTACTGTCAGCTGCAGTCATAAAGGCGGGCAGAAGGATCCGTCATTGGTACGTAGAATAGTTGCATCACATTTTCTTATCAGCATAAAAGACATGCAGACTACGGAGTATATCACAAGGTAAGTTATTAAAGTATAGTTGCCGATACTTTGCTCACCTCAGAGGCACTAAAATAGTCAGGCACCATATGCAACGCAGCTTCAGCAGGAGTCCATCCAAATATCTAGGGTGAAAACGGAAAGAGGCCGAAGAAAAAAATAGGAGTAAAGGATCAACGTGAAAAGAGATAATGATTTTCTTTCTGGAAAAGTAAAATTCAAGACCACTTTCATTACCTCGCGCGAGATAAATATGTCTGGGAATCCAAAATCTATAATCGCTCGGTATGAATAATAGCTGAAAAACAGATCAACAGGTCTTAAAAAAGCGAATGTACATGAAACCTGATTGAAGAACAAGCATTAACCATATTCAAAATTTGCTGAGTTGAGACAATCAAAATGGACAAAAAAAAATTAACCGCTTGAAAACTGCTCTAGAAAGTGTGCAGCAGTGTTCTTTGACAGAATATAGTTCATTAAGTACTTCCTCAATACTGGAACCTCAACAGCAAAGGTTGCTATCTAATTAAACAATCCATATTTACCCATGTCATGAAGCATCACTGAAAGGATCGAATCAACTTACTCGGTTACAGTTGATTAAGCAATTTTTTATTCTTCGTAAGAATCATTAAAATTGGAAGAGGATAGAATTTACCTATCTGAGGTTACAAGTATCACAGGAAGACACCTCTCATTTGCCCCCAAAGCTATGATTCTCCATAACAAACTGTCGTGGTACATTGATGCACAGACTGTTGAATTGTCAGTCAGATGTGCGTTTCGCAAAACATCTATATTGTTCAACACCAGCTTCGGCTGCCCACATAAAGATTAAACTTGCAAAATGGCCAAGCTTTCACACCAGAAATCAACAGAAAAACGTGATATGCAGGCAGGGGAAAAGACATACAATGCACCAGATCAACAGTAGACAATTCTTAAGGGCCTAATCACCCAAACATACTTTAACAAGCATGAGCAAGAGAAATAATAGCTGAAAGTCACCTAAGAGCAGAAAATCAGCAACGTGACACGGAAAAACAACTCACTATCCCGTCTACCCATTGACAAACATGTAAACAATTCACATAACTCCAGCAGCCTTTGCAAATAAAAAACAGCAATAAGTGAGTAAAGAGTACCTGAAAATGATCAATCTCAGCAGCTGAGGACAGCAATTCGAGCAACAAGCAAGGCCAATCGGTGGCGGAATTCGCCAAAGAACGCGAGAAACTGCCCGTGGAATTGAGATGAGCAATCGCATCAGCTCTCCATCCTTGCTGCATTCGGATCACCTCCTTGGCTAATCTCAAAGACACAAAAGCTTCCTTGAAATACACGCGCTCCTCCTTGCTAATCCCCTTGTCCAAACCCACAAACGCATCACAATCATTTGAGCTCAGCCTAGCTGAGAAGGCAAACACGGCCCTATCCCACAAGACAGAAGCAGAAGCCTTGTTGGAAGGGGAAGGGGCTCTTCCATGGGAGTGTATGATTCGGCGAAGGGCGGTGGTAAGGCCGTGCCACTTGTTGAGGGTGGAGAAGATCTGCTGGGAAGTGATAGCGCCGAGCTTGAGGGCGTTTTGGGCCATGGATTCAAGGCATTCTTCGAGCTGCGAATGGAGGGCGGGCAGCGGAGGAGAGGGGCAGTTGGACCAGGACCCCCATGGGAAGGATCTCTGGTGGATCGGATGGTGATCCTTGACGGATTGCGCGAAGTCCACGTAGCCGGTGACATGGGGGCCGTTGTTCCATTTGTCCAGGAGACCTGAAAATCAAACAAGAAACGGGATTCATGACGGAGACGGAGACGGAGACGGAGACGGAGAAGAAGACCAGGACGGAGATTACGTTCAAGGACAAGGGTTGTTTTGCCGGCGCCTCTGGGCCCGTGTAGGATGAGAGGCTGGGGAACCCTGTGGTGCTGGGCATGATTGTTGAGGACTGATTCTAGCAATGGTCTTGGGACTATTCTCCATGGCTTCTGCACCATTGCCTTTTCCTTCTTCTACCTTGCCCCTGTGGGCTGCTGCGCTCTCTTTCACTCCTAATTCCTAAAACCCTCACAAGAAGCCGCCACTTTCCGAAAATAACAACTCATCACATCAAAATTAGGGGTGGGCAAATTGGTGTTTTTTTTGGATCAAAGCCAAGGAACATCAGCGGAAACGAAAAGGCGGGCTTAGCAAGGGAGTCGGCGACGGAGTTCGCTTCCTTGAAGACATGGGTACACGAGCGTTCCAATCCAGTGTGAGAAAGCCTTGATAATCTCTTGCCAGGCTAAAGAGGGGGTGCGTCGAACAGGGCAGCTTGGATGCCAACGAAACGGCCATCGCCGAATCAAATTCAAGCCAAATGTTCCGGTAGCCCTGCTCCCAAGCCCAACACAACCCATTGCGGATCCCCCAAAGCTCTGCCATAGTCGCCGAACACTTCCCAATATTGTGCACGAATCCTCCACACCATTGGCCATCCGAATTTCTTAAGACACCCGCAGCCGTGGCGTTGCCATCACGATCCATCGCCACATCGGTGTTGATTTTAAGCTGCTGCAACTCAGGCTTGTTCCACGAAACCATCACGCTCGTCCTTCTCCCTCCCGCAACGGACGGCCTCCTGACGTCCCAAGAAACCTTGAACTCCTTCGTCTTCATCAGAATAAACGCAACCATATCCCGGACAGGGTTGGGGTTATCAAACACCACTTCGTTTCTCCAGCGCCAAATCCACCATAAGGCTTTGCAAAATGTCGCAGACCAGTCCAAACCGCCCTCAATCTGCCTCTTGGAGAGAATGTTGCTGCGCATCCACACTACAAATGACACATAAAAAAAATCAGTATCATTGCAAGGCAAAGGCATCTCACGCCAAGCATTAGAAACTCGAGGACAATCCCGAAAAATATGGAGAAAGGATTCCGGAGCATTTTTGCAAATTTGACAAAGGTCCGAAGTCGCCATGTGCCGATGATGCCGCTCACTGTTCGATAGAACAACCCCTTTGACCGCCAACCACCCAAAGATCCTGACCCGCTCTTGCACTTTCAACTTCCAAATTTGCCTGAACACAAGATCATCATTCCACTCAATCTTGCAATTACTCAAAACTGAGTCATAAGCAGATGAGACAGAATAGTTCCCATCCGGGCAATGTTTCCAACAAATGGTATCCTGACACTCCTCATCGTCTTGTAACCTGATCGCCGCCAGCTTGAGAAGCAAACTACTATGCAGACTGCCACCAATACACTGCCAATCCCAGCCGCCCGTCGTCGACCAATAGTCCCTCATGCAAGCCTCGCGATCACGTTCTTCAATCACCCCAATGCTGAAATCACAAAGTCTTCCTTCGATCAGCCACTCATCCAACCAAAAATTGACAGTACGCCCATCTCTAACAAGCCAATTGATGCCCTTCAAAACCACAAAATCCATCCCTTTACGGATACTTTGCCAAACGTAGGACGTGGCAGCCACCACGGTACCCGAATCCCGCAGATACTTCGCCTTGAGGGCCAGGCTCCACAGGCTCGTTTCGTCATGAAGAAAACCCCATCCAAGCTTCCCAATAACAACCAGGTTCATCTCCTTCATCGGTCTGATGCCCACACCCCCAAGCGCTTAGGTTTACAGAGCTCCTCCTAAGGCACTAGGTGAATCTTTCTACGAGCCCCATCGTGGTTCCAAATAAAAGTCTTCACCAATTGGTCCGCCTTGTCACACACCTCCTTAGGTATGACCACAGTAGCCATAGTATAGATAGGGATAGAGCAAAGCACCGATTTCGCAAGCGTAAGTCTCCCAGCCAAGCTAAGATATTTGCACTTCCAGGATGACAACCTAGCGTTAATTTTATCCAACAACGAGTTGAAAGCATCCTTCGTGACTCTAGAGGTTCTCGGTCTATGAAAATGGAGGATGCCGGTCTATGAAAATGGAGGTTCTCGGTCTCAGCCTCGGTTTCGGTTTCGGTCCAGTTTGGATTTTTATAAAATTTAATAAAAAATTATTTTTTGAAAAAAATTATATTAATTTTAACATTATATATACAATTTTCATTATTTAAGTTTTACATTGTTATTATATTTTTCATTAATCATATATGATTTCTTTAATCATATTATACTTTTTTATATAAAAAATTTATTTTTTTAAAAAAAAATTAAAAATCCGGTCCAAAAACAGACCGGGATCGGGGTCGAACCGGACCTGATTTCCCGGTTCGGTCCCCGATCCATAAAGTTTTGGGGAATCCGATCCTAGTCCGGTCTTGGACCGGTGCCCACCCCCTAGTCAAAATGTAAGACATGATCTTATCAGATCTCAAAAAACCACTTGACCCAAAAAAAGATCCTGAAAAACCAATCACACCCTAAAAAATGTAGTACCCTCTAGATTAAGAATCCAATCTTATATGAAAAAGTTATAAATATTGGATGGTTGACATATATCATAATAAAGGAGGGAGAAAAAGGCAATAAGAGGATGAATGGTGAGTGAGATATATTAGTAGGTTGATTGAGTGAATTGAATATGGTTGTGTGCCTGTTCAAGGGGGATATGGTCTTGATGTTGGATTTGAAGGACTTGAAGTTATAAGTTTCATTGTACAATGTGCAATTTTCGGTTGTGTTAGTGTTCATTTTAGCATGAGTGGATATGAGAAGACGCAATTAAGCAATGTGAGATGAATCGGAGTTTCCATTGAGCTAGATGAGATGTGTGAGATAGATTTTGATTAAATCTTATTCATAGAATGATGCAATGCAGTGGTAATAGAGACGTGGAATGTTAGATAGTAGATTCAAAATCTGTCATCTACATTTAACTTAATAGCAACAAGTTTTATATTTGGATGTTGAAAAAATAAACTGCAATTAGTCCGTTAAAAAATCGTTAAACTTAATTGTTTATGTGATTGTAATTCATGAAGTTGAAAAATAACAAGTCTTTCGGCCAAAAAAAGGTGTGCAAGTTGTTGGGGAAGAGTTTGCATTGCAAGAGTAATGTCTAATTGGACTTTGGTTTGCACTATTATGTCCCACTACTTGACAGAACTACATCAATGGAGTTGGACCTGAATGAAGACTATGATGAAAACGATGATGTTGGAAACAAAGATCAGGCCTCTAATACAAATGACAATGCAGATGCCGATGTAGCTCAGCCTAAAAAAGGTATGTGCTTTGAGAGCGGATAAGAATTTGCACTACAGTGTCATAAATACGGATATCATAATGGTTTTTAGTGACATACTCGATCAAACCAGCTGTTGGAGGAATTCAAAAGTGAGTACGACAAGGAAAAAGGCCAATAGGAGCCTCAATATTACATGATGATGGTGCTGAGATTAGAATGTGTGAAGGTTGGAGAAGGAAAGAAGTACAAGCAATCCGAATCAACCGGATGCCCAGTATTTGTTGAGGCATGAATGATTGATGGTTGGATGACAATCACCACACACAAGTTGGAACACAACCATCCATTAAATCCGGTAACAAGTCTTTCGGCCAAAAAAAGGTGTGCAAGTTGTTGGGGTAGAGTTTGCATTGCAAGAGTAATGTCTAATTGGACTTTGGTTTGCACTATTATGTCCCAATACTTGACAGAACTACATCAATGGAGTTGGACCTGAATGAAGACTATGATGAAAACGACGATGTTGGAAACAAAGATCAGGCATCTAATACAAATGACAATGCAGATGCCGATGTAGCTCAGCCTAAAAAGGGTATGTGCTTTGAGAGCGGATAAGAATTTGGACTATAGTGTCATAAATACGGATATCATAATGGTTTTTAGTGACATACTCGATCAAACCAACTGTTGGAGGAATTCAAAAGTGAGTACGACAAGAAAAAAGGCCAATAGGAGCCTCAATATTACATGATGATGGTGCTGAGATTAGAATGTGTGAAGGTTGGAGAAGGAAAGATGTACAAGCAATCCCAATCAACCGGATGCCCAGTATTTCTTGAGGCATGAATGATTGATGGTTGGATGACAATCACCACACACAAGTTGGAACACAACCATCCATTAAGTCAAGTAACAATCGTGTGCTTGTTAATTACAAGTACATGTCTGAATACCATAAGTGGATGATGGTCATGAACAATATGGATGGTGTCCTTGTGACCAAGAATTTCAATTCTCTTGTCGTTGAGAGCGGAGTTATGAGAACCTACCGTTCAATGAAACCGATTTGAGAAATGTCATAAACATTGAGCGTCGACGTGAAAGACAGAATAGTGATTGACTCGGGTAAAGTCGTTGTTCCCAAAAACAAAGATAAAACTCAAACAAACACAGCAAGTATAGCAAGTAAGTAAGGGGTCAAACTCAAGGGAATCTAGTTCTTATGTAGATTTTAGTTCAATCGTGCAACACAAACAAACGGAGGTTTTGAAAAAGGCTTCTTATCAATATTAGCAAGCAGAGTTCATCCAATCAATTCCACTTTATTAATCCATCGATCATCAATTCATCCACTTCTTTATATTCCTAGGTCAATTCCAATTCTTATCTTAATTATTTACTATTCCACGGTCCTAGCAAAACTATGATATGAATAAGAACGCTTAATTCAAATCATGCAATGAACACAAGGATAATAGGAAATCGAATCGTGCAATCAAGCTACGAATCTCATGAACAAAACAACCATTGAATACTCTTCCCTAATCTAGTCCACGGTCCTAGAATAGTTTCGAGAATAGGAAAGATGCATAGACAACAACCAATCATAATTCAAACGATAGATCTAAGTCAATTAAACTAGTTGATCGGGCTTATATAATCAAACAAAGATTACGGGATGAAGCACAAGAGTATCAATAAAGACCTAAGGATAAAGAAGTTACCAGAATTTCACGATTTCATAACAAAGCTTCCTTGATTGAATAAACTCCAAAGGAAATTAGTTCTCCATAGCAAGATAGCAAAATACAATTGGTTTGATGAAAGACAAGATAATAATGGATACCTAAAACCTAAGGCAAGCTCCTCCTTACATAGTCCCAAGGAACAGGCTCCCCGAGATATACAAGGAAAGGAGAAAAGTTAGAAAAGGAAACAAGATAGAATTTCGCGTCTCGCTTCGGGTCAGGCACCACGCCCGCGGCCAGCTCACCGTGCCCGCGGCGGGAAGGGTTTCTCGGGATTCTTGGCAGTTGCTACCGCAGCTGCGGCCCTGGCGGCGCGCCCGTAGCCTTCTCAAGAATGGATAGTCGACACCTCTACTTCACCGCAACCGCAGCTAGGACACCGCACCTGCGGATCTGGGTTAGTGGCGAACTTCACTTGAAACTTTGCCCGGAAAACTCTCGTATCTTCATGTCTTGTGTCTTCGGGTCTTCATGTTACAATAATGCTCAAACTCTAACCTAAACACACTCACTAAAGTCCTAAAATACAAGAGTTATCATATCCTAAAGAGAGCATATCAAATTCCCCCATACTTAGATCTTGCTCGTCCTCGAGTAAGCTCAAAAAAAATATAACAAGACAACACATCTAACTCTCAGAAAATACAAGGGAAGACAAAAAACACACTCAATTCTCAACCTGAACCCAAAATAATAGAGTAATCATGAGCATAAAACAATAAAGCTCAAATACATACCTCACCACAAGATATAACACTTAAGCTCTAAAACGTGTAGAACAACTTAGGATCTACCTAAATCTAACATGTAAGCCCCAAAGTCCCCAAGCAAGAATGATCCTAAAACACTCGAATTTTACTGCTCAATTTTACTTAGGCGCCCTTTCGGGTTTTCACCTAACCGCTCTTTTCATTTTTCTCAAGGGTGTGCTCACAAATACTCACATCACTCACAAACCTCATATTACCCCAGCCTAATGCTGGTCCAGGTTACCTGCTTATTACCTGAGCCGCCCTTTCGGGTTTTTGACTCATCCTAGGATTTTTATGCCCTTTTATCAAATTTTATGGATTTTTCTATCTTTTTCTTTTTCTTTCTTTCTTTATTATGCAAAAAAAGTATGGTGCAAGTGCTCCATGAAAAGAAGAAAATCAAAAATCTGAAGCAAATCGAAGCAAAAAACAACTAACTATACTAACTAGGATAAGCGAATGCGAGTACTCCCTCCCCCATACTTAAATCCTTCATTGTCCTCAATGAAGCTATGAGAAAGGATAGAAGCAAGGAAGAAGGAAATCAGAAGACTCACATACAAAGAAGAGGGGTGTAATGGAAGAACTCTTCAAAGGTGTAGAAAGAATGGACTGAAAAGCTTTAGAATACCGTTCAGATGGCAAACTGCGGGTGCGTTGTGGATGGCGCAAGCGCGTAAACACGACAGAGAGCAAGATGGCGCGTGTGCGGCCAAGATGGCGCGTGCGCGGATCGTGAGCAGTGTTGAGCTCGTGACTTCTCTTGAACTAGATGATGTGCAAATAACCTTCGTATCTTGGCTCGTCTCTCGGGATATGGATGAATACTTGTACTTGAGCCATGATGATGATGATGAAACTCGGGGGAACAAAACTCCCCCATAATTAGGCTTTGCACATAGCCAACAATATGGAATTCTAAAGGTAGATGGAAAGAAAATAAATAGAAGGGATGGAAAGATAGAAGATGGAATAGAATGAAATAGACGGAATATATAGAATGAGATGAAGCAATATTTTTTTTTTTGATTCATAACCAAAGGGGACTAAACAAGCAAAACCGAGACGTAGTATGGTTTCCGCGAACACGGGCCAGTACCTGTTCGTCGGGATGGTCTGGTGGTCCACCGCGGGCACGGTTTCACACCAGAATGTCCTTTCGGACCTAGTAGCTGCAAGTTAGGCTGAAAACGAGATAAAATCCTAAGCTATGAATCGAAAAACGATCTAGCTAATCCTTGGTTTGCCTCCCAAGTAGTGCCTTTGTTTAACGTCGACGGCTCGACGGCCTTCAGCTCCAAAACGGGTCCTCATCAAGATGAAATCGGACCTCATTGTCACCATGTGATATGGAAAGTTGTCCGTTGACAACATCAATAACCATTTTGGCGGTTTTCATGAACGAGCGACTTAATAAGAGAACCGGATCATAGCTCCCTTCACCTATCTCCATTACGTAGAAATCTACAGGAAAAATCAAACCATCCACCTACACTAGAACATCCTCTACTAACCCTTTCGGGTGCACATTAGAGTGGTCAACCAATTCAATAGTAATGTTTGTGTCTTGTAAAGGACCTCGGCCTTCTCATATATGCAAGTAGGAAGAACATTAATAGAAGCACCTAAATCTAGCATGGCATGCTCAGTTTTAGTGTCTCCTATAGTGATAGAAACGGTGAATCTACCTGGATCTCCACATTTTTTAGGAAGATGAGTTTGGAGAAGTGAATAACAATTTCAGTCTTGCTAGTATCCTGGGTCTTTTCATCTACAGCTACCTTTTCAGTTTTAGATTTGGACCTTTGTTTCCTTTTTATGGTGCATAGCTCTTTTAAACATTTAGCGAACCGAGCGATTCCCTTTCTGAGATTGAGAAGAGGGACATTAACCTAGCAATTGGCGAAGGTCTCGAAGAGTTCTTTGTCATTAGCAGGCTTCCTCGTGTCTTGAAGTGCCTTGGGGAACGATGGAGGTGACTTGAGAGCACTAAGAGGTGGGAGTTGAGGCCGAACATACCTGTCATCCTCCTCTAGGGGTGATCCGCAGGCGCGCTCTGGTGACCGCGGTCGCGGGACATCAGCTCGGGACCCTTGAATGCGCGGTCGAGCAACTTCTCGAAGTTTGCTCATAGACTCTCACCGCGGGCGCGGTTCTCATCAGAGCCTGGCTCCGTGTGTTCTACCGGGTTTCCGCGGGCACGGGAGGGAGAGCGTGGGGCGCGGATACTTGGAAAAGGCTGGTTCTCGACTTGCGATGGCTCTACCGCTCCTCAATTGCATGGAATTCACATTCTCTTTGTGATTTAGAGGTTGAGAAGGGAGTTTCCTAGAGTCTTTGGACTCAAGCTTGTTGATCATGGTCGCCAGCTGACTCAGTTGAGTCTCAAGATTATTCACAACAACTCTCGTCTCTTGGTTCTCCTTGATGAGAGCATTGATAGCGTTATCATGTGAAGATGGTGCAGGGGCTCTCGGGCATAAATGTTGGACCTGAATTGTTGTTGTTGCTGGCCTTGAGGAGCAAACTGCTCCAATCGCTGTTGTGGCTCTTGCTGTTGTTAGTTATTCCACCGAAAGTTAGGATGGCTTGCCCACCCCGGATTGTAGGTGTTAGAATAAGGGTCATTCCGGGGGCGAGGTGCATGATAATTTCCGACGGCGTTCACCGATGCCTCGGGCTCCTGAATAGTGGGACATTGATCGGTGTGGTGGTTGGCATCATAACCTAGCCCATAAGAATTGACCTGTTGCGCACCTTTCTTCACAAGCAGCTGCTTCATAAGATCTTTGAGCTCCGTTACTTTAGCGTTCATGGACTCATTCACCACATTGAGGGACCTCACACTAGTCCGCGCTCGTTGATTGCGAGCTTGCTCAGCTAGAATCTCAATCTTCTCGAACGCTTGTGTTGAAGTCAAATTCTTGTAACTGCCTCCACAAGATGCATTCACAAGGCGTTTGTTAGTGTCGTAGAGTCCCTCAATAATGTAACATATGAGATCCTTGGCTAGGTAGCCATGATAGGTAGAGTTGGGCAAAAAAAACCGTAGCCGAAGAACCGAACTGAATAACCGATAACCGATCGAAATTTTCGGTTAACCGTACCGGAAAAAACCGAAACAGCGGTTACGGTTAACCGACTGAAACATTTTCCGGTTAAACGGTTCGGTTACGGTTACTATTTTTTTAATATTTGGTTTTTTAATATTTGGTTAACCGAATATATAATATATATATACATTTTTAAAAAGGGAACATCATAACTAAGCTAATCTAATGATATCATGCATATTTTAATAAAAGATATAGTGGTAACTCACATTCTTTAGGTGCACTCCTTATCTTCCGAAGAGTCCTATCAATTTCTAGGTCAAAGCGAACAGGAGAAGTATTAGTAGACCAAGTACGGACCATAAGAAGGTCCGCACCCAAAGGAGGGATCTGGGCTCAAACCGCGGGCGTGCCGAGGTGGCCGTAGGCGCGGTTCTGCCGCAGAAACCGAGATCGAACAGAAATCACACTAGAAAGAAGATTCCCCGGCAATGGCACCAAAATTTGACTCGGGTAAAGTCGTTGTTCCCAAAATCAAAGATAAAACCCAAACAAACAAAGCAAGTATAACAAGTAAGTAAGGGGTCAAACCCAAGAGAATCTAGTTCTTATGTAAATTTTAGTTCAATCGTGCAACACAAACAAAGGAGGGTTTTGAAGAAGGTTTCTTATCAATATTAGCAAGCAGAGTTCATCCAATCAATTCTACTTTATTAATCCGCCAATCATGAATTCATCCACTTCTTTATATTCCTAGGTCAATTCCAATCCTTATCTTAATTATTAACTAGTCGATGGTTCTAGCAAAACTATGATATGAACAAGAACGCTTAATTCAAATCATGCAATGAACCCAAGGATAATAGGAAAATTAATCATGCAATCATGCTACGAGTCTCATGCACAAAACAACCATTGAATACTCTTCCCTAATCTAGTCCACGGTCCTAGAAAAGAGTTGTTTGGAGAATAGGAAAGATGCATAGACAACATGATTCGGGCAATTTTGTATAGGTTTACTCTTGTATTTTAGGGCTATATTGATTGTGTTTAGGTTATAGTTGTGCGTAATTGTAATATCTAGGCCGAAGACACAAGAATGTAAGATTCAAGAGTTTCAAGGTGTTTTGAGCTGTCTGCGCGACACCACTTGCTTGCGAAGGCTATATCTTGAGCTATAGAGGTCGGATGGAGCTGATTCCGTTGCCATTGGAAAGCTAACTCGAAGCGCTTCAACTCATAATTACATCAAAGTCAGATTCCAAGCCGAAGATGGTCAAAACAGCCTCCGAAGTGACGTTTGTGGTTCTATCCCGATACCGTGACTGCGGCGGAGGATCCGCGACCGCGATGGCTGCCGAGACGACCTATTCTTTTCTATCGTGAAAGCGCCGGCGCGGTGGAGACGAAGCGAACGCGGTGATGCCGAATCCGGAGCGGGCCGAAATCTTTCTATCTTGTTTCCTTTTCTATCTTTTGCCTCTTTCCTTATCTATCTCGGGGAGCTTGTTCCTTGGGCTATTTAAGGAGGAGCCTCCTTATGTTTTAGATACATTCTACCTTCTACCTTCTTCCTCAATTAATTCTTTAGTTTAGTTTAGTTATCGAGAGCTAGTCTCCTTGGGTTTGTTCAAGGGAGAAGCTCTAATGTATGAACTCGTGAGGTTTTGGTAACTGATTTCTATCCTTTGGTTGATATTGATTCTCTTGTGCTTCATCTTATGAATGTTTATTGTTTCTCTAGGAGTCATAAACCTATTGAATTGATTGATGTTCTACTGTTTGATTAGGTTTGGACCGTGGATAAAACTAATATGTGAAAACAACTTAACCTAGACCTGTTGTCTGTTGGGCCCTAACTATCAAGAAGCGCAAGACATGTGCTAGAACGGCCCATGAGATGTTTACGAAGACCGTCAATGCGTTTCCAGAAGATCGGTCAAGCTATGTTTGACCAAGTATATCTCTTTGACCATCCAAGCCTGACGATAGGTTGAATTATATCTATTTAGGATCTTCTTTATCTTATATAGGCAGGATCATATCGATTTTAGGGATGATATATCTTCTACGATTTATCTATCTATCTAGTTATTTTTATATCTTATAGAGCACTCTATCTTTTCGGCCCCTATAAATATATAGAGGGGGTCACACATATGTACGTTACACATTCATACATTAATACAATTGAATACACACAAGTACTAAATACAATTCTCGCATTCTTTCTTTTGATTCTCGAGTTCGTATAGCTTAATTCACGCCCGATCTAGGCTAAGGGGTCACCAATTATGCTTGGTTGATTTCTAGCTCTAACAATTTGGCGCCCACCGTGGGTCCAAGAATTCGGCAACTTACGAACAAAGAATCACTTGATGTTCAAGTTTCTCATCAACAACGATGTTCGAATCTGGGGAGTTCGTGCCAGATAAGAACAACGCCACCGAATAAGAAGAAATCTTGTCTAAACAACGAGAAGACGAGATGGCGGACGTTCGACGGCGCATGGAGCTTCTCCAGAAGGAACTCGAGCAACAAAAAGGCTTCTTTGAAGCCAGCATGGAGCGTTTGACCAACGAAAACAACCAACTCAGGAGCCAGAACCAGTTACTCACCACGGCAAGGCAGCCCGCCAACGTGCCCAGAAACACTAAGGGTCTGGTAACTCGACTGAATTTCGATTCCGGAGAGGGGACTTCTGGGGGAAACAATGGGAATGACACCCAAGGCGGAGTCTTGAACGCTCAACAGACGCCTAACCCCGAGAGCAATCGCGAACAGGCGACAAACAAGGAGATCCCCGGAAACCAGGTCACACCTCCGGGTAACACCTATAGAACCCGCTACGGGAACGTATGGATAGCTGAGAATGCTTATACTGAGAGACACCAGGAGGTGGATCTAGACGCCCTCATCCGAAGGAAGGTCATGGAGCAGATTGGGGCCATCTCCGATCAGGTTGTTAGAAGCCACACCGGATACCAGCCGGTGCAACCAGAGGCCCATGACGGATACGACGAATCACCGTTCGTCCCCAAGATTGCTCGGGCCGAAATACCGAGGAAAGTCACTATCCCCACCATGAACCCTTACAACGGCACACGGACCCTAACGAGCACATAGCCATCTACAAACAAAAAATGATGACTAGCTCGGTTCCCAGTCACTCAAAGGAATCCGTGATGTGCAAAGGGTTTGGTACGACCCTGGCTGGACCAGCCCTCACCTGGTTCATCGGTCTACCCAGGGGAAGCATCAAGTCCTTCGCCGACCTCTCGGATACCTTTAGGAGCCAGTTCGCGAGCAGTCGCAAGTTTGAGAAGCAGTCTAGCGACCTTTACCGGGTCAAACAGAAAAATCATGAGACCACAAGAGCTTTTCTAGATCGCTTCAACAAGGAGAAAGTAACCATCCCAAATTGCGACACTACTACCACAATCGAGGCTTTTCGACAAGGAATCATACCGGACGGAGGATTGTACCAGGAGCTAACCAAGCACCCATGTCTTACTTTCGAGGAGGTCCAGTCAAAGGCACTGGCACACGTGCGGCTGGAGGAAGATAGGTCTCTCCGAAGGAGGTCAGCCGAACCTAGGAGCGCCGACAGGAAAAGCGGCAATGATCGCAAGAGGGAGTATCCAGAGCGAAGGCGATCACCCTTCGACCAAAGAAGGGGCAGGCGAGATCGATCCTACGATAGACACCCGGCCAAACGAGTTAATGTAGCACGCAACAAGCCGTCAATGGAGAAGGAACGCGATCCGTTGCCACCACCTTTGGAGGATTACAACCTCAAAATCTCACCATCGCAGCTGGTGAAGAATCTCTCCAAGATGGGAGATCTGGTTAGGTGGCCCAGAAAAGATAAAGCACCCAAGGCAGGGGCCGACGAGAATAAATGGTGTGAGTTCCACGACAACCATGGCCACTGGACCAAAGATTGCATTATGCTAAGGAGGGAAGTGGCACACTTAATCTCTAAAGGCAAGATCCGGGAAGCAGCTCCAGACGCCAGAGTTCCTCGCGATCTTCTAGATAATCCCTACTCTAGAAAAAAGAGCGAGAAAACACCCCCTACTCCAGAAAGGGTGGTGAACGTAATTACCGGAGGCTCAAGCGTGTGTGGTCTTACTTACTCAGCAGCCAAGAGACACGCGCGAGAGGGGTACCTGTGAAAACCAACCCATCTAGAGAGGCGACCTAGACAACCCACCGGGTTGGCAATAGTCTTTGACGACTCTGACATTGAAAACCAGGTTGGGCCTCATCACGACGGCTTGGTGATCTCCTTACACATAGGAAACGTCCTTAAGAGGAGAATACTGGTCGACACCGGTAGCTCTACCAGCCTCATAACACTCACCGCCCTCAAAGAGATGGGTTTGTCTGAAAACGACATCCACAAGCAACCAGTCCCCCTCGTAGGGTTCAGTGGAGAAGTAAAACATACCACGGGAAACATAACCTTGCAAACCTTCGCGAAAGGAGTAAACTTGCAAGTGGAATATAATTCATGGTGATAGATTGTCCATCCAGCTACAACGTGATCTTGGGTCGTCCTTGGTTACACGACATGAAGGCGGTGGCTTCCACCTACCACCAGACGGTGAAGTTCCCTGCACCAAGGGGGATAGAAGAAATTCGGGGAGATCAGAGGCTAGCTAGAGAGTGCTACAAGACTGCTCTAAAGCCTACGGCCGCTGGGCCGCAGGCATAGCAATTACAGAGCACTACCCCTCCTATCAAGACCCGAGAGGAAGAAGACTAAAGTGGAGGAGGTAGCAATAGGGGAAGGACGGATCGTTCGCCTAGGCATCGGACTAGACACGTCCATCAAGGCAGAACTTGTGTCCTTTTTGGAGAAACACCAGAAGTGCTTTGCATGGAGTCACGAGGATATGACTGGAATTGACCCAGGGGTGATCACGCACAAGCTTAATACCGATCCTAGCTTCTCCCCCGTAAAACAAAAAAGAAGAAGGTTTGCCCCGGAACGAATCCAGGCATTTGACGAGGAAGTAAGGAAACTACTAGACACGGGCAAAATCCGAGAGGTGAAATATCCAGAGTGGCTAGCTAACGTGGTGGTCGTCCCAAAGAAGAATGGGAAGTGGAGAGTTTGCGTGGACTTTACCGACCTGAACAAGGCCTGTCCTAAGGACTCCTTCCCACTCCCACACATAGACACGATGGTCGACGCCACCGCTGGTCATGAGCTCTTGACATTCATGGACGCCTTCAGCGGCTATCACCAGATCCAGATGCACCCCGAAGATCAAGAGAAGACGTCCTTCATAACAGGACAAGGGACATATTGTTACCGAGTCATGCCTTTCGGCTTGAGAAACGCTGGAGCGACTTACCAGCGTCTCGTTAACCATATGTTCCAGAATCAAATCGGGAAGACCATGGAGGTATATATCGACAATATGGTGGTCAAGAGCACGATGGCGGTTCAACACCAACAGCACCTCGAGGAAGCTTTTAACATTCTCGAAAAATTCAATATGAAGCTCAACCCTCAAAAGTGCACGTTCGGAGCTCAGTCTGGAAAATTTCTAGGTTACATCGTGACTAAAAGGGGGATTGAGGCCAGCCCCGACCAAGTGAAAGCAATAGCCTCCCTGAGATCGCCCAAGAACATCAAGGAAGTACAAAAACTCACAGGGAAAATCGCCGCCCTTAACAGGTTCATATCCAAGTCTGCCGACAAGTGTCGTTTGTTCTACGATATACTCAAGAAAAACAAAAGCTTCCAGTGGGACGAACGACACGAGAAGGCTTTCCAGGAGCTCAAGGGATATTTTTCCAATCCATTATTGCTAGCCAAGCCAGTGCCAGGAGAAATCTTGCAGCTGTATCTAGCAGTATCAGGAAGCACACTAAGCGGGGTTCTAGTCAGGGAAGCAGGCGGACAACAAATGCCTGTTTACTTCGTAAGCAAGACAATGACTTCAGCGGAGACTAGATACACCCCCCTCGAAAAGCTGGTCCTCGCCGTCGTCATGAGCTCGAATAAGCTCTGCCCTTACTTCGAATCGCATACCATCGCGGTGCAAGCCAGCTACCCTCTGCGACAAGTGATGCAAAAACTGGAGTTCTCTGGACGAATGAGCAAGTGGGCAGTGCAACTCAGCGGCTATGACATCAAATACGAACCTCGCAAGGCCATAAAGTCACAGGTCTTAGCTGACTTCGTCGCTGACTTCACACCTGATCTGGAGGAGGCAGCAAACACAAGCACACCCGCACCTGTCCCAAACGAGATACACGACATGTGGACACTCAACACTGATGGGGCTTCCAACGCCAGAGGGATAGGGCTAGGGGTGGTCTTGGAATCAAGCAAGGGAGATAAGCTGGCTCAGGCCGTAAGATGTGATTTCGACGCCACAAACAATGAGGCGGAGTACGAAGCTTTAATTCGTCGTCCACCAAGGCATACTCTACCACAAATCCTCGTCTGGGGTCTTGCAAAGGTGCGTAGAAGGAGAAGAGATAGAGAGTGTTATCAGGGAGATCCATGAAGGATATTGCGGGAACCATACTGGTGGCAGGAGCTTGGCAAACAAGATACTTAGACATGGGTGGTATTGGCCGACGCTACGACGCGACGCCACCAAGTACGCCCAGGAATGCAAGGCTTGCCAGCGACACGCACCAACTTCTCACCAGCCCTCCGAGAGCCTACATCCAACCCTTACTCCTTGGCCCTTCATGAGATGGGGGGTGGATATCGTGGGGAAATTACCTCCTTCTACGGGGCAAAAAGTGTTCTTCTTGGCTATGACCGATTACTTCTCCAAGTGGATCGAGGCTGAGGCATATAGAGAGATCAAAGACAAGCATGTGATCTCGTTAATCGAGCGCAACATCTTGTGCCGCTTCGGAATCCCAGCGACAATCGTTTGCGACAACGGTTCCCAGTTCATTAGCCAGAGAATGAGGGAATTCTGCCAAGGGTGGAACATCGATCTGGTTACGTCAATCCCCAGATATCCCAAGGCGAATGGACAAGCAGAGTCCTCAAATAAGGTGATCATAAGCAACCTGAAGAAAAGACTAACCAAGTCCAAAGGCAAGTGGGCAGAGGAGCTACCCTACGTGCTTTGGGCTGATCGCACCACTCCCAAGAAAGCAACGTGGCAAACCCCCTTTTCTCTGGTATACGGGTGCGAGGCAGTCATCCCAACTGAAATTCAGGTCCCAACCGCGCGATATGGTCTAGCTACGCTTGACCAGAACAGGGAGCAACTCGAGGCAGACCTAGACACGGTCCAAGAGTTACGGGAGTTGGCCGACCTCAGAGTAGCTCGATACCAGCAACAAGTATCCAGGAGCTACAACAAGAACGTAAGAGTTAAGGTCTTCCGAGTGGGGGACTGGGTACTTCGCAAGGTATTCCAGAACATAGCAGAGCAAAATGCGGGAAAACTGGCACCTGGATGGGAAGGACCTTACAGAATTACGAAGGTCGTAGGGCAAGGAGCTTACCAGTTGGAGTCCGAGGAAGGAGAACCAGTGCCTAGGAGTTGGAACGCCACTCACCTCAAAAAGTATTATTTCTAGAAACCCTATCTCTAGTTACTTAGTTTGTTTTCCATATTAGAAGGTCTCGGATTTTCTTCTTTTTCGGGGGGATGCAAGGGGGTTCCTGAACCATCACCCCACTTTTGTTTCTAGATCATAGTTCTAGTGATTAGCACCAGTTAGTGCACTGTTTTTCGTTCTTGTGATTCTTTTGAGTTGTGATTGAAATTTATTACAAATTGCTTCGTTTATACACACAAGAAGGTGCTTCCCGAGAGCACGCCTTTGCAAATTTCGCACAGTGCAAAAATCCACACCTGGGTACCCGCCTAGTAGCCCCAATCAAGCTACAAAAAGGCAAACATTCCCACAAAACTCGTGGACGTAACGATTAGGCCCATAAGTGACCTAGGCATTTATCGCCAGAAATCCCACAAAACTCGTGGACGTAATGATTAGGCCCATAAGTAGGGATGCTCAGCGGTCCGGGTGACCCGTAACCCGGACCGACCCGACCCGTAAATTACGGGTCGGGTGCCCGGACCGTAATTTACGGGTCGGATTACGGTCCACAATTTATAGGCATTACGGGTTACGGGTCGACCCGCCGGGTTACGGGTCGACCCGTAAAACCCTTTAATTAATTTACTTGTTTATTATTTCTTTCTAACCCTAGAGTACTAGCAGTTGGCAGAGTTATTTCCGCCCCTTCCTCCCGTCTATATTGTGTCTTCCAATTCCAGATCTCTGCTCAAGCAGATGCTCTTCTTCCCTCTCAGCCCTAGTTCTCCCCGCTTGCAGCGGCCGTCCGCCTGACTCCTCCTCGCTCGGCGCTTGTCATCTGGCCGCCGCACCTTTAGCCTTCTGACGTCACTTCTACTCGCTCCGACAGCCTCCGCCGGCTTCGTCCTCGACTCCTCGCCGATTCGTACTAGACTCACCGGTCACGCTTGCTTCCCTTCTCTACCGTCTTCCAACCCTCGACTTTCTTCGTCCGACGGCCCCACCGACTTCCCTTCTCTCTCGCCGGCGTCCACAACAACAACCCAAGACGCCTAAACCCTCAAGGAGCTTGGGGAAGAACGATGAAACCCAGAACGGGGATCTGAGTTTTGGAGAGCTAGGCTTGAGCGAGGAGGTGTTGACTGCTCTTGAGGAGATGGGTATTTCGGTCATAGTAAGATTCAGCGTATTGGGATTCCTGGCTTCGCCGGCTTCTCCTCACCAAGTTATATGTGCTAAAAGTGGTCAAACTGACCCATTTGGACCTGTTTGACTCAGTCAAACGGGTCACCCGTAACCCGACCCGTAAAACCCGTATTACGGGCTACGGGTCGGGTCACGGGTCTAATTTTTTGAAATTACGGGCCAACGGGTCGACCCGTGACCCGTAATCCGGGTTACGGGTCGGGTCGGGTCGACCCGTTGAGCAACCCTACCCATAAGAGACCTAGGCAAGTATCGCCAGTACTGCAAAACTCGCACGAACATTCGAACCCACAAATAAGGCACAAGTCGCCTGACACCTATGCTAGCATCCAACGAATTAATCTACACATACTAACTGGTTGTACAACCCAGATATACCAACAACATTTGACGTCACAAAGGCTAACGTTAGCACTTTTTACGAACAAGCTTGTTTCCTGCGAACAACAACCGCTACGACGCACTAGATACCCGCACCGCTTTTAGCAAAGACAAAACATGCTTTTTTAATCACCATCTCTAGGCCAAGCTGATCCCCCAAATAAAACAAGGGGTAGCGAATCCACCGTCAAACACATCACCATACTACGACAAAATTATTAATCGCATGATTACCAATATTACATCTAAACTTCGACTCTAGAGATACACATTGGCTGACGTTTGTTTAAAACACAAGCATACTTTTCTGGGAAGGTCCTCTAGGATACGGTTTACGAATACACCCCTAGCGGGACAAGGGGTACAAGGCCCCTGACGGAACTTATTCAAATGAGACATCTCGTTTCTAGATAAGGCCAGTAGAACCTTACCTAGGCAAAATCACGGGAGCCGGGCGAATTCCTGAAAACTCATCAAGCGACAAAGGATGAGTTCGAGTGTAGTACGAGTTTACTCGAGGTACGCCCCTAACGCTGCCGGATGGCACGATCAAGACTACTCTTGAAGCTAAACATTCGCAAGTAAAAATCAAGTTGCTTATGCATGCGTCAAAACGAAAGCATAATAGCACTTAGCTAGCAGGGCCATACAAGGGTCCTACGAATGAGAAGTTCATACATTAAGGGTACGACGTTTTCCCCTAAAAAAGAGTTAAAATCTTGGCACCCGGGCCACACCACAATCATTTTCAAGTTTTTGGCAAACAACACTGCCAGAGAAAGTACTTAAACCAGAGACAATCAAAAAACAAACACTTAGATAAATCACTTCGCCGGAGAAAGGGTTTGCGACGAGAGCTGTTCGTCCTTGTCCTTCTGAACAATGTCGCTAGAACCCGCGGCAGGAGCATCCTCCATTGGAGCTGGAGAGTTGGCGTCATCGTCTAGATCTTCGTCGGGCAAGAAATCTTCTCCTGGGACCTTTGAACCAGGGGGAAACAGGGCTTCGAAAGTAGACTTCAGCTCCTCCAGGTTCCATCGGCCACTCTCTCCATTGGCGACACTTTCCAGAACTTCTATCTTAGCCTTGGTGGAGTAATAAGTCCCGATCCTTACCACCTGCTGTGAGAATTCATCCGCGGCCTCCTGAAGCTCAGCAATCTTCCTCGCCTGGCTAGACACCTCTTCCTGCAGCTTGGCAACTTGAGTCCGATGGCTGCCCAGAGCTTCCTCAAGGACGCGGTTCTGGCGCCCGGCTTCTAGCGCTGCCTCCGAGGCATGCTTCTCCCTAATCCTCAACTGGCTAATTTCCCTCATGTGCACATCCATAGCTGGGCAAATTCCTGGGTTGCCTATGATAAACGCCAGAGTAGAAAATTATGACGATAAGAATTAGCTTTGACACGAAGAAAACAAGAGCAAAAGAGGGAGGATCATGTGAACATACTTTCTTCATAGCTGCTCTAGATCGCGTTAGTGCTTGCTCCATTCCGCTCTTGACAGAAGCAACTCTAGCCTCACGAGGAGTAGACTCTAGCACAACACCCCAGAAGTCCAGAAGATCATCCTTGGAAAGGTCTACGGTAGGGGGGTCCTCTAGTTTCCGCTTCTGGTTAGGACGTTCATGCTGAACTTCCTTCTTTGGCACCAGAGGAGGGTTCGAGCTGCGGGATCTTAGCATCCGCTGTAACATAACATCGGTGGAGGCATTCCTTTCGCGACCTAGCCATACCACGGACGAGGGGTTTGAACTCATTCATTATTGGAAAGTCTATCTGATACGTGGAAAAGAAAAATTACTGGAAGCTTACCAGAGTTGGTGGGCTTGGAGGTGCTCGACATCTTGACAACCGAGGGTGAGATTTCCGGCTCTGTAGTTTCGTAACTAGAGTCTTGGGGCTGGTCCTCCTCTTTGGGTTTCTCCGGCTCGTTGAATACTTTGTTGGGGGCGCGATTCTTGGATTCAGTAGACAATAGCACTTTGATCAGCTTTCCACCGGACCATCTGGAATTGAAGTTCTTCGGCACTGCACAAGGATATCACCAGATGGGTATTAACAATATACGTTTACCAGATAATAGATCTAGTTAAAAACACTAGTAAAAACAACCAAAGTAATAAACAAAGAGAGAAAAGACAACAACAGAGCAGACGAGGCTCTTACGGGTGGTATTCCAAGCATCTAGGAAAACGTCCTTAAAGGTCTCTCCTAGCTCACCCAGGGAACGTCTCTCAAGGAAAAAGTAACGCGACTGCCACCCCATGTTAGGGTTCTTGACGCCAGGCATCAAGGGGTCATGGGTGTTTCTAGAGTGGACGGAAATTCTACCCGGCCTAGAAGGCACTACCTTGTAGGCAACTAAGAACTCGCTCACTGTCATGGCTATCCCTTTCCCAGAGGCCAACTCGTCGACACACCTCAGTATACGCCAAGTCGTGGGCATAATCTGAGAAGGCGAAACCCCTAAATCCTTAAGAAAGTCCCTAATGAAGGGGGAAAACGGAAATTTGAGCCCTAAAGAGAACGGGAACTCCGTGAAACAGATCCACCCTGGCCGGATCCAATCTATTAGCTCGTCTTGAGGGCAGTACGTCACGGTACCGTCCGGAAAACCCCCCTCGGAGACGATTCTGGCTACGTCGTCCGGCGTAAGGTTGCATTGGAACTGGTCTTGCGCCATTAGTGAATTGGAAGGTGCGAAAAGGGGAGACTAGGCCATGGATAGAAAGGAATGAGGTTTGGGTGAAAGACGGAGAAGGACAAGATAGAGAAAGCAAGGGAAAACGAAAGTGAAAGAGAGCGAAAATTAATCAGACTCGTACCTGCAAGTTGGTGAAATGACGCCTCTGAAGCAAATAGAGGGAGAGCTAAGGGTTTTAATAAAAAGTAATGATGGCATGTATAGACGATTTCCAAGGCAGACAAATCGGAAAGAGAAGGTTTTAATTTGATTCAAATTTGAAATTCGAATTTGAATTCCGAATTTAAATCAAAAGGGGTATTGTTGGGCCCTAACTATCAAGAAGCCCAAGACATGTGCTAGAACGGCCCACGAGATGTTTACGAAGACCGTCAATGCGTTTCCAGAAGATCGGTCAAGCTATGTTTGACCAAGTATATCTCTTTGACCATCCAAGCCTGACGATAGGTTGAATTATATCTATTTAGGATCTTCTTTATCTTATATAGGCAAGATCATATCGATTTTAGGGATGATATATCTTCTACGATTTATCTATCTATCTAGTTATTTTTATATCTTATAGAGCACTCTATCTTTTGGGCCCCTATAAATATATAGAGGGGGTCACACATATGTACGTTACACATTCATACATTAATAGAATTGAATACACACAAGTACTAAATACAATTCTCGCATTCTTTAACATTGTCTATGCTAAGGGGTCACCAATTCTGCTTGGTTGATTTCTAGCTCTAACATTGTCTATGCAACTAGGATTAAGAAGAGAATTGATTGTTTTATCTTACAATTGACTCGTAGCTTGATTGTTTGATATTATATCCTGCAAATCCTTGTTCTCTATGCTAATTCTAGGTTTAAGCGTCCTTGCCTAGGGTTATAGAATTGCTTGGACCGTGGACTTGCGATTGTTAATGATGAGGATAGGAATTAACCATAGGTGTGATTGAAGTCAATGGATGAATCTATGATCTAGTGATTATTTCATGAGTGGATCTTTTGAATGAACTTGTTTCCCTTATTTGTTTGATTGTTTGTTATTTGCTTTCCTAGGTTAGTTTAGTTTAGATTCTTCTCTTAAATTCCCCCTTATCTTTAGTTGATAGATATATTAATATTAGAAGCCATAGGTCTCTTGGGTTCGACCCCTTACTTGCATGCTATACTAGTTTGTAGTTTGGGTTATTTATCTTTGATGCACGACGACTTTAGCCGAATCAAATTTTGGCGCCGTTGCCGGGGAACTTTGGTTTCTTTCTAGTATTAGTATTTTTATTGGCTTTGTGTGGACCTGTCTTATTGTCCGCACTTGTATATTCTGATGTTTGCTTTTAGGTTTTGTCAGTTGCAGAATGAGCCCTTTCATGGGTATTTCACTAGGTGTCAGGAACAATTGTATGAGCTTGCATCATGGGGCTTAGATGTAAAGATTAAAGATGCTTGCGATTACATCTTTGACGGGGTGACTCATGAGACCCTACTAATGTTGTACCGCAAGAGCGAAGGAAAATACGTCATCTGGGAACCCATGAACCAATGGAATTTCTTTTGTGGGATCCGAGCCGACTAGGTCAAGGAGTTAGCTTCTGTTGAAGATCTGCGCCCGTGCTCACCAATCCGCGCCCGCGGAAATTCGACAGAACCTACGGAGTTTTCTTCGGATGAAGAGACGCGACCGCGTTCCCCTGAGCTGTGACCGTGTTCCCTTGAGCACGCGTGCGGAAATACCCCAGAGGCATCCCCCGAGTTCTCCGGAAAAAGGCGAGCGCGACACTCATGTCGCGAGGTCTTCGGTGCCCCTTGCTTTGAATGTGCTACGGTGGAAGGGCCCTACTACCTTCCTCGCAGTTCAGCCCCTGTTTCGGATGTGGAAACGGAGGATTCCCCCTGGAGGAATACCGCGACCGCGGCCCAAAAACCGCGCCCGCGGCCTCTAAGGAGGCTTGTCCGCCGGTGCTCAAGCATGAGCCTGTTTCCCCCAACAATGTTCCAGGCCGTGTTATAAAGCTTAATTACCGTATCTCAATGCCCAAGGGGCTCCCCAAGTTCGTTCTTGCAAGGCCGAAAGAATCCACTCAGGATGACAAACAACAGAAGAAGTTGATTGGGCGATATTTAGTGAATTTTGGGATGATTTGGAGCAAGAGGAGGTTCGGGATGATGATATGGAGATTTCTTCTTCACCATCAGAAAATTTTGTATCCCCCTCCATGGAGATTCCTGAAGTCAGCCTTGACGATCCCTATATGGCTATATCCTTTACTCTACTTCTTCTCTCTCCTTAGATCCTGAATTTGTTCTTTCATGTCAATCTTTTATTAAGGATTCTATCTTTGAGCATGCTAGGGTAGGTGATGAGTTCTTCTATATTTTATTTGATGATAGTGATAATTCAACTACGGGATTTGCATGCTTTGCTGAATGTTTTGAAAAATCACATAAATCACCTAATTGGTTTCACTCTAGAAAATCCCACCCTAATTGCTCAAGCATGTTTGATAGGTTAAAAAGGAGTTTGAATTATTTCTTATTTCCTGATACTTTGTCAATATGTTATATGTCCTGTTGTAAAATAGTTGTGCAGGACTTTGATTTGATGCTCAGGGCATTGGCAATGTCCGATCATGAAGGCGTCGAGCCAACGACGTTAAACAAAAGCGCTGCTTGGGAGGCAACCTAAGGATTAGATAGATTGTTTTTCCATTCCTAGATTAGGTTTATTTTTCGTTTTCGGGCTAACGTGCAGATACTAGGTCCGAAAGGACATTCTAGTGCAAAACCGCGTCGCAGCAGCCATACCGCGTCCGCGGTAGAGCACCAGAACCCATCCCGACGAACAGGTCCGCGACCGCGGTTTTCATGCAGTAGTCTTGAAAAAAAAAAATTACCGCACCCGCAATGAGGTCGGGGTCTGGCAAAAAAAAAATCGATAAAAAAAACTTTCGGGCATCTATATCTATGTCTTCCATCTATCTATATCTATATCTTTTCCATCTTCTATCTTTCCACCTTCTATTTCTTCCCTTTTCACCCACCTTTGTAATTCCATTCTTTTGGCTATGTGTAAAGCCTAAGTATGGGGGAGCTTTGTTCCCCCGAGAGTTCTCATCTCCACGGCTCGAGATCAAGTATTTGTCCATCTTCCAAGAGACGAGCCAAGATACGAAGGTTCCTTGCACATCATCCGGCTCAAGAGAAGTAAAGAGTTCACGACTGCACCAATGCCGCGCCTGCACCACACCGGCCGCGCCTGCGCCACATTGGCCGCGCCCACGGTTCCCCTCCAGAGGTTGACTTTGCTCGCTGTGTTGTTTACGCGACCGTACCACACCGGCCGCGCCCGCGGTTGGCCTACAGAAACGGTATTCCAAAGCTTTCGTCCATCCTTCTACCACCCTATGAAGAGTTCTTCCATTCCACCTCTCTTCATCGCTTGTAAGTCTTTTGATATACCTTCTTCCTTACTTTTATCCTTTCTCTTTGCTTCATTGAGGACAATGAAAGATTTAAGTATGGGGGAGGGAGTACTTGCATTCGCTTATCCTAGTTCGCTTAGTTAGAAATTTGCTTCAGGTCTTTGATTTTCTTCTTTTCATGGAGCACTTGCACCAGACTTTTTGCATAATAAAGAAAGAAAGAGAAAGAAAAAAGATAGAAAAAGCCATAAATATTGAAAAAGGCATATAAATCTTGGGATGAGTCGAAAACCCGAGAGGGCGGCTCAGGTAATAAGCAGGTAACCCGGACCAGCATTAGGCTGGGGTAATATGAGGTTCATGAGAGTTGTGAGTATTTGTGAGCACACCTTGAGAAAAATGAAAAGAGCGGTTAGGTGAAAACTCGAAAGGGCGCCTAAGCAGAATTGAGCGGAAAAATTCGAGTGTTTTAAGATCATTCTTGCTTGGGGACTTTGGGGCTTCATGTTAGATTTGGGTAGATCCTAGGTTGCTCTACACTTTTTAGAGCTTGAGTGATATATCTTGTTGTGAGGTGTGTGTTTGAGCTTCATTGTTTTATGCTCATGGTTTCTCTATATATTGGGTTCGGGTTGTGAGTTGAGTTTTTTGTTTTCCCTTGTATTTCCTGAGATCTTAGATGTGTTGATTTTTCATATTTGTTTTGAGCTTACTCGAGGACGAGCAAGATCTAAGTATGGGGGAATGTGATTCGGGCTATTTTGTATAGGTTTACTCTTGTATTTTAGGGCTATATTGAGTGTGTTTAGGTTAGAGTTGTGCTTAATTGTAATATCTAGGCCGAAGACACAAGAATGCAAGATTCAAGAGTTTCAAGGCGTTTTGAGCTGTCTACGCGACACCACTTGCTTGCGAAGGCTATATCTTGAGCTACAGAGGTCGGATTGAGCTGATTCCGGTACCATTGGAAAGCTAACTCGAAGAGCTTCAATTCATCTTTTTACAGGGATTTTGTTGGGCCTTTGTTATTTCCTTCCTTCCCCTTTGCTTGATGCTTTGCTTGGTTCCTTTTAGTATTTTTTTGTTTGTTTCTGTTGTCCTTCTTGTTGCTTTCTGGTTCTGCTGTGGGTTCTTTCTGTGTTGCAGGGATTTTGTTGGTTTCCTTGGTATTTAGGCCATGGATCTGTCGAGTTGTTGCATCGGATGCCTATCTTCCATTTGGTTCATGGCTTTGGCCATGATACTGGTATCACCCTTTTCCCTCTTCATTTTCCAAACTTATTCACCCTTTTTTTTCCATTAATATTGCTCTTCCCTTACTTGAATGGTTCCTTTCATTCATTTAGGGGTCTGGAGTTATATTTCTGGTGTTCTAGGGTGATTGCCAACTACTATGACACCTTTGTCTATATGACAATGAAACTTGTTACTACTCATGGCCCTATACATATTCAACATCTTGGTGAAAATTGGTATAGCACATTCCTTTTGAATCCTGGCTACAGTCTGATCATTATCCATCAACTGCATGGTAAGCCACTTTGTACTGCTATTAATACTGTCTTGCGTCTCATTTACAATTGCTCTACAACTTCTATTCAATCTTGTCTGTTACAAATCCTATTGAAACAAAACTATAACCACTTCTCCAAAGGTGGTTATAGGGTGAGTGACCAATTTAATGACTATTGCTATGAGATGTTACTACACATGTATATGAACCTTCTCTCTAAAACTATTAACTATGTACCTTTGCCAACTGTTTACCATATTGCTTACAAATTGGTGTGTTGCATGCTCATGATGAAATATCTGTTGACTGTAAGGTTGCTGCTGATTATATGTTCACACTTCATACTCTCCATTCCCCCTATAAGTTTGCTGCTGATTATAATCCTTTTGTTCATTCTAGAAAATTATTTTGACACTATTGATTTTTTTTACTACTTATCCCAGTTTTGTTGGGATCCTCCAGACCATTCTTATGAACTGTTCCTCTGCATTTGCTTTGTTTCCACCTTATTTCCTCTTGCTTGGATCTTTCTTCTCTTTGCTTCTTGTATTCTCTTTGCTTTGGTGTGTTTTGCTCTGTGTTTCTTCTTGGTTCTTTTTTTGTCGACTTTTCAATTCTGTTGCCTCAGGTACTTTTTCTTCCTTGTTATGACCTCCCTTGTTGCGTTCTTTTCTCTCTGCACCTTGTTTTCTTGCTCCTTGCTGCTTCCTTGTGGTTTTCTGTGGTTGCAGGTGTTTCATAGTTTATCCCTGGCTGCTTCCCAACTGTTGGCTCGTTTGCTGGTTTTGAATTCTGCCTTTCTTTTTGTGAGGTTTCCTTTTGGTTTCCTTGCTGTGGGTAAGTCACTTACTTCTACCCTTTCTCCAAAACTTATCATCCTGGTTTCCCCATTCTTAGGGCTTTGCCTATGTACGGATGTCTCTCTACATCCTTGCAGACTGGTAGAGTTCTTTTTTTGGCTAAATAGGATGATTGAACATTACTATGATCAGCACAACGGTATGAACTCTCATTCTATAAAGCAAGCTGAAATCTTATATGACACTTTGAACTATCAAGTGCTCCCCATTTGTTGGGACGCTATCAAGGACGCTTGCGTACTTGGTAGGGTGCCCACACAAACCGTCCCTTAGTTTTGATATGACAAACTCACTTTGATTCTAATAAATTTGTCCAAACTGTTCAGGAACACTAGTGACAAAAGGACAACAAGTGTGTGGAGCGTTCCCTAGGCTTAGGGACGCTAGCTAACAGGAAGTAAGGACCAGCAAGAGACTACTTGAGCAAGGACGGAGTCCCAAAGCAAGTAGGAACGCGAGTAGAGCGTCCTTACTCACTAGCCGACAGGATGACATCACTCGACAATATTTGATCATCCAAAGACACGTGGAGACCGATCCTATAGCGGAGTCCAACACTACGTGGCGAACGATCCTGTAGCAGAGTTCATCAACACGTGGCGGCCGATCCTGTAGCGGAGTCCATCACACACAGCTGGATACAGGAAGCTTCCTCATCACCGCCCTACTACGTGGAGGAAGATCCTGTAGCCACGTCCATGAAGGGCATGATCATCCGAAGGAGAAAGACGCCCTTCCCCAAGTCCTATAAATAGCCCGAGGCATTTATTGTGACATCAACGCTTTCAGAGAATATTCAGAGATAATCAGAGGAAAGCGACTCACTCAAGAACACTAAGAACAAGCTCAAGAACACTCAAGAATAGTTCTAGGCTTGTGTTAGATCGAGTGAGAATTGTAACCCAAATCACAACTTGTTTTTAATTCAGAAAACCCAAAAAGAAAGAGAGAGTCCTACAACGCACTGTAGGACGTAGGGATACAAGTCCTTTAGAAGATTAAACTCGCTTAGGTTGTAGTCTTAAAGGAGGACTTTACTAGTGGACTTAGGACGCTGTCTAAGTACTAGAGAAGTGTAAAGGACTCGCCAGTACAACGTAAGGACGTTTAATAAGAAAGGAAGAATCTATTCAAAAATCCTCCAAGGAGGAAGAGGTTTACACTCAAGGACTACTTGGTCTTGAGTGGATCCTCTATAAATCGTTGTGTTCATTTTATATGCTAAGTTCACTTGTTTAGTTTACATTTCCGCTGCACAACTAAAGGACGCCCTTACACCTCGTAAGGACGCCTCACCTAAGGAGGTCTTTACCTAAGTAAAGGACGTCCCTCAGTTATACTAACGTTCCAACACCATTCTTCTCTCCTTTTGGAGAGGGTTATGGGTTGAGGTGTTGATACTGTTTCGAACTACTTGCTTTGCTTCCCTGATGGGGTTGTGTTCTGCTATAAACTGGCTTAGGTTCCCTCATCCTATTGCGGTTTAGGTTGTAGCTTTGCCTGCTTACTATCTTCAAGATAAAGTCAAGTCATATGATGAAAAATGGGTGTCCTTGCTCTTGCAAGAGTACCCTCTGAGACTTAGTGCCACCCATAACCAACTTGCTCTACTTCATAGTCAGACTTTCCTGATCATTTCCTTCATCACTTATTATTATGAAAATACAATAACCCCTTATGCAATCGCAAATATCAGTATTTACAATCGGGATCCAACTTGTATTCTTCAGCACGGATTAAGTCCATTTCATACGGCATTCTCCACTCATCTTGTAACAGATCTTAATTCTCCAAAGCTGTGTATTATTACTTGCTATTTTCATAGCCTTGCATACAACATTTTCTCCTATTGGGTCCAAAATCAACCATTCTTTACTCACATATGGTTTCAATTTATTACAAGAGTAACTACTACATCTGGATTCTTGTTCATTGAATGGCCTTCTTTTGACTTTATCCTCATTATTGCTGATAATTACTATTCTCATTTATGCGTTTATCCTTCTAATTGCAGTTCTACTCTTAAGTATCATACAACTCACAATGCTGTTTCGGTTTCTTCCTATTCCCATGGCTTCTGCTTGGTTCTTTGCATCACTGTCAAAATCATTTCATGGACACTTTACTGGCAATTCCTTGTTAATTGCCATTCACCTCTGTTGTTTCACGTGTTTTGTACGCTATATAAAATTTTCAATGTACCATTGATTATCAAATTACAGGACTCTACTTATGGATGTATCATCTCTAATTACAGTCTTATATTTCATTGTAATTATATTCCATCTCAAAGCCACAGTTTTGGGTCTGGTATTAATTCACATATCCTTGTCAGGGTTCAAAATTTTTATTTGACCTTTGAGGTTTATTTTGTTCTGTTACTGATTTGCTATTATTTGTGCATTGTTTCTGTTATTACTTCCCCACAAATCCTGCAAAGGATAATGACAATTTGTTTGACACTTCAATATGACCAGTTACTATTAAAACCTTTCTCATGACTTGTGCATTTTGGAATGTGCGGGGTATTAGGAGGCCTAATTTCTGGGATGAAATTGCCTTCCTACGAAAATTACACAAATTACAATTTTTATGCTTAGTAGAAACAAAATCAGATACACCACCTTCAGATGCCATTATTAAAAAAATCGGATTCCATGAATGTATATCGTCTCCTTCGGATGGTACCAAAGGAGGTATTGCCTTGTTTATTTACCAAACTGAATTTACCAAATCATGTACCCTTGTTATGCAATCCGCTAATAAAATCATCATGAAAGTCAACAATCCGTTCCACCCGTACCTCCTCATCTTTGTTTATGCACCTTCTCGAGAAGAAAATAAACCTGCTTTCTGGTCCACGTTAGAAATTGAGATTACCCTATATCAACTGCCATTCCTCTTAATAGGGGACCTTAAGATTCTCCCATGGACAAATTCGGGGGTGTCACCCCGTCTCCAAACAAATTTAATCGCCTCAGAGGCTTCCAAAACAAAATGAACGCTCTGAACACGAGTTTCTCGGGTTTCCCGTTTACTTGGAGGAGAAATACAACATCAACGGATAACACGTTTGAACAGCTTGATCGAGTGCTTATTCATACTGACATTGTCACATTTTTACCCGCTCTCAAAATTCACCGTCACCCATTTACAACATCTGATCACTGTCTTATTTCATTTGATTTAGGGATTAAAAAGAAATTCCGTAAATATCCTTTTCGATTTGAAAACGCTTGGATCGATATACCATCTTATGCTCAGCTTGTAAAAAAGGTTTGGCAATATAAACTATCAGGCTCTTATATGTTCAAAGTCTCAATGAAAATGCAATTGCTCAAAAAATACTCAAAAAGATTGGTCTAAACGTTATATTAATAACAAATTTGAGCAACTAAAGACTTCCGAAAGACAACTACAAAAGTTACAAAATGACTTACTCCATGACCCTTATAACCCAACCATCCTCACAAAACTACAGCAACATCTTAATAAATATAATGCATTAATGAACTTCCATCATAAGTTCTGGCAACAAAGAGCAAAAACAACACATTTACAAAATGTTGATAAGAATACAAAATACTTCCAAACAATTTCCAAAATTCGAAGATTCAAACAGAACATTACGACTTTTCAAACACATGATGGGTTGACTCTTTCAGATCCCGATTCAATATCCGCAAATATTACCTCGGAGCTAGCCTCCAGATTCCATTCCAACTCAAATAGGGCAATCAATCTTCAAGATTTGGACATTATTCCTTCCCTCGTTTCTGACCTAGATAATATCTCAATTTCGAAACAACCTTCTCCATCTGAAATCAAAACGGCTATCTTTGACCTAGCACTCAGCAAAACTCCGGGACCTGATGGTTTCACAGCTGAATCTTTTCAAAACTATTGGCTGACGGTTGGTACGTCAGTTATTCGCGCAGTTGTAGCCTTTTTCCATTCTGGATCAATGCTGACTGCGGCAAATAAGACTTTTATCACTTTAATCCCTAAAATTGATACGCCAAACTCGATAAACCATTACAGACCGATTCGTCTTTGCAATACCATATATAAAGCTATTACTAAGGTTCTGTCAAACAGAATTCAGCATATACTGCCTTCGATTATACAGCCATTACAGAGTGCCTTTGTTAAAGGTCGTTTGATTCAAGATAATGTACTCATTGCTCACGAAATTTTTCACTCCTTGCACAAAAAAAAGAAAGGACGTCTTGGTTGGATGGCCATTAAATTAGATCTTGAAAAAGCTTATGACAAAATCAATTGGAATTTTATCCGCCTTGTCCTTACTAAGTTCGGTTCTCACCAAAATTGGATTCATCTTGTTATGACATGTAGTACTACTTCATCTTCGTCGGTTTTAGTCAACAATGAACCAGGATCCGAATTTACTCCCTCTTGTGGTATACGCCAAGGTGACCCGATGTCTCCATTCATATTTGTTTTATGTATGGAATATTTGACTCGTACCCTTCAACGAGAAGCAAGTCTTGCCCCTAATCATGTAGGAATCAGGCTAACTAAGAATGGGGTTGTTATTCCTTTTCTTAGCTTTGCTGATGATACAATAATTTTTGCAAATACTACTATACAAAATATGGAACATATTAGGACCATTCTACAAAAATTTACCCTTGTATCAGGCTTATCCATTAACTATCACAAAAGCTCCTTACAAACATCAGCCAATATTTCACAACTAACTGCAACTGCCCTTGCCAGTATACTTAACATTCAGATTACTTCTACCATGGAAAAATATCTTGGAATTCCTATCCTTAAAGGGAGAGTTTAAATTTCTATGTTCTCTGATGCTGTTTCAAACCTTAAAAAATAACTTTCTCAATGGAAAGCAAATTCAATATCACAAGCGGGTATGGTCGTCCTTATCCAATTGTGTATCCTCAGCAAAGTTAACTATCTTATGCAAAGCTTTATGCTTCCACAAGGTGTGCTCAATCAGATTGACGCAGTTTGTAAATCCTTCTTTTGGAACAACTACACACCAAATCACCATCCCTTGATCAGTTGGGAGCGTATCTGCTCCCCCAAAAAAAATGGAGGCCTCGGCCTCCGCTCAGCTGAAAATATCAATATATATCATTGCAAATGAAGTTACTTTGGAAAATTATTACGCAACCGCAAAATATTTGGGTCCAAGTTATTACAGAAAAATACCTTAAGAACGATTCCTTATTTGATTATAACGAAAATAATTGCTCTTGGCAATTTGGTAGACTACTAAATATCAGAAATACATTTTCTAAAGGCCTAAGATGGCTTTTGGGTACTGGAGAAAACATTAAGTTTTGGACGGACCCCTGGATTCCTGACGTACAGTTATCAACTTTTATCGATAATTCAAATCCTAATATTCTTATTTCATGTTTTATCCTCCCCGATAAAAACTACGATATTCAACTACTACAACAAATATTACCATCACAAATAGTCAATATTATAGCAACAATTAGAATTCCCTGCACAAATACACCGGACCGCCACATCTGGTTGCCTGCAACAGATGGGAACTTCTCGGTCCAATCAACAGCTTCACTGTTAGCACCAATATCAGATCCGTTCAGTTATGATTATGACTGGATTTGGAAATCTAAATTAACGCCAAAAATCAAAAACTTTCTTTGGAAATCTTGTGCAGATTGCCTTCCAACAACCGATAGAATTAATCGTTTTTATAATTCAGTTCCGAACTTGTGTTCACTCTGTGAAATGCAGGATGAAAACCTAAATCATCTCTTTTTCCAATGTCCTTTTCCCAAGTCAATGATACTAAGACTGCAAAAACTACTAAATTACAACTTCAAAATCATATCACATAGTCATTTCAACTAAAATACTCAACAAACATTTCAAAATAATGATCATATAACATTCCTTACTTTTCTTTGGTGGTTCATTTGGGCACATAGAAATGCAAAATTTTTTGACCCATCAAGAATTACTAAAAAGACAATTCCATCTGATTTAGCTTTCTCAGGTGCCTTAGCCTGGGAAGGTTGTCAAAATACCACTACGAAAATCAAAAATAAACCAGAAAGGAAAAATCATATGAATTGGAAAAAACCGCCCACTCAATGGTCCAAATTAAATTTTGACGCATCCAGGCTTAAAACTGGATCAAAACATGCTGGGTTCATCCTTAGAGACCACAATGGCTATATCACTTCGTTAGGACGTCAGCAACTTCAACCCATGATAATTCTGCAAGCTGAAGCGTCTAGCCTTCTCCACGCCCTTAAAAATATTGACTGTTCTAATACTCACAATCTTATTATTGAAGGGAATAATTTGATTGTGATTAATTCTTTAAAACGTACCTGGAAAGTTCCTTGGGAAATACACTCTATTTTAGCTAACATTAGAAATATTCTCTCTAGTATTACCTCTGTGGTTTTTTTATCATTGTTTCAGGGAATCAAATGCTGCTACTGATTTCCTAGCAAGGAGACAAATCAATCTTCAAAGTCTCAATGCAACTCTACCACTTCATCCTTCGTCCTTATCGCTTTCCCATTTATCTGTAACACAGTCAAGGTGTTTGTTGAGTCAACAACCCTTGCTGCTTGATTTTTTAAAAATCATCCGACGAGATGATCTAGGTTATCCTTGTAACTAAAAGGTAGCCTAATTTTGGCTTGTTCGAGCTAGTAGCTCCACAATCAAAAAAAAAATTCATCTTTTTACACCGAAGTCAGATTCCTAGCCGAAGATGGTCAAAACAGCCGCCGAAGTGACGCTTGTGGTTCTGTCCTTTTACCGCGACCGAGGCGGAGGATCCGCGACCGCGGTGGCTGCCGAGACGACCTATTCTTTTCTGTCGTGAAACCGCGGGCGCAGTGGAGACAACGCGAGCGCGGTGATGCCGAATCCGGAGCGGGCCGAAATCTTTCGATCTTGTTTCCTTTTCTATCTTTTGCCTCTTTCCTTATCTATCTCGGGGAGCTTGTTCCTTGAACTATTTAAGGAGGAGCCTCCTTAGGTTTTAGATACATTCTACCTTCTATCTTCTTCTTCAATTAATTCTTTAGTTTGGTTTAGTTATGGAGAGCTAGTCTCCTTGGGTTTGTTCAAGGGAGAAGCTCTGAAGTATGAACTCGTGAGGTTTTGGTAATTGATTTCTATCCTTTGGTTGATATTGATTCTCTGGTGCTTCATCTTATGAATGTTTATTGTTTTTCTAGGAGTCATGAACCTATTGAATTGATTGATGTTCTACTGTTTGATTAGGTTTGGACCGCGGACAAAACTAATCTGTGAAAACAACTTAACCTAGACCTGTTGTCTATGCAACTAGGATTAAGAAGAGAATTGATTGTTTTATCTTACAATGGACTCGTAGCTTGATTGTTTGATATTATATCCTGCATATCCTTGTTCTCTATGCTAATTCTAGGTTTAAGCGTCCTTGCCTAGGGTTATAGAATTGCTTGGACCGTGGACTTGCGATTGTTAATGATGAGGATATGAATTAACCATAGGTGTGAATGAAGTCAATGGATGAATCTATGATCGAGTGATTATTTCATGAGTGGATTTTTTGAATGAACTTGTTTCCCTTATTTGTTTGATTGTTTGTTATTTGCTTTCCTAGGTTAGTTTAGTTTAGATTCTTCTCTTAAATTCCCCCTTATCTTTAGTTGATAGATATATTAATATTAAAAGCCATAGTTCTCTTGAGTTCGACCCCTTACTTGCATGCTATACTAGTTTGTAGTTTGGGTTATTTATCTTTGATCTTGGCACGACGACTTTAGCCGAGTCACAACAACCAATCCTAATTCAAACAATAGATCTAAGTCAATTAAACAAATTGATCAGGCTTATATAATCAAACAAAGATCATGGGATGAAGCACAAGGAGTATCAATAAAGACCTAAGGATAAGAAGTTGCCAGAATTTCACGATTTCATAACAAAGCTTCTTTGATTGAATAAACTCCAAAGGAAATTAGTTCTCCATAGTAAGAGAGCAAAATACAATTAGTTTGATGAAAGACAAGATAATAATGGATACCTAAAACCTAAGGCAAGCTCCTCCTTATATAGTCCCAAAGAAAAGGTTCCCCGAGATATACAAGGAAAGGAGAAAAGATAGAAAAGGAAACAAGATAGAATTTCACGTCTCGCAACGGATCAAGCACCACCGCGCCTGCGGCCAGCTTCCCGCGCCCGCGGCGGGAAGGGTTTCTCGGGATTCTTAGCGGTTGCTACCGCGGCTGCGGCCTTCTCGGGAATGGGTTGTGGACACCTCTGCTTCACCGTTACTGCGGCTAGGACACCGCACCTGCGGATCTAGGTCAATGGCGAACTTCACTTGAAACTTAGCCTGGAAAACTCTCGTATCTTCATGTCTTGTGTCTTCGGTCTTCATTTACAATAACGCTTCAACTCTGACCTAAACAGACTCGCAAAAGTCCTAAAATATAAGAGTTATCATATCCTAAAGAGAGCATATTAGTGATGCACCGGCTTAGTTGGAGTATTTCCAAAAGATATCTGAGGACAACCGTGACTTCTTCAATGAGATAGAGAGAAATCTGAAGGGGGAGTGACGGGCGACCTAAGGATAGGGCCTCGGGGTCAATTAACAAATAAGTTTGTATCACGACCCCATTGTAGTACGGTGGTCGAGGTCGAACATGGGGAATTATGGATTATGCGTTGAGCGGTTGATTATCTAACACAAACACAAAGGGAAGAAAAAACACGAAGCAGATCGGGCCCAAGGTTGTCAATCTCGGGTCCGAGGTACCTGGGCGCAAATGAAGTCGGGCTTGAAGCTAGGGGACTCGAGCCCGACGCAACAATCAACACAAAAGGGGAAAACGAGCTAGGCTAAGGGGATCCTAGGGCTAGGGGTTCATGCCAACATCAACTTCACATGCTATCACATAGATCAATGAACTAGAGGCTTTAACTTTGAACATAGATCAACAAATCCAACCAAATCGAGCCATTAATCTCAAGGAACTAGAGGCTTTCACATACATTCAAGCCAATCGACTTTTCACTTTCGCTACTTCGTCTATCTCTACAAGGTTGTTCCTCGGCTTTCACAAAGGAATCATTCTCATAAGGTAAATAGATATGGATCTAGGCAATCAAATCATGAAATTGGTTCAAGCACATGCAATTGAGTTGGGGTTTTCGCCCCCAACCCCAAGATCAAGCTAACTACTCACTAATCATGGAATTCAAGCTAGCAATCATCAAAGACCATAGACAAATCATGATTCATGCAAGTCAAATCCACAATCAACAAAACAAACACACACGTTCGACCTCAATCCGAGACGAGATCAAATCGATCATGCAAGGGAGAGAGGGGAATCGAACACGCAATGTGACAGGCCCAAAGTACTCTACCAACCTAAGGATAGGGGCCCGGGTCAATCAACAAATAAATTTGTATCACGACCCCATTGTAGTACGGTGGTCGAGGTCGATCACAGGGAATTATTTCATGCGCGTTTGAACGGTTGATTGTCTAACACAAATGCAAGGGAAAGAAAACACACGAAGCAACTCGGGACCGAGGTTGTCAATGTCGGGACCGAGGTAGCTAGGCACAAACAAAGTCGTGCTCGAGGCTAGGGTACTCGGGCACGATGCAACAAATCAATATAAAAGGAGAGAAACAAGCTAGGCTAAGGGGATCCTAGGGCTAGGGGTTCATGCCAACATCAACTTCACATGCTCTCATATAGATAAATGAACTAGAGGCTTCCGCCCTAGACATAGATCAACAATTCCAATCAAATCATGCCATTAATCTCATGGAACTAAGCATCCGCATTCATTCAAGCCAAACGACTCTCTATCTACTCTTATTCGACCGCGGGATCAAGAGGTTCTCTCTTCATCCCTTCGAACCGACTTTCCTAAGCTTCCAACAAAGGATCTTGCCCATAAGGTAAATAGACATGGATTTAGGCAATCAAGTCATGAAATTGGTTCAAGCACATGCAATCGAGTTGGGGTTTTCGCCCCCTACCCTAAGATCAAGCTAACTACTCACTAATCATGGAATTCAAACTAGCAATCATCAAAGACCATAAGCAAATCATGATTCATGCAAGTCAAATCCACAATCAACAACACAAACTCAAATCAAAGCCAAAGCAATCTTGAATTAAAAAAAGGAAGAAGTACTCATACAATCTCTACTCCCGCTCCAAGCCTAAGGGTTTCTTCCCTCCCTTGGAGAAGAGTCCACCCCCTTCTTCCTTCTACTCTCTCAAACCTCACTCTCTATTCACTCTCTCCAAGCTTTTCTTCAAAAGTTGTTCCTCCAGAATGAGAGATTACAAGGGCTTAAATAGAGATTTTCCCCCTTATTACAAAGACTAGATTACCCTTCTAAACTCCTTGAGCTCCAAGGCTTCTCCTTGACCTCCAAGGCTTCTAGACTCCTTGCTCTCCAAGGCTTTTAGAACTCCATTGATGTGTCCCAGCCTAGGCCACATCAAGACTCGAGCCACGACGTGCCCACATCAACACAACCAGGCCAAGACAATGAGCAAGTGACGATACCGCCTCTACTTGGCCTCATTATGAGGAGCCGAGCTAGGATCCTCCAAGAGCAACTCCAAGCTGGATTAACCATGTCGAGCCCGCCCCTTGACCATCAAGACAATGTCTTCACCATGTTACAAGTATCCGGCGCACCCGAGGCCTTAAAAGTGCTCGACTTTCCCATCGAAATGGCGTCCACCTCAGCCCAAGATATCTCAGCCCCGACATCACCATGACATCATCTCTCTTTAGAGGCTGAATACAAGGAGGTGGTTGTTTTTGCCAACTCTTCACCTGCCCCATTAAGTGGAGACTTTCCAGCCACCTTTGGCTATTTAAAGGGGACTTTAGCTCTTTTGTTGTTAGCTTGTTTTATGTTAAAATCCCAGAAACTCTAAACTGGCTCATGTTCTTGGTTTGGGGTGTTTAACCAAAGTGATTTTCGTGCCTTTGTGAGAACATCGAGGGCTGGGTTGTATTTGGCTAGGGTCGTCTATCCCTTCCATTTGTAATCTTGGTTGATCAGATTTGGTGGGTTTATCCAAGTCCTGATTGATCACTTATCCTCTCTTCAATAATAACAAAGCCTCTTTGAGTTACAACCATTTGTGTTTGCCAAGCTACCGCCGATCATCATCGACCTCCACTCATCTCACTCGAACCAGAAATCCGATAGATCCAAAGGGAAGACTCATCAAGTGGTATCAGAGCTTGTCGAGTGAGTTCCTCAAGTTGTGGGGGTAAGAATTGCTATCTCCTTTTCAGTTTCGATTTGCTCAGTTTCTATCCCATTTGGCTAGCCGATGACCATACTTGCTTCTACCCTTTGCCCTTAAAATGTGTGCTGAGTTCTCAACTGAATTTTCGTGGCCTTTGAATGCTTGAATATCCTCCCATGGCTGCCAGCAAATGAAGAAGACAACCTCCTATACTCAGCCCCTTCCCATCATCATTCTACCCACTTCCAACAACTCCCATCTCTTCCCACACTATTCCATTACTATTCTACCAACTCCCCTCCCATCCCCTTGACTTGTGGGAGGCCCTTCCAAATTCAGACCATCCAGCATATTCAACCATTTCCCCCCATTTTAAGGAACACCCTATCCCCTCCAATCCATCAAATCCTAAGAGATGACTTATTTTATGTTGTTGCACCTTATGGTATTTATATATTATATTTCATAAGTAGTTTGCTGCAATCTCGAATTTAAAAAAAGAAAAAAAAGAAAAAAAAGAAAGAAAGAAAGAAGAAATCAAAATTGGGATTGCACAGGTTGCATTCTAGGTTGTGCAAGGTGTTGTGTTCGTTTCTCTTGTCTTGTTCTTGATTGATATTGGATTGGATTGGAAGTTTGAGGTGAACCTCATCACTTTACCTTGGTTATCTTGCCTCCTTTCTTGCTTGATCCTGCCACCCTACTGATTTGTGAAGCCACTCCCTTGAGCACGTTGAAATTTGAAATTGAGTGTGCAAATACTCGCCCACAAGCTCGCTTGGCTTGTTTTGTTGCTGCCTCTGATTGGGTCTTGCTATTTGAGATTGACACTAGTATTTCTAACCTTGCTGTGTGGTGCTTGGCAGATTACAACCCCCTTGGTGTGTGTGAGACGAGTGCCACAACAAGAGTGCCAAACACATCGAGTCCAAACACAAGTGTGTCTTTGGATTAAGCTAACCTTCACGCTTTCCTTGTTCCTTTCTCTTTGATCATGTCTTCAGGTAATAACGGCAAAGACAAGATGTTGGACGAAGAAAGTCCCAGCCAATCAATCACGCTTGAGGCCATACAACAAATGTTCAATCAAAATCGAGAGGCCACGCTCAAGGAGACTCAAGACTTGTATGAACGGACGCGCTTGGACCTACTCCGCGCCCTTGATGAAAGAATTGACCAACGCTTGAGTGCATCTCTTGGTCATGAAACCTCCATCGGCACAAGTGATGCCCCAGACCATCACCGTGACAATGCGCCACGGCTGAACGAGGTCCATGAGGATGAAAATGTGGTGATAGGCACGCCGGTCGACCTACGTGACGTGTTGCCTGCGCCTTGGCAGCCCCCACCCATGGAGGCCCCAGGTGAGTTTGCTCGCCGCTTGTTGCCAAGGCGTGCCCATGCGCGCCAAGAGCGACCCCCGGCTGTGCCCCTACACGAGCCACGCCGAAATCTCAACGAGCGTTTTGCTCCAAGAGAAAGAGGTGATCTTAGGGGCCAGGGGTATGATTATGGGTATGGGTATAATGAGCCTAGACAAACGAGGGATCACCATCATGGTGTTAAGCTCCAGATCGAGCCCTTCGCCGGCGCCTTTGACGCCGAAGCTTATTTGGATTGGGAGGCTAAAACTGAGGCTGTTTTTGAATATTATCGCTATCATGATGCCCAACGAGTGGCAGTTGCCGCAATCCATTTTACAGAATTTTCCCTTGCTTGGTGGCAAGAAGAGAAGTATGAGAGGGAATATATGGGCGAGCACCCTATTGGCACATGGGCTGAACTTAAGGAGGCCATGAGGGAGCGTTTTGTGCCCGAAGATTACCAAGCTCGAGTCCAAGTCAAGTTGGAGCGATTAAAACAAGGCCCTCGAACACCCGATGAGTACTACAAGGAGCTGCGCCAGGTTGGTGTTCCGCTCTCAAATCCGCTTCCCCGAAAGGTACATCGTTTCTAAATTCATTAGTGGTCTCAATTCGGATTTATCTTCTTATGTGGAAATGCAGCGTTTTGGAGCTAATCCTCCAATCGATGAAGTCCTCCACTATACCAACCAAGTGTACCAAAGTCTACAAAAGAGGAAGCAAGGAGGAAGTAGTCGGACTTGGGGTCAAACGTCCTCAAGCTCAACTCAGCCATTCAAGAAAAGTGAACCCCGAGACACCAAAAGTGAGGCCGGCCGAATCTTTCCCAAGAAAGAGGCTCCAACAGTCCCAGCTAAGCCTAAGGAGGACGCTAACACTCGCACCAGAGATCTTAAGTGTTACAAGTGCCTAGGGCGAGGACACTTTGCTCGTGACTGCCCCACCAAAAAGCAAGTCCTCCTCAACTCCGCGGGGGACTATGAATCTGAGGATGAGAACCACGAAGAGCCCTTAGATGATGATGCAAGTGAGGAAAGCGTCGAGCTCTTGGCTGTGCAAGGTGAATGTTTTGTAGTTCAACGTACATTGCTAAATTGTGAATTACCTAACATGCCTTCGCAGAGGGAAAACATCTTCCACACGAGGTGTTTTATTGAAGGGAAAGTGTGTAGCCTCATCATTGATGGAGGCTCTTGTAGCAACCTTGTGGACGCTGAGGTGGTGGCCCGATTCAACCTCCAAACCACCCCACGAAAAGTGCATTACTCGTTGCATTGGCTGAATTCTAACGAGCCAGTGATGGTGAAGGAACAAGTTAAGATAAAATTCACCATTGGGCCGTATGAAGATGAGGTGGTATGTGACGTGGTGCCCATGACTGCTTGCCATCTCCTCCTAGGCCGCCCTTGGCAATACGACCGGGCTGTGGTGCACCAAGGTGTCTCCAACGAGTACATCTTCCACATGGATGGGAAGAAGTTCACTCTCCACCCAATGGCTCCACATGAGGTGGCCACCGATCAAGCTGCCGAAGGGCTAAGGAGGAAAGCCAAGAAGAAGATGGAGCTGAAAGCGTTTGAGGGAAGCTCCAAACATATGATGCTCGCTCGGGGCAAGGAGGTGGAGAAAGCTATTCAGGGAAGGCATACCTGTCTAATTCTTGTTTATAAAGAAAACCTTCTTTGTGACAATGATCTAGTTGACCTCCCATTAGAAATGTCGTCTCTTTTGCAGGAATTTGGTGATGTGTTTCCCGACGAGATGCCAAGTGGGTTGCCCCCTATCCGAGGAATAGAGCACCAAATAGACTTTGTGCCTGGAGCCGTCTTGCCCAACCGAGCCGCTTACAGGACCAACCCCGCTGAAACCAAGGAGTTGCAAACACAAGTTCAAGACCTCCTTGACAAGGGTTATGTAAGGGAAAGTTTAAGCCCATGCGCAGTTCCTGTGATACTAGTACCCAAGAAAGATGGGACATGGCGCATGTGTGTGGATTATCGGGCCATCAACAACATCACCGTTAAGTACCGACATCCCATACCGAGGCTAGACGACATGTTGGATGAACTCCATGGTTCAAATCTCTTCTCCAAGATCGACTTGAAAAGTGGATACCATCAGATTCGAATGAAGAAGGGAGATGAATGGAAGACCGCTTTTAAGACCAAACAAGGACTCTACGAATGGTTAGTTATGCCATTTGGCCTCACCAATGCCCCTAGTACCTTTATGCGTTTGATGAACCATATTCTTAGGGCGTTTATAGGTCAATTTGTCGTAGTTTACTTTGATGATATATTGGTTTATAGTCGGTCCTTAACTGAGCATGCGAAGGATATTAGACAAGTCCTTGAGGTGCTTAGGCGAGAGAAACTTTATGCTGACTTGGGTAAATGTCATTTTTGCTCCGATCATGTTGTGTTTCTTGGTTTTGTGGTGAGCAAGTCAGGTGTCCAAGTAGATGAAATCAAGGTTGAGGCTATAAGAGATTGGCCCACGCCCACGACCATGACCCAAGTGAGGAGCTTTCTTGGGTTGGCGGGATTTTATAGGCGCTTCGTCAGGGACTTCAGCACCCTTGCATCGCCTCTGACCGAGCTAAAAAAGAAGAATGTCCCCTTCAAGTGGGGAGGCGCCCAAGAACAAGCTTTCACCACCTTAAAGGAAAAGCTCACAAATGCACCTTTGCTAGTCCTCCCTGATTTTTCCAAGACTTTCGAGGTGGAGTGTGACGCCTCCCGAGTAGGCCTAGGAGGGGTGCTTATGCAAGAGGGTCGGCCCATCGCCTACTTTAGTGAGAAGTTAAGTGGGGCCGAACTGAGATACCCAACTTACGACCAGGAGCTTCTTGCTTTGGTGCGTGTGCTCAAGACATGGGAGCACTATTTGTTGCCCAAGGAATTCGTGATACACTCAGATCATGAGGCTCTCAAATACCTTCGAGGTCAAGACAAGCTGAACAAGAGACACGCCAAGTGGGTCGAGTTTATTGAGTCTTTCCCTTATGTGATCAAACACAAGAAGGGAAAGGAGAATGTGGTGGCGGATGCTTTGTCAAGAAGGTACACCTTGATCTCTTCTTTAGATGCCCGCATGTTAGGCTTTGCATTCATGAGGAATTTATATGCAACTGATGTCAACTTTGGAGATATATATGTTGCATGCTCTAAAAATGGTAGCAAAGAGTCATACTTTATACATGATGGGTACCTCTTTAAGGGTGATAAACTTTGCATTCCTAGTAGTTCCATTCGTAGGCTGCTTGTGCATGAGTCTCATGGTGGGGGTTTGATGGGGCACTTTGGCATTTCTAAGACCCTTTCCATGCTTAAAGAACATTTCTTTTGGCCTCGCATGTCTAGGGAAGTAGAAAAGTTTTGTGCTTCATGTACTGTTTGTTTGCGTGCTAAGTCTAAGCTCAATCCTCATGGGCTGTACACTCCTCTAGCTATCCCACACTCTCCTTGGGAGGACATATCCATGGACTTCGTGTTGGGTTTGCCTCGTTCGAAAAGAGGCCGGGATTCCATTTTTGTAGAGGTGGATCGGTTTTCTAAAATGGCGCATTTCATTGCTTGCCATAAGACCGACAACGCCACTCATGTGGCTGACTTGTTCTTTACTGAAATTGTTAGGCTTCATGGCGTTCCTAAGACCATCGTGTCTGATCGGGATGCTAAATTTCTGAGTTACTTTTGGAAAACCCTATGGGCTAAAATGGGGACTAAATTGCTATTTTCCACCTCATGTCACCCGCAAACAGACGGGCAAACTGAAGTAGTTAACCGTACTTTAGGTGCTTTGCTTCGTTCTTTGTTGCGAACTAACTTGCGCAGGTGGGAAGAATGTCTAGCCTACATTGAGTTTGCATACAACCGATCGGTTCATTCAGCCACCAAGAAGACCCCTTTTGAAGTTGTTTATGGCAAGAACCCCACTACTCCTTTAGACCTTGTCCCGCTCACTATCAAAGACAAGGAGAATGTGGAAGGTGTTGCTCGGGCTAAGAGCATCAAAGCCCTTCATGAGGCCACTCGTGCCCAAATTGAGAAGAGAACGTCCCAATATGTAAAAACTGCTAACAAGGGACGCAAGGAAGTGATCCTAGAGCCAGGAGATCTCGTGTGGGTACACCTTCGCAAGGACCGATTTCCAACTCTCCGAAACTCAAAGCTAAAGCCGCGAGGGGATGGCCCTTTTCAAGTGCTCGAGAGAATCAACAACAATGCATACAGACTTGAATTGCCTAGTGAATATGGTGTGCATGATGTTTTCAATGTTTCGGATTTGTCTCCCTTTGTTTCAGGAGAAAGCGAGGACGAAGACGAAGATTCGAGGTCGAATCCTTCCAAAGGGGGAGGGGATGATGTGTCCTAGCCTAGGCCACATTAAGACTCGAGCCACGACGTGCCCACATCAACACAACCAGGCCAAGACAATGAGCAAGTGACGATACCGCCTCTACTTGGCCCCATTACGAGGAGTCGAGCTAGGATCCTCCAAGAGCAACTCCAAGCTGGATTAACCATGTCGAGCCCGCCCCTAGACCATCAAGACAATGTCTTCACCGTGTTACAAGTATCCGGCGCACCCGAGGCCTTAAAAGTGCTCGACTTTCCCATCGAAATGGCGTCCACCTCAGCCCAAGATATCTCAGCCCCGACATCACCATGACATCATCTCTCTTTAGAGGCTGAATACAAGGAGGTGGTTGTTTTTTCCAACTCTTCACCTGCCCCATTAAGTGGAGACTTTCCAGCCACCTTTGGCTATTTAAAGGGGACTTTAGCTCTTTTGTTGTTAGCTTGTTTTATGTTAAAATCCCAGAAACTCTAAACTGGCTCATGTTCTTGGTTTGGGGTGTTTAACCAAAGTGATTTTCGTGCCTTTGTGAGAACATCGAGGGCTGGGTTGTATTTGGCTAGGGTGCGTCTATCCCTTCCATTTGTAACCTTGGTTGATCAGATTTGGTGGGTTTATCCAAGTCCTGATTGATCACTTATCCTCTCTTCAATAATAACAAAGCCTCTTTGAGTTACAACCATTTGTGTTTGCCAAGCTACCGCCGATCATCATCGACCTCCACTCATCTCACTCGAACCAGAAATCCGATAGATCCAAAGGGAAGACTCATCATCCTTGATCTCCAAGGAAGCAAGTATAATTTTGGGAATTAACAAGAAAATCCTAAAAAGAAAGGAATCCGGAGCCACGACCGACATGGATCGACACGGAGAACCTCGGGCCCGACTTGCTTCAACCTCGGTCCAATGTCATGTCTTTCATGTACCTCGGGCCCGACTTGCCACACCTCGGACAACCACCTCGGGCCACCATGGTACCTCGGGCCCGACTTGCTGGGTACCTCGGGCCTAAGACATTTTTCAGTTTGTTTCACTCCGTTCTCTCTCGTTTTAGCTTCGATTGACTCGATTCTTTCGCTATTCTCTTCGTCTTCACTTGAGGCTTCTTTCCATGCATTGTTAGCTCCATTTTGGCTCCTTTTCCATCCTTGAATTCCTCCATGATGCCATGATGCTCCAATCTCACGATTCTTGCTCCGAAATGCCTACAAAACACACAAAACGCACATAGTCTCCGAATCTCATAGAAATACGGGAACTAAGCTAAAAAGGGACAAAGAACACAATAAAAGAAGGAAAAAGGATTAAATCTACCAAGGAAAACACACTTAAAACACTACCAAAATGAGAGACATCACGCAACACAAAATCGAAGCTAAAACAAACTTGAACTAAACTAAGGAAGAAGAAATCTTACAATCCAAAGGCTAGATCTACAAATCTCTACTCTAATCCTCCAAGCCAAGGGTTTCTTTCCTCTCCAAGGAAAGGAATTCACCCAAATTCTCCAGATCTTGGGTTTCTTCCCTCCCTTGGAGAAGAGTCCATCCCCTTCTTCCTCCTTCTACTCTCTCAAACCCTCCTCACTCTCAATTCCCTCTACAATCCTTCTTCCCTCCTCCCTTGGAGATTACAAGGGTTTAAATAGAGTTTTCCCTCTATTACAAAGACTAGATTACCCTTCTAAACTCCTTGATCTCCAAGGAAACAAATACAATTTTGGGAATTAATAAGAAAATCCCAAAAAGAAAGGAATCCAAAGCCCGACGAGCTGGATCGACACGGAGAGACCTCGGGCCCGACATAGTGTCTACCTCGGTCCAAAGGCAAATTTTCTAGGTACCTCAGGCCCTACTTGCCCACACCTCGTTCCTACACCTCGGTCCACCATGGACCTCGGGCCTTGGGTACATCAAAGTCGGTCCTAAGGCAAAATCCAGCTTTCTTCGCTCTGTTCTCTCTCGTTTTGGCTCGATTCTTTCCCCCTTCACTTGGTCTTCACTTGAGGCTTCTTTCCAAGCATCTTTAGCTTCATTTTGACTCCTTTTTCATCCTTGAATTCCTCCATAATGCCATGATGCTCCAATCTCCATGATTCTTGCTCCGAAATGCCTACAAAACACACAAAAAACACGCATAGTCTCTGAATCTCATAGATTTGCGGGAACTAAGCTAAAAGCCTCCAAAACTAAGGAGAAACTAAGGAAACTAACTCTAATCTAACCTAAGAAAGACCTAAAAACAAAGCACAAAAGATGGACACCAAAATACCCCATACTTAAGCTTGCTTGTCCTCAAGCAATAACTTGGATTCAAAACCTCAACATGATCTTCAAGTAAAGCTGTAAGTCAAAACCATTTTGAAGCACGTATAAATCCAAAGATAAGCAATCAAACGTCATCACACGTGTATGCATGCTTCAAGTATGAATTGCTACCACCTAGCCTCACTTTATGGAAATGTAATCAAAGCACAACTCTCAAGTATGTATGGCTTAATGCATAAAAGTGATGCATCTCTCCACTCATGCCTTGTGCAAAGTCTACTTTTACCATTGAAGATAATATTACCAATCTCTCTACCTAGAGATGTCAAAACAATACCAATACAAGATGAACTTGGGCTCAATGGAGATCCTCATAAAGAATTCCATTCGACTTGGTTGTAATGGGGCTTTTGGTGTTTCATAAGGGAAGGATTCGTTTGGTAATGTGGTGCTCATAATGGGTATCACCAAAGATTCCACATCTTACTACTCCTACAAACAACTCTCAGCAATCAAAGGCACTTACCCAACATTTCACCCACACTTTCCTTATTTTACATCTCTACACTTGGATTTTTTATTGCACTTTCTTTATTTTCTTCTTCCTTTCTCTTTTTTTTTTCTTTTTTATATGCTATAGGGAGGTCGGGCCCGAGTCTACTAGGCTCGATCACGGCTCGATTGACCCCATACTTGCATTTTGCTCACTTTTTCTTCACATTTTTGCCCTTGTGCAAAATTCAAAAACCCATCAACTTTCTCCTTAGGAGATGCACTGCCAAAATGTATTTCCCACACTCTTGCCTTCACCCAAAGTATTCCACAAAATCATTTCCACAACCACTCAACTATGTTCGAATCCCATAAGCGTCAAGCTTTCATCGGCTAGGAATATGTTTTTGAGGAGCTACAAACAAAGGCTAATAGACTATAACGGGGCTACAAATCAAGGGTTAATGCAAGGTAGGAATAAGGATAGTTATGTGGCTAAAAACATACAAGTTCAATCTTAATACTAGCATGCATGATTAATTCTCATAGCGGCTTCAAGAAATAAATATACACCTCAATAACAAAGAGACTATGACACAAGAGAGTATACTCACAAAACAAGAGAGGGATATGCAAAGAAAAATCCCAAAAGGTCAAAATCAAACCTCATAAGGTACACTCAATACTAGGTAGCAAATAAGTCATCTTTTAGCACACATGCTCAATATAGAATGCAAATCATGGATCATGTATAAAAGCAACATCATAAGACTAGGCTAAACCATCCAAAGCATGCAAAGGAATTACATGAACACAAGCCATTAATTATCTTCATAGGACACTTAAGATGGGGGTTTCTCAAATCAAAAACAAAACACATAAAAAGAGCAAATATTTCTTTGACTTTTTAACCAATTTTCAATTTTTATGGATTTTCTCAAACAAAGCAAAAGACACACAAAGCACACATATGTACAAACACTAGGCACAAAAGAGTTTCCTTTTCCCATACCCCATACTTAAAATATGCAATGTCCCCATTGCATCCAAATAAAACCAAAAGGGAAAATGAAAAGGGAAACTCACTAGACAAGGTGTTCGAAGCTAGGAAGAATGGTGAATTGATGACATCGGCACATGGGGAGGTGAAGGTGGAGCACCTGAGGCTCGAACTATTTGAGAGGTGGTCGAGACCGACCTTGGGAGGTCGAGTGTGGGCTGGCCATAGTCCATCCAAGCTCCTTCTCGTCTCACATCCTAGTTGCTCGTCCATTTGCTCATACACCTTGTCCCTTCGAGCTCATCATTCGAACCAAGAAGAACCTACAAGATCACACCAAAGATACATCCCAAAATACTTGCATTCAAGGGGGTTAGAGAAGGGGTTAGCACAATATAAGCTCAAATCCTAAAAATAAGAAAACAAAACAAAAGATTATCTAAGATACGTCGGGTTTCCTCCCGAAAAGCGCTCTTTTAACGTCATTAGCTTGACGTGCCACCTAATCTCGGTTAAGGTGGAAAATAATGCTCGGGGTCCATGAATTCCCCAAGCACCATCTCATCACTAGAAAAGAATTGAGACCATTCATTATAGTTCAACCAAACATGTGCCTCGGCCTCGTCATAATGGCGGACATTGCATATATTACCCTCTATTACAAATAGATAAATTTTGATCATTTCGGAAGTTTCTTTTGATCGCACTCAAATGCGAGGTTCTAGAGATAAATTTTGAACCCGACCCCGATGTAGTACATGGTGGGTGTCGAACACGGGGAAATCTACTCGATTGATGTGCCACAAAACTAGGTAAACGAGAAAAGAGAACTAAAACAAAGGAAATCGAGAAGAAGCAACCGGGACCGACACAATGTCACGTCGGGCCCGAGTTAGCTGACAGGAGGGACGTCGGGACCGACTCACTAGAAGTCGGGCTCGAGGTATCTGGGAAAGTCTAACTTCAAATTATGGAGTTAGATCTTGGGCTTTGGGTTCTTTCTCTAGTAGATTGAGCCTTTTCCACCCCAATTCAAGCAACAAGTGATGATCTAGGTTGGATCACGAGGTTTTCACTTCGTCCAAACCACTTCTACACATCGAACATGGGTCGATTAGCTTTCGCTTCTTCCCTTCGATGCAAGGTCTTGTGATGGATGCTTTTCACTTTCGTTACTTCGCCAATCACAAGCCTTGATCCCCAACTTTCGGAAGGGATTATAGCTCTATGTACAGTAGGTTCCTACATCAAGCACTAAAGGCTTATGGAATTGGGGTTTCTAGCTCAATCTAACTAGATCATTCCCCCATTACGCAAGATCAAGGAGATCTACTCCATATGGCAAGCAACAAAAGCAACAAAATCACAAAGCATCACAATCATCATCATCGATCTCAAACCAAAGCCGAATTTCATTCAACAAACTCAAGTTCAATCCACAATCTCAAGGCCAAATCTGCCAAATCCAAAGAACAAACCAAAACCAAGCTAGACTAGACAATCAAACCTAGAAAATCCTTCTTCCTCCTTGGTCGATCTCCTCTTCTCTCTTCTCTTCTCCTTCTTCTCTCCTTGCTCTCCAAGTATTCTTTAGAGAGGTTGTGTATGAATGCGTCTAAGAGCCCCCCAAATTAGAAGAACAAAAGGGGTTTTATAGTTGAGGGGAAAATATGGAAGAGTACTCATCAATTCCTTGGTGCCCAAGCCACAGCCGACTGATGTCGTGCTTTTTAGTTGATTTTCTAGGTAGTTTTCTAGCTTGTTTTGCATGCTTTCCCTTTGTGTTTGTGTGTTTCGCATAAGATTTTGACTCTCTTTCGAGAGTTGGAGTCGTTTGTGTGTTGTTTCGTGTTGTGTAGGTATTTGGAGCCTTTTGGAGACGTTTTCATGCATTTTCGGAGCTTTCTAGGAACCACTAGTTTTCAAGAGTCAAAGTGTCAAGGAACTAAGAACCCAAGTTGCAACCAAAGGAGCCTCAAAGGAGTAACAAATTCTCAAGAAAATCAAGGAGCAAAAAGGGCAAAAGCACCCAACAAAAATCCACCCAATTGGAGCAAGAACGAAGCAAAGCGAAGAAAAACCTCACGTTCTGCTATAGGTCGGCGCCGACCCCCATATGGTCGGCCGCGACCCCTCTCAGCATCCGAAAAGAAATCCGTGCGCTGTAAGTAACGCTTTTGGGCGGGATTTTCGAAACCCGAAAAAGCAGGCGGCTGTGCAGGCTTGTGGCAGAGATGTGGCAGAGGAGGAAGCTTCCCTCCCTTGCTTTTGTGGGCTGCTACAAAACCCATTTTGTCTCCCTTTCTAATTAGCTTTTCCAAGAGGGAAAAGGCTCAAGGGTTAGGAGAGAGGAGAGAGTGGCTGAGGAGGAGAAGGAGGAAGAAGAAGAAGAAGTTGAGTTTGAAGAAGAAGAAAGTGATGGTGGAGAAGAAGAGTGTGAGTGTGAGAGAGAGATTGTTTGTAAGGAGAGATAGTGAGGAAGAAAGCTTGTGTTAGTAGTGTTCTAGGAAGAAGAAGACAACGGTGTTTGAAGAAACTTGTGGGTTTTGCTTAAGTTTGTAAGTGGATCTTGAAATTAATTGAAGTTGCTTGCTTTGGATGATGATTTCCTCTTCCCTTTTGTTGTTTGTGTGTTTGATTATGTGTGAGTAGTTAGCTTGCTAGGGTTGGGGTGAAACCCACCATGAAAGTGCATTCATGACCTTGATGTTGGGATCCATGCTTAGCTTGAAATCTCTGCCCATAAATCCCTCTTGTGTGCTTAAAACCTTGAAAAAGGGGGAATGTTCCTGTTTGCAACCTAATTGAAAGGTTTTGATTGTGAATGTGGACTATCCGAGTTTGATGAAAGTCGAACCCTTAGAAGAACAAGTTGGATTGCATGTTAACACCTTCATGAAAGTGGTACCGTACACCGAGAAGTCACCCATGAGATTAGGAGTTGAGTTGGTCCTTTGTCATTGTTTGAATGCATGCTTGTGGTGTGTTGAATCCCCTCCCCTAGTTGTTTTTCCTTGATTTTACAAAACCCATTTCCGTGCCCAGATAGGTCGGCCGCGACCAGTTGCAGGGTCGGCCGCGACCCCCTCTATAGTGTTTCCCGTGTGTTGTTGTGTTCTGTCGAAGGTCGGCCGCGACCTCCATAGGGTCGGCCACGACCTATTCCTGAGACGTGTGCTTTGCGTTTGTTTGCTTGTTTTGCTTTGTTTTGTTTGGTTTTGCTTTCGTAGTATGATTGCTAGACTATAGAACTACTAACTCCCGTGGACGATCCTGACTTCGCTATACTCAGCGGGGTCTTGACAAATTTATTTGTGAGACTCTCTCAACAAATTGGCGCCGTTGCCGGGGAGTTAGTTTAGTTTCCAAGTCTAGCTTTCTTTTGGGTGAGGGATTAGCCTGAACCCCTATTTTGTTACTAACTCGTTTCTCTAGTGCTTTGTACGCAGGTGTATGCCCTCTAGTTCTCGAAGGGCATTTGATCATTTCCCCTTTGACCCAGAAATAGAGAGAACTCTTCGCCGCAGACTAAGAGAACGAAAAGCAATGGCCGACGCTGAGGCTCTTGCTCATCATATGGCCGAACTTCGCGCTCAAATGGAGCGAATGCAAATGGAGCGTGATGCTCAAGCCGCAGCTGCGCGGCAAGAAAGAGAGGAGGCCGCCCGCCTCCGAGAACAACTTGATGCCATCCCGAGGAACGCCAAGCAATAGATGCATCCTGAGCTTAGAGTTCCCGAGTCCGCTATTGTGCTCCCGGCAATAGAGCGTGCTTTTGAGATCAAATCCCACTTCATCACTCTCATCAAAAGATCTCAATATGAAGGCAAGCCCACCGAATGCCCCATGGAGCACATCAAGAACTTCACCGATCTTTGTGACACTATCGCCGCCGCTGGTGTCTCACTTGAGTATGTTCTCCTCAAGGCGTTCAAGTGGTCTTTATTTGGGAAAGCTCTTCATTGGCTCGAAAGTTTGCCCGCTAGGTCTATCACTACATGGAAGGCTTTTCACGACTTGTTCATGACGAAGTTCTTTCCACCGGCCAAAACCACCGAGCTAAGGAAGCGCATCACCTCCTACCATCAACTTCCCAACGAGACATTTGTCGAAACATGGGAGAGATTCAAGGAGCTTCTTCGGCAATGTCCAACCCATGGGCAACCTCCTTATGTTCTTCAGGAGATATTCTTTCAAGGGATAAATGCCGCAACAAAAGACCGCATCAACCTCCACACCGATTGCGGTTTCATTGAGATGGATCCCGATGAGGCATAGGGTCTCATGGATAAACTCACCAACTATGATGCCATGTACGGGACCCAACAAGCCGTCCGGATTCCACCAAGAAAGCTCTATGATCCCCATAGCGAGCCAATTGATCAAGATGTGAAGTTTCAATTTATGCAAGATGAGATCAACAAACTCAAGAAGCAAGTGAGCTACTTCAAGTCCGCCGGCCCTCCTTGTCAAGAGTGCGGTTCTCAATCTCACACCGCCGCCTCTTGTACTAATGTGGAGCAAGTCCGGGCCGCCGAGGCTTATGCGGAGGCAAACTATATGAGAGGACCCTACCGAGGCCAACACAATGCTTATGCGGGGAGGAACAACAACTATCCTCAATGAAATAACCATGGCTAAGGTCAAGGTTATCCACCTCCCCCGCAAGAACAAAGGACCCCTCCTTATAGACCTCCCGGTTATCAAGCGGAGCCATCATGGGTCCAAGAGTTGCAAGAAGGATTGATGCAAGGGGTGAGAACCGAGCTCACCACTGAGTTGAAAGGCGTTCATACGAGATTGGGAGATCTTGACACTTGGAGAAAGAACGTTGACTCCCAACTTGGTGATCTCGCGGCTCAAATCCCAAGGCCTCAAGGGCGCTTACCGGGCCACCCCGATGAGAACCCAAGAGGCCATATTGCCGCCGTACACCTAAGAAGCGGGAAGAAGTTGCCGGACCGAGTAGCAAGTGAAGAGACGGCGAACAAAGAGGACGAAACTCCCCTGGAACAGGTCGTGGCCGACCCCCCAATGGTCTCCACTGACCCTATCCCTGCTACAGAGGAGGTCGCAGCCGACCACCCCCAGGTCGCTGCCGACCCTCCTCAGAGAATCCCGACGTCCGTCCATTTGCCTCCGACAACGAAGGTACTTCCCTACCCGTCCAAAAAGGCTAATGATTTCACGGAAGGAAAGTTCAAACGCTTTGTGAAGGTTCTCCAAGGCCTCAACATCACCATTCCCTTTGCCGAAGCGTTGAACGAGATGCCCGCCTACACCAAATTTCTCAAAGAAATCTTGTCAAAGAAGCGGTCGATGTCCGAATTGACCAATGATGTGCGGTCCATTGAGCTCCCGGAAAAACTTGGCGATCCGGGTAAGTTTGCTATTACCATTGGCATGGGTGCTCACCGATTCAAAGCTTTATGTGATCTTGGAGCAAGTGCTAGCCTTCTCCCTCTTTCTATATGGTCCAAGACCAACATGGGTCCTTTGGTTCCGGTGAACATGAGGCTCTATATGGCGGATGGCTGTTGTGTGCAACCCACCGGCATTGTTGATGACTTTCCCATCCAAGTCGGCAAGTTCTTTGTCCCCAACGACTTTATTGTGATGGAAATGCCGGAAGACCCCGTCGTCCCGATCATTCTTGGACGGCCATTCCTTGCCACCGCCGGCGCCGTAATTGATGTGAAAAAAGGTCTCCTCACTTTTGAAATTGGAGAAGAGGTGGTAGGATTCCGATTCAACCCTACCATGAAGGAGACCGGTGAAGTTATGGAGGTCAAGATGTTGCTTGAAGAGTACGCAAGTGAAGATGAAGAGAAAGAAGCGGACCTCCCCTGTTGTAGGTCGGAGCCGACCATCCCTAGGTCGCTCGCGACCACCGACAGGATCTCGCCAACATGCTTGATTGAAGACGAAGATGGCGAAGCGAAGGAGTTTTTGAAGGCGGATGAGGACGATGACATTATAACACCACCACCGCCTACTCCAGAGCTTAAGACTCTCCCCGAGTCTTTGAGGTATGAGTTTCTTGGCCCAAATTCCACTTTTCCGGTTATTGTCAATGCAAATCTAAATGCGGAAGAAGTTGGAAAGTTGCTTGATGTTCTTAGGAATCATAGGAAAGCCATTGGGTACTCGCTTGAGGACTTGAGTGGGCTTTCACCTTCCTTGTGCATGCATCGAATTTTCCTTGAGGAAGGACATAGACCGACCATTGAGCATCAACGGCGACTAAATCCAAACATGAAGGATGTTGTGAAGAAGGAGATTTTGAGGATGCTTGATGCGGGAATCATATTCCCACTTTCGGATAGCAAGTGGGTGAGCCCCGTTCACGTAGTGCCCAAGAAGAGTGGTCTCACCATGGTGGAAAATGAGAAGGGCGAATTGATTCCTACTAGGACTACTACTAGTTGGTGCAAGTGCATTGATTATAGGAAACTCAATAGTGCCACTAGGAAGGATCATTTCCCTTTGCCCTTTATCGACCAAGTGCTAGAGAGATTAGCTCTTCATGACTAATTTTGTTATCTCGATGGCTATAGTGGTTTTTGGCAGGTTCCGATACACCCCGATGACCAAGAGAAGACAACTTTCACATGTCCTTATGGGACGTTTGCCTATAGGAGGATGCCATTCGGACTGTGCAATGCACCCGCCACCTTCCAAAGGTGTATGATAGCCATCTTCTCCGACATGATTGAGGACATTGTGGAGGTGTTCATGGATGACTTCTCGGTGTACGGTACCACTTTTGACTCTTGCCTTGCTAATCTTACTAGAGTTCTCAAAAGGTGTGAAGAAACCAACTTAGTGCTAAATTGGGAAAAATGTCACTTTATGGTTCGAGAAGGGATAGTCCTAGGGCATATAGTGTCTAAGAGGGGAATTGAAGTGGATCAAGCTAAAATTGAATTGATTGAAAAATTGCCACCTCCCACTTCCGTAAAAGGGATTTGAAGCTTTCTAGGACATGCCGGATTTTATAGGAGGTTTATTCAAGATTTTTTGAAAATTTCCAAACCATTGACTAACCTTCTTATGAAAGATGTGGTGTTTGAGTTTCCTTCCGAGTGTCTTGAAGCTTTTCATAGGATCCGGGATGCACTTGTGTCGGCTCCTATCATGCAACCGCCGGATTGGACACTCCCCTTTGAGATCATGTGTGATGCAAGCGATTATGCCGTAGGTGCGGTTCTTGGGCAAAGAAAGGAGAAGAAGCTTCATGCTATCTACTATGCAAGCAAGACGCTCGATGAGGCCCAAGGCAAGTACACAACAATGGAGAAAGAGTTTCTAGCCGTGGTGTTCGCATTTGAGAAGTTTCGTTCTTACTTAGTGGGCTCAAAAGTGATAGTCTACACTGACCACGCGGCTATCCGTTACCTCATGGACAAGAAGGATGCTAAACCGCGTTTGCTCCGGTGGATGCTCCTCCTTCAAGAATTTGATCTAGAGATACGAGACAAGAAAGGAGCGGAAAACCTTATGGCGGATCACCTTTCGAGGCTACCCATTGAACACATTACGGAGTCCGGAACCATGGTCCCCATCAACGACTCCCGCCCGGATGAAACTCTTCTAAGCTGCGAAGTGTCGCGAGAAGGAAGCTCCTGGAGTAGGTCGGCCGCGACCACCATATGGTCGGCTGCGACCTCCTCTGCCCCTTCTCCGGTTTTTGGTAATGATCGTAATGGTTTGCGAGCGACCCCGAGCGTGGTCGCCCAAGGTCACATCTTCTCCCTCTCTTGTGTATTTCATGATCTTCCTTCCCTTTCTGCCATTTTGCACTCAATAGATGCTATTAAGGGGGTGAAAGCCCCGTGGTTTGCGGATTTTGCCAATTATGTTGTAGGTGGCATTGTTCCGGATGGATTGACTTCCCAAGCCAAGAAGAAATTCCGTCACGACGTCAAGCGCTACTATTGGGATGATCCTTACTTGTTCAAGCAAGGAAGTGATCACATTTTTAGACGTTGTGTGCCGGATGAAGAGATAGAAGGAGTCCTTCGTCATTGCCACACTCTTCCGACAGGAGGCCATGCTAAGGGATTCAAAACCACCGCGAAGATTCTTCAAAGTGGATTCTATTGGCCTACTATCTTCAAGGATCTGCAAGCTTATGTGACCACTTGTGGTGAATGCCAGAGGGCGGGGAACATTACATGGAGGAACGAGAACCCGCTCACCGGAATCTTGGAAGTGGAACTCTTTGATGTTTGGGGTATAGACTTGATGGGACCCTTCCCCTCTTCGGGTCCCTACAAGTATATACTCGTGGCGGTTGATTATGTTTCCAAGTGGGTTGAAGCCGTAGCCACAAGAACAAATGATGCACGAGTGGTGGCTAAGTTCATGAAGACCAACATTTTCCCCCGCTTTGGTGTCCCCCGAGTTCTCATTAGTGATGGTGGTTCACATTTCATTGAGAGGAGCTTTGAATCTCTTTTGACCAAGTATGGGGTGTCTCACGTACAAGGTGGCCACACCTTATCATCCTCAAACTAGTGGTCAAGTGGAGGTCTCTAACCGGCAAATCAAGGCTATCCTTGAAAAGACGGTGTCCCGCTCAAGGAAAGATTGGTCCTCCAAGCTTGATGATGCTTTGTGGGCATACCGCACCGCCTACAAGACACCGCTCCGCACCACTCCTTTCAACCTAGTGTATGGCAAGTCGTGTCACTTGCCCGTTGAGCTTGAACATAAAGCTTTATGGGCTCTCAAGGAGCTCAACATGGACCTTGACGCAGCCGGAGCAAAAAGATTCATGGACTTGCAAGAGTTGGAGGAATTGAGGCTTAAGGCATATGAGAACTCAAGGATCTACAAGGAGAAAACCAAGAAGTGGCATGATAGGAAGCTTGTGCCCAAGAAAATCAAGGAAGGTGACCGAGTACTTCTCTTCAACTCTCGGCTTCGCCTCTTTCCCGGGAAATTGAGAACCCGATGGAGTGGGCCGTTCACGGTTCATCGTATGTACTCTCACGGGGCGGCCGACCTCATAGATGACAATGGAGGAATTTTCAAGGTCAATGGCCACCGGTTGAAGAAGTACTATGAGAAGGTGGACCCCGATGAAGAAATCCGAGCCACATGGGCTCTTATCACCGTCACCTAGCCAAGGTACCACTCGTCTAGCTCAAAGACGTTAAAGAAAGCGCTTTTCGGGAGGCAACCCGATCTTTCCCTTTCTTAGTTTAGATAGGTAGTTTGCTTTGCATTTCCATAAGTATTTTGTAGGGATCCGAGGCTTTGGTCGGGTGCATGAAGTTGGAGATGAAAACAAAGTGGTGGAAAACTCCCTGGAATTGGTCGGCGCCGACCCCCTGTAGGTCGCGGCCGACCCCCTCTGGCGAAAGGTAGAAATTGTGTAAAAATTTCGGGAAATTACAAGTAAGCCCCTGAACTTTTTCTTTACAATTTTTATCCCTTCCCACCTCTTTTTACTCTCCTCCCACGACCTAGCTCCCATTCTCACGACCTCCTTGCCTCCATAAGCTCCTCCAAGCTCCCATTCAACCCCATTGCTCCATATCCACTAGATCTACCTCCTTTCTTCCAAATTTCACCATAATCCTTCCTAATTTTCCTTCCTCTACTCAAATCCCCCACAAAAACCCAGAAATTTCGAAGCCCCATTCCCCAAAACCCACGACCCCGACCTCTCACAACCTCGGCTTCGACCCCTATTTTGCTTGCATTCATCTTGTTTAACACTCTTTTGGTATGTTCTTCTACTCCCTTGCTCTTAAATTCAAGTTTACTTGGGTTATTTAGAGGGTTTAGTTTGAAATCTAGATTTGGGTGTTCTTGAGCTTGAATGTTGAAATTTGGGTTGTATGTGCTTAGATCTACATGTTTGGTTGTGGATTGTTGAGTTTTGGCATGCTTCCTTGCTTGATCTATGATTGTTTGGGTGATTTTGGGTCAATCAAATTTTTCTAAGATTTTAGGTAGCCTTTAACGTGCTTAAGCTGAATTTTTTCGAGTAGGCTACCTGTAGCAGGTCGCCGCCGACCACCCCTTGGTCGCGGCCGACCACCGTCCGAAGTTTGAAATTTGTGTTGGTTTGTTTTGGCGCGTACTTGTGTATGCACGAGCTCCCATGGGTTGTCCCTGACCCCGGATACCTCGTGATTTATTTGAAAACATGCTATTTGAGTTGCTCTTGCCTTGAATTGATTGATTAAAGCACGAGTCTTTCCCATTCCTTGCTTGCGTTTCATGATTATGCATGCTTGGTTGAGAATTTTCGTATGAAATTGAAAGTGTGTGTTTCTAGCAAGTATGGGGTGACTTCTTGGCAATTGGTTGTGTATCTCTTGTGTGGTGTTTGTGTTGTTTGAGTTGGAAATTACCTTGGAAGTTTCTTGTTGGTTTTGTAGGAAAATGGCATCATCTTCAAGGGCGACCAAGAAGCAAAAGAAAAGCAAGAATGTGGCGGTGATGGATGACGTTGTGATCCGAGACGAAGGGCAAATGCAACTTTACGAGGACATGATGGCGGAGACGGTGAAGGCGCGGTCTTACTATCCGGATTCGCATGTGAGCCTCCATGTGCGCTCGGCGGTAGAGGAGGCGTTCCGTTTACTTGGAGCCGATAGACTCATTGATGATCCCGTCCCGAGACACTACCCGGCGCTTACTTGTGGATTCACCGCCACTCTCACCATCTCGGGGCCACCCCAAGCGGACTTTGGCAAGACCAAGATAGAGTTTCAAATTGGCGGGAAGAAGCATGCTACCACTATTACCAAGCTCAACAAGATGCTACGCTTCCCTACACCATCGGGAACCTACGCCATAAAAGACTTCCCCGTCCAAAAGATGTGGTCTTACATCGCTTGCAAGGGAGAAACCACGAGCAACCCACTCGCTCGGGACATTGCTAGCCCGGTTTTCAAGGTGATCTTGCGCATTCTCGGCGCCGCTATTTGGTGCAAGTACGAGCTCTCTCGCCCCACCTTGCGAGAGCTCGCGTGCTTGTCCTCCATCCTCCTCACCAATGCTCCAACAATGAACTTTGCCTATGAGTTCGTCCACAACATCATCAACCAACGAAAGAACCCGAAATTTACCATGTGTGGTTGGTTGGTGGTCCTCATTGCCCAAGCCCTCAAGGTTGATCTCGCCCGCTACAACTCCAAGCCCGTTACTCGCACGGATGTCCGGTACTATTTGAATACCAAGGTGGTTGAGTGGAGTGATGAGATTGGCTACTTCAACAACTTCACCGATCCCACCGGAGTAACTCACAAAGTGCGCCTCAATGACGAAAATTGTGAGTTATTCTACCTCCCTAATTGGTATGATGTTTCGGCACCTTCGGAAGATCCCTCTCCCTACTATCAACTCCTCTTGGAAGATGAGCACGTAAGACGACAGCCAAGTCGGCTCCCGAGAGATGGCCCAACCACGCGCACAAGGCAAAAACGCGGAAGACGAGACTCCCTGGAAGGGGTCGGCGCCGACCACCCTGAGGTCGGCCGCGACCACTTCCAGCAAGGTGATTTTGCGCAAGATGGGGTCGACTTCGGGCAACAACAGATCGGCGGCAAGGCAGGGCAGAGCGGCAATGATCCTATGGACTACACGATGGGTCCCCAACCCGGGATGTTCCCTTACTCCTCCAATCCTTCGGGATTCGGGTGGTCCGGTGGTCCTCAATTCGAGCCTCAAGGTGGCGAGTCTAGCACCCAAGTTCCCCCAACCATGGAGATGCTCGACGCCAAGATGGACGCCCTCGGCATTCAGCAAAACTTCTTGTATTCCAAAATCCAACACCACCACGACCAAAACTTGGCCCGTTTCCAAGATTCAACTCGAGGCTTTAACAACTTCCGGGATGAGTACTATGAAGACCGCCAAGCCCAATTTGCCTACAATGCTTGGCTTGCCCAAAAGATGTTCCCGGATGCTCCATTCCCCCAACCTCCTCAAAGGTGAACCTTCTCCAATAATGCTCCAAACCCATATTAGTTTCTCTTTTCCCTCTCTTTACTTTTTAATCAATGGGGACATTGATGTTTAAGTATGGGGTGGTTTGGGAGATGCTACTTGTTTGTGTTATGTGTTTCCATGTTAGTGTGTGCTTTTGCATGTGTGTATGTGTGTGTTCGCATGATTGAGTCTTTTTGTTTCGATTTTCATGATGGATGAATACCTTTGCTAAGATGTCCGAGGATAGTGATCACGAGCATAATCATGTAATTCCTTGTAACTTGTTTTGTAAGATTGCCTAACCATGACTTTGATTTTTGAATTTTGAGCATATAATGGACATTGAGCACGCATAATTCTAAGTGAAAAGCAATCCAACAAAATTTGAACCTAAGTGAGAAATCTTTTGGCCACAAGGAATGTATGTTTTATTCCTTGGTTTTTCATGTATGATTTTTACTCTTCCATATGTATTTATCACTTGACAATGGCATGTTTATTTGAAATTTGAAACCAATGAAGATGTATTCATGACTTGTTAGATCAAATGATATTGAACTTATTTTCATGAGCCTATTTCTATCCTTTCTATCCCACCTATGCATGATCCCTTGATTTGAAGCCCCTTGTTTGAGCCTAAAGCCTTATTTCTATCTCCACAAAAGTATCCTAGCCATTATAAGCTTGACCCACATTAATCCGGGAATTAGGACTTAGAGTGGGTGGTGTTGTTGATGTGGATGAGGGGTGAAGATGAAGAGATTGTGAAGGTGGAGAGTTGAAAAGGTTGTCTTAAGAAAAGAACGAAAAAAGATGAAGTGTCGGCTCGGGATGCACAAGTGTGAAGGAAAAGTGAGTTTCAGTCAATGGTCGGGGCCGACCATCTAGAGGTCGCGGCCGACCTCCACCAGGAGCTCCAAAAAAAAAAAAGAAAAAAAAATCAAAAAAAAGAGAAGTGAGTTGTTTGAATAAGTGATAAGAGCCAAAGCTTCCTCATAAGAAGAAAGACGAAGAAATAGGTGAAGTGAAGTGTGCTTTGAAAGTTAAAGGTGTTGGGTATTTGGAGGAAGAAAGAAGAGTTGGTTGAGTGTAGTTGAGTTTTGATGTCTAGGAGTCTAGGTTCCCGGATTCATTAGCACCACAAGACCAAATTATTCCACACCCTTTGAAATACCGAGCCCCATTACAACCCGGCCGAATGAAGCTTCTTTGAAGTCTCCATTTGATGATTTAACTTGTTTTGATTTCTTCGGTGGAGAATTTCGAATATAATTTCCATTGTCTATGAGGTTTTGCATTTGGAATTGAGTTTGAGTGCTTGATTGATACATCCTAAACACTTGAAAATGAGTGAAACACATTGCCCTTGTGAGGTTGGATTGTTATTACTTAGAATGCATACATGTGTGCTATGATATCGAAGTTGTTTGCTCATTGTTCTACTTGCGCTTATTTTTCCTTAAAGGCATTCTTTGAGCTTGCTACTTGGTATTGATGCATGAGAGTGATTGCTTGAGGACAAGCAAGCTTAAGTATGGGGTATTTTGATGACGTGCTTTTTAGTTGATTTTCTAGGTAGTTTTCTAGCTTGTTTTGCATGCTTTTCCTTTGTGTTTGTGTGTTTCGCATAAGATTTCGACTCTCTTTCGAGAGTTGGAGTCGTTTGTGTGTTGTTTCGTGTTGTGTAGGTATTTGGAGCCTTTTGGAGAAGTTTTCATGCATTTTCGGAGCTTTCTAGGAACCGCTAGTTTTCAAGAGTCAAAGTGTCAAGGAACTAAGAACCCAAGTTGCAACCAACGGAGCCTCAAAGGAGTAACAAATTCTCAAGAAAATCAAGGAGCAAAAAGGGCAAAAGCACCCAACAAAAGTCCACCCAATTAGAGCAAGAACGAAGCAAAGCGAAGAAAAACCTCACGTTCTGCTATAGGTCGGCGCCGACCCCCATATGGTCGGCCGCGACCCCTCTCAGCATCCGAAAAGAAATCCGTGCGTTGCAAGTAACGCTTTTGGGCGGGATTTTCGAAACCCGAAAAAGCAGGCGGCTGTGCAGGCTTGTGGCAGAGATGTGGCAGAGGAGGAAGCTTCCCTCCCTTGCTTTTGTGGGCTGCTACAAAACCCATTTTGTCTCCCTTTCTAATTAGCTTTTCCAAGAGGGAAAAGGCTTAAGGGTTAGGAGAGAGGAGAGAGTGGTTGAGGAGGAGAAGGAGGAAGAAGAAGAAGAAGAAGTTGAGTTTGAAGAAGAAGAAAGTGACGGTGGAGAAGAAGAGTGTGAGTGTGAGAGAGAGATTGTTTGTAAGGAGAGATAGTGAGTAACAAAGCTTGTGTTAGTAGTGTTCTAGGAAGAAGAAGACAACGGTGTTTGAAGAAACTTGTGGGTTTTGCTTAAGTTTGTAAGTGGATCTTGAAATTAATTGAAGTTGCTTGCTTTGGATGATGATTTCCTCTTCCCTTTTGTTGTTTGTGTGTTTGATTATGTGTGAGTAGTTAGCTTGCTAGGGTTGGGGTGAAACCCACCATGAAAGTGCATTCATGACCTTGATGTTGGGATCCATGCTTAGCTTGAAATCTCTACCCATAAATCCCTCTTGTGTGCTTAAAACCCTTGAAAAAGGGGGAATGTTCTTGTTTGCAACCTAATTGAAAGGTTTTGATTGTGAATGTGGACTATCCGAGTTTGATGAAAGTCGAACCCTTAGAAGAACAAGTTGGAGTGCATGTTAACACCTTCATGAAAGTGGAGGCTTTTAATGTGTTCTTTTGTGATGAAAGTCACCCATGAGATTAGGAGTTGAATTGGTCCTTTGTCATTGTTTGAATGCATGCTTGTGGTGTGTTGAATCCCCTCCCCTAGTTGTTTTTCCTTGATTTTACAAAACCCATTTCCGTGCCCAGATAGGTCGGCCGCGACCAGTTGCAGGGTCGGCCGCGACCCCCTCTATAGTGTTTCCCGTGTGTTGTTGTGTTCTGTCGAAGGTCGGCCGCGACCTCCATAGGGTCGGCCACGACCTATTCCTGAGACGTGTGCTTTGCGTTTGTTTGCTTGTTTTGCTTTGTTTTGTTTGGTTTTGCTTTCGTAGTATGATTGCTAGACTATAGAACTACTAACTCCCGTGGACGATCTTGACTTTGCTATACTCAGCGGGGTCTTGACAAATTTATTTGTGAGACTCTCTCAACACCGACTCGGACACACCTCGAGCCCGACTTACTGGGTAAGTCGGTCCTAGGCCGAAATCTCATTCTTGGGCCCGGCTTGTCTCAAACTCGATCCATAATGAAGATTGAACAACCTAAACTCTCACCAACTTCACCAAACTTCCACAAACAATTTCACACTCATCCCAAAAGCTTAAAATTTTCCTCTCAACCCAAAATTTCACTTTACACTGCACTTCATCTTTGCACTTAGGCTTTTTGTTGGATTTCCCAAATCTTTCCACACACGACCGACTTACACATAACTCGGGCCCGATATAGGTTCCAACTCGGTCGGACCCTTTTCACTTAAACTTTTCACACCTTTCATTCCACTTTCCAATTCCAACATTTTTTTTCTCTTCTTTCTCTTTTCTTTCTTCTCATTTTGAATCACTTTTTCACACAACAAAGATGCACTACCCACAAGATTCATAACACCACTCTTTGCCCTTAAACCCAAGAGAATCTCAACTCATCAAATACAATCCAAACCTCTCATCTAAAGTCCAATCCCTTAAGGGTCAAGTCATATAAGGCTAGGAATAATATTTTTGAGGAGTTTCAAACAAAGGCCTAGGCTAGAACCAGGCTACAAACAAAGGATTCACTTCATGGTAGGATATGGAACATTTTTGTGGCTAAAAGGATAAAGTTCATATCAATGTGACAATGCTAGTGAAATTCTCACACCGGTCTTGGAAAATAGATAAACACCTTAATAGCAAGTTTTACTAAGCATGCATGAGCTATTCACACGAAAAAACATGAGGGATATTCAAATATAAGCAAGCATCCCCAAAGTGGCCAAAAATCAATCTCACAAGGGTCACACATACTTAGTTGCATAAAGACTCATCCTAGAACTCACATGCTCAATAAAACAAGCAAGACATCATGATCACATCAAAAGCAACATCAATTTTAGAGGCTAAACCATCCAAAAAAAATATGCAAAGGAATTTACATACTCGCATCATCATTAGCTCTCATCTTTGGACATCTAAGATGGGGATTTCTAGTCCAAAACTACAAAACACAAAATCTTTTTGTTGTTTTCAACACATTTTTTCAAATTTTTATGAATTTTTGCAAAAAATTTCTTCTACCAAACCAAAAACTCATCCAAACAAAACCAAACTCAATCATCAATGTTCTCATCAAACCACAATCCAAGAACAAAAACTACCATCCCAAAAACATAAGCTAAAAACCAAATATCCACAAAGCACAAATACAAACTAGCATAATCATAAGCATTTTCCCCACCCCATACTTAAAATTTTGATGTCCCCATCAAACAGGGAAACCAAAACTAAAAGCAAGAGAAAGGAATACGAAGAGCTCACAATTTCTTTATTCTTCTTGGCATGTCTAGAATCAATCATTGAAGGGGTTGTCGCGTCTATATCGTCGTTGGAGCCTCATGAGCTCTCTCTCTCGTACACTTGTTCTTGGTAGAAGTCTTGTGGTGGTGGTGGAAGTTGGGCACTAGGTCGAGCCGTCCTCACGGGAAGGAAAGTTCCCGCTCATCCATGTGTTGAAGTTGTCTTACACTCTCCACCTTTGGTCCTCCACTTCTCTAAGCTCTTCCACCTCACGCCTAGTGTAGCCAAGGGATCGGTTCATCTCCTCTTGAGTTGCTTAGAAGACACCTTGTTGATGAAGCATTTCTTTGTGTTGAAAGTTCAATTGTTGTTGTTGAAGGTTCATTTGGTGGACTTCATAAAGGACGTTCTCTTGTTGGAGTTGATGATGGGCCATTTGGTTGGCCAAGAAAGACATGTCCACCTCTTGTTGCCTCTCGGGAAACACCATTCCTGGACCATACCATTGAGCATACCCTTCGAATCCTCCCCCTTAAGCTTGCTCTTGTTACGCCCCACTCCCTTGTCCATGCTCGAAGTGCCTAGGGACATCATCGTCAAAGAACGAGCCGGACCGACTTTGGTGGAAGTCGGGCCCGACTTGCTGGGCATCTCGGTCCACTGCTGTAGGAGGGTTGTGCATGACTCGGAGGTTGGCCATCAAGTTGTTGAAGCGCTCATCCTCTTCGGTTGGCTCGTTGTCAATGTCCATGGCTTCTCCACGAGGTGCCAACACATAATCATTTTGGTCGGAAGCCGGTGAAGATGAGGAGGAGATAAAGCAGATGTGTTGTGGTCGTTGCCTCCCCTCACGAGCACCAATGGGATCACCAAAAGAATGGGGCTTAGCGGCCCAAACACCGTACCAATTATTGTACCTTGAGAGATCAAAGAAGGCGGGCGTCAACTGGATGGATACGCCGCCAAAGCTTGAGTGAGGAGCCAAGAAGTTCATGTAGGGCTTCTCTTTGATGATGTTGGCCTTCTTGAAGTACTTCATGTTCATGAGCTCAACACCATTAGGATCCGGAGAGTACTTGCTAAGATCGACTTCTAGGCGCATGGCTAGCCTCGCAATCATCCCACCGAAATAGATCCATGAAGAGCTCTGAAAGTCTCGGACCATCTTGACCCACTCCCATGTAAGATTCATGGGCTTCTTGGTGTTGAAGAGCATCTCATGGAGCAAACAAATCTCTCCTTTCATCGGTTTGCTCAACTCGTGACGTGCAAAGATCGCACATCCCAAGACTCGCACCATGACTCTAAAGAGAGGGCTTGCTATCTCGGTGGTGGTGGCGCCTTTCCTCATCTCTCCTTTCCCGGCCACATGCCTCCACACTTGGTTCACCTTCTCATTGTCAACATTGGCCACTTCTCTTGGACATGGGAACCCGAAGTAGGTAGCCAAGTCCTCAAGTGAGACTTCGTAGTCCTCATTCCCCAATTGAAAGGTGATCTCTCCTTCCTCATCCTCAACATCGTCGTAGGTACACTCGAAAGTAGCCATGAACTCCGATGTGAGGGCGGGATAGTGGGGATTGTCCCATTGAGGCCGATGTGGGAGTAGTACTTGGGGAGGGCTTGATCCATGCCCATTTTCCTCACGGTTTCCCAATCAAGCCATCTTGTGTGATGCTCGAGTTCCCTATACCTTGAATACTTCTCGGCTATCTCCTCATCCAACCTTGGCTCCGTCCTTGATTTCTTGGACTTCTGCTTTGGCCTTTCGGAGCGAGACGATGAAGCACGAGTCTCCATTGTACCTTCACATATTCAATTAAACAAAAGGGCACAAGATAAGCTCCATTCAACACAACAAAGACAATCATAAGCACATCAACACAAGGGGTACCCCATACTTAATTCCAAACACACTTTTCACACAATCCAACTTAAATCATCATGGATATCTCAAGCAATGGCTAAGCAAATGGACACAATACATCATGATTAAGCTATAGTCAACAATAAAACACATACATCCACATGACATCACAAGAAGAGGGTGAAAATCGCCCGACCGACTTACAACCTAAGTCGGGCCCGACACAACCTCAACCTCAGTCCGACCTCTGCTTTGGATTGACTTGGTGGACCGACATGCCAAAGTCGGGCCCGACGTACCTGGGAAAACTCACGGTCGTTCTTGCCTCGAATCACACAAAGAAAACCCTAAATCACTCTACCATGTCCCTAAGGCTCAATTTCAACCATCAAACATCCCTAATCGAAGTTCTAAATGGATTCAAGCATGCATAAACAACTTCAAAGCTCAATTTCACAATTCATGCAAAATCCACCATATATGCTCAAGCTCAAGCTCTCAATCAAACATGATATCACTCAAGCATGCACTCAAAGCACAAAATCTCTATAGAAATAGGTAAAGATCAAGTAATGCATACCGGATTTGGAGAGAATTGAACTTTCAAGCAAACAACTAGCAAGAACTCAAATCTTCTCAACCTAAGTTGAAATTGGGGATGAATAACGAGTATGAACTCGAAACCTCTTCTTAAAATCGGGTGAGGGGAAGGTTTTTGAGGTTGGAACGAGATGAAGAAGAGGAAATCGGTGTGGATCGAGTTGGGAGAGGTGGGGGCGAGTTGTGAGAGTGAGGGAGAGGGTGATGAATAATGAACAATGGTGGGTGGTACAAAGAATGTAGGTAGGTGGGAGGTATAAAATGGAGAATGAGACAAATCTAGGTCAAAAGGTAAATTTGGGGTACCCACAAAAACCGGTCGGGCTTGGACTGACTTTATGGATCGACTTTCACCATGTCGGGCCCGACTTACCTGGGCTTGACTTGGGATTGCTCGGTCCATCAAATTCACTCCATCTTCTTGCAACTCCTTTCTCCACATTTCCATTCATTTTCCACCTCAGAGCCTACACAACTTTGAAGAACACACAACACCAAAGATCCACAAGATACTAGATAGGGATTGGTTAGAAAAAATCTAGGCTAAAGCTAAGAAAAATTCAAACCAAAAATTACGAAAATAAAGCTACTAACATGGGTTGCTTCCCGAGAAGCGCTCTTTTATAGTCATTAGCTTGACTTTCTCACCTTTAACTTCATGGCGGGTGAAAGATATTGTATTGCTCGCCAATGTCTTGCCCGTTCCCATTACCTTCATACCCATAGAACCACCAATAATGGTTTATATAAGCATGGCTCCCGCGCTCGTCGAAGCATCTTGGCGATCTTGGGCCTCTCCATCGTCTCACATCAAACTCCTCCAAAGAATTGGATTTCACCTCCTTGCTTGCTTCGTCTTGCTCAAATTTCCCTACACCAATATCATTCAATGAATTCCTAGAAGAATCTACCAAATCATCCTTCAAATCATTAAGCCAAATGTAGCTATTTGTCATCCTTCAAATCACTAAGGCAAATGTAGCTATTACAAGTTTTAAAAGAAGAATGATCATCACCCACATCAAAAGGATATTGGGAAGGATACTCTTCATCTTTACTTGGGCTATGATCAATTCTTGGTTCTTCATGCTTCTCGAGATGCTCCATCAACTCCCTTTGAGCTTGGGAGTCCCTTGGGCTTGAACTTGCTCATTGTACCTCACATCACTTCTCAAAGCAACAACTTCACTAGCAACTTCAACATCCTCTTTACTTCTCTTGGCGTTCTCCTCAAGCTTGAGAATAGCTAATGCATCGGGTTCATTTTAAGCTTTGTTGAAGTGGAAGTCTACTTTCTCTTCACCAATTTCAAAAGAGACCTTGCCATTCTTGATGTCAAACTTTGCTCCCTCCGTGGCTAAGAATGGTCGTCCTAAGATAATCGGGACCAAAGGATCCTCATGCATGTCCAATATGACAAAGTCGTCGGGAACAAAATACTTCCCGACTCTCACGGGCACATCATCCAAAATTACTTGAGCTTTGATGATTGAACCATCGGTCATGGTTAAAGACATGTCGGCCGGTTCAATTTCTCCTAAGTTGGCTTTTCTCCTTATGCTTGTGGGCATCACCGAGACATAAGCCCCCAAATCGCACAAAGATTGAAAGCTTTGCGAACCAACGCCAATTGTGATAGCAAATCGGCCGAGGTCTCCCAATTTTTACGGCAACTCTAAAGTCTTGACTTCGTCTTGCATCTCAATAATTGACCACTTCTTGCTTAGAATCTCTTTCAAGAACTTTGCATATGATGGCATCTCACTCAATGCGTCGGTGAATGGAATGGTGATGTTCAAGCCTTGCAAGAGCTTAAGAAACAGCTTGAACTTGCCTTCTACTACATCACTTGGCTTTCTTGAAGGATAGGGAAGAGGTGTCGCACTTGGAATCTTACTTGAATCAACTTCCTTGGACTTGCTCATCTCACTTGCAACTTTTTCAAGTTGGACTGACATAGGCGCCACATCGGGCCCGACTTTCTGCATCTCAGGCCTGGGGTAGAGTGGAGGCAGAGTAGTCGGCCCGATGTCTAGGAAACTCAGGCCCGACACACCCTCCATCTCGGTCTGGGGCAGAGGAGCTAGTCCACTTGCTGGTCCGGCTTCTGGGCAACTTGGACCCGACTTGCTGAGTAAGTCGGTCCGACTTTCTTCGTTCTTCTTGTGCACATGTGGCTCGGGTAAGTTGCATCCACTTCTCAATCCTATTGCCCGGAATTCACCATGATTGTGCTGAACTCGGGGATTCTCCTCGGGGTGGCCCGGGAGTTTCCCGTGATCTCTTAGGACTCGTGTTGCTAGTTGAACAAATTGTCAAGTTATCTCCTCCATGCTCCGAACTCATTGAATTGAGTCTTCATTCCTTGAATCATTCTATCATTTCTTGCAACCATGGTGGTTGCTCATTGAAACCGGGTGGCCTATATGGAGGTGGTTGTGGCGCTCTTGGCTCATTTTGGAGGAAGTTGTTGTTGTAGCCTTGAGCTTGCCAATTGTTCCACCTACCATTACCACCGTTGTTGTAGTTGCCTCTACCACCAAAGTTACCACGAACCTAGTTTGCTTCCTCTATTTGCTCGGCCAAGCGCACTTGTCTTTCATTTGGGCAAACTTGAGTTGCGTGTGCATAGGTTCCGCACTCTTCACATGCTCGGGCATTTTTCTTGTAGTAGTTGACTTGCCTCTTGAGCTTACTCACCTCTCCTTTAAGAAATTGAAGCTTAACATCTTTGTCGAGGTCTTCAGTCTTTGGGTCATACAACTTTCTTGCACCATCTCCTTGAGACTTCACCTCCTTGTTGGCTTGACTAACTCCAGACATAGCTTCATAGCGAGCTTGTCAAGGAGCTCACATGCTTGATCCGGTGTCAAATCAATGAATCCACAATCCGTGTGGAGGTTGAGCTTGTCCTTTGTCGCCGGATTTATGCCTTGAAAGAAAATGTCTTGAAGCACATAAGGTTGTTGGCCATGAGTGGGACATTGGCGCAACATCTCCTTAAAACGATCCCAAGCTTCAAAAAGAGGCTCACTCGGGCCTTGTTGGAAACTAGCAATCTTCCTTCGGAGCTCGGTGGTTTTGGAGGGCGGAAAGAACTTCATCATAAAGGAGTCGTGGAGTGCTCGCCAAGTGGTGATCGATCTCGGGGCTTGGCTTTCAAGCCAATGAGCGGCTTTGCCCCCAAGAGACCATTTGAACGCCTTCAATAACACGTACTCCAAGGTCTCCTTATCGGTTGAAATTGTCTCACACATGTCCACAAAGCGCTTGACATGCTCTATGGGACACTCGTGTGAACGGCCCTCGAATTGATCTCACTTGATGAGGGAGATGAATTGTGTCTTGATTTCAAAGTTCTTTGCAACTTTGGGAAGCACGATAGCAGGCTCGGGGACCCTCAACTCCAGATGCATATATTGACGTGCATTCTGGGGTAGGTGACGGGGGTCGTCCAGATAGGATGATATCAAAATTTAAATTTATAAACCGAACCCCAATTGTAGTATAAGGGTAGGGTGTCGAACACATGGGAGTTCATGCGTTGAGTGTACCAAGAAGACTAAAAAGAGGTAAAAGAAAGGCAAAAACAAGGAAAATCAAAGGGAACAACCCGGACCGACTTTGGTCACTTCGGTCCGAGGTTGGATCGATGCGAGTTGGCCGGGACCGACACTGGAGAAGTCGGACCCGAGGTACTGGGGAACTCGGTCTTGGAAAAATAGTAGATCGGTCTTGGGTTTTTGGGTTCCTTCCCTAACTAGACTTGGGTGATTCCACCCCAATTCAGCCAATAAGTGTTGATCCTTATGAGATCGAGGTTGTTTGCCTTCGATCCGTCCACTCTACACCTCGACCTTAGGGAGCTTTCACTCTCCTTCGATGCTAGGTCTAGTGACGGGCTTGAGATCGCTTTCGCTTACTCTTACCAACCACAAGCCCTAGATCCCTTGTTCTCACAAGAAAATTGAAGCTCAATGTAGAGAGGATTCATAGATCAAGCACTCAAGGCTATGGAATTGGGGGTTCACACCCAATCCTAGCTAGGGGATTCCCCCATAGCCCAAGACCATGGAATCTACTCCATCAAGTAAGAGTAAAAAGCAATCAAATAGCAAAGCATGCAAATCTCAATCATCAAACTCAACTCAAAGCCAAATTGCATTCAAATCAAAGGGGTTCACAATATCCAAGTCTTAAATCCACTAAAACAAAAGCAAAACAAGTTCAAACTCACTAATCTCCTCCTAGACTCCACCGATTTCTCTCTTCTTCTCCTCTTCCTTTCTCCTCCTTGTTCTCCAAGTCTTCCTTTTGAGCCTTTTGAGAGTGATTAGATGTTGATTCTCCCTCCTAGCCAAGGGTTTCTCTCCTCTCCAAGGAAAGGAATTCACTCAAATCCTCCTCTAGATCTTGGGTTCCTTCCCTCCCTTGGAGAAGAGTCCACCCCCTAAAGTTGTCTAGCTCTCCTAAGGAGAGATTACAAGGGTTTAAGTAGAGAATTGGTCCTTTATCCCCAAGGAAAGTCCTTGACCTCCAAGGCTTCTAGAACTCCTTGATCCCCAAGGCTTCTAGACTCCCTGATCTCCAAGGAAGCAAATATAATTTTGGGAATTAACAAGAAAATCCCAAAAAGAAAGGAATCCGGAGCCACGACCGACATGGATCGACACGGAGGAACCTCGGGCCCGACTTGCTTCAACCTCGGTCCAAGGGCATGTCTTTCATGAACCTCGGGCCCGACTTGCCACACCTCGGGCCACCACCTCGGGCCACCATGGTACCTCGGGCCCGACAAGCTGGGTACCTCGGTCCTAAGGCATTTTTCAGCTTGTTTCGCTCCGTTCTCTCTCGTTTTAGCTCCGATTGACTCGATTCTTTCGCCATTCTCTTCGTCTTCACTTGAGGATTCTTCCTATGCATTGTTAACTCCATTTTGGCTCCTTTTTCATCCTTGAATTCCTCCATGATGCCATGCTCCAATCTCCATGATTTTTGCTCCGAAATGCCTACAAAACACACAAAACGCGCATAGTCTCCGAATCTCATAGAAAATCGGAATCTAAGCTAAAAAGGGACAAAACACAAAAGAAAAGGGAAGATAGACACATATTTACATAGGAAAATCACCTAAAAAACACTACCAAAATGAGAGACATCAGTAGGGCATTAGTTGAGCTTCGGCCCTCATCCTTTGTTCCCTTTCTCTCCTCATCATTGTCTCTTGATTGTCCCGCTCCATTTGCAACCTTGTCATCTCGGCTCTAAGACGGGCCAACTCATCATCACCATGGAGAGCTTGATTCTCCATCCTTCTTCTTCTTCTTCGTGCTGCTTGATGATACTCTCGGGATCACTTACAAACTCAAGCTCGCATGCACCTACAAAGCAAAGACACTAAACAAACAAATCAAAAACCAACAAAGGGCTTGGGCTATTGCCTCACCCAAATCACTACCAAAACACAAAAGACTCAACAAATTGGCACTCAATGCACTTCGACTTCCCCGACAACGGTGCCAATCTTTTGATCGCTCTCGAAGGCAAGGATCTAGAGATAAATTTTGAACCCGACCCCGATTTAGTACGTGGTGGGTGTCGAACACGGGGAAATCTACTCGATTGATGTGCCACAATACTAGGTGAGCGAGAAAAGAGAACTAAAACAAAGGAAATCGAGAAGAAGCAACCGGGACCGACACAATGTGACTCGGCTAAAGTCGTCGTGCCAAGATCAGAGATAAATAAACCAAACTACAAACTAGTATAGTAAGCAAGTAAGGGGTCGAACCCAAGAGAACTAAGGCTTCTAGTATCAATAAATCTATCAACTAAAGGTATGGGGGGAAATCAAAGAGATATTAAACTAAACTAACCTAGGAAACAAATAATAAACGAATAAACAAATAGATAAGAAGCAGGTTCATTCAAAAGATCCACTCCAATATAATCACTCGATCATAGATTCATCCATTGATTTCATTCACACCTATGGTTAATTCCTATCCTGATCATTAACAATCGCAAGTCCACGATCAAAGCAATTCTATAACCCTAGGCAAGGACGCCTAACCTAGAATTTGCATAGAGAACTAGGATATGCAAGATATAATATCAAACAATCAAGCTACGAGTCAATTGCAAGATAAAACAATCAATTCTCTTCTTAATCCTATTTGCATAGACAACAGGTCTAGGTTAAGTTGTTTTCACAGATTAGTTTTGTCCAAGGTCCAAACCTAATCAAACAGTAGAACATTAATCAATTCAATAGGTTAGCTACTCCTACAGAAACAATCAACATTCAAAAGATGAAGAACAAGAGAATCAATATCAACCAAAGTACAGAAATCAATTACCAAAATCACACAAGTTCATGCATCAGAGCTTCTCCCTTAAACAAACGCAAGGAGACTAGCTCCCCATAACTAAACTAACTAAAGAGTTAATTTGAGGAAGAAGGTAGAATGTAGAATGTAGAATGTACTAAAAACCTAAGGTAGGCTCCTCCTTATATATACCCAGAGAGCATGCTCCCCTAATCTAATTAGGAAAGGAGAAAAGATAGAAAAGGAAGGAGGAAAGATAAGAAGAAGAAAAGAAGATAGATCTTTGGCCCATCTCGGATCCGGCATCACTGCGGTCGCGTCGTCTCCACCGCGCCCGCGTTTTCGCGACAGAATAGAACTTCGTCTCTAGGCAACCACCGCGGTCGCGTCAGCCAATCCACGGTCGCGGAATCGGGACAGAACCACTAACGTCCTTTGGAGGCTGTTTTGACCATCTTCGGCTTGGAACCTGACTTCGGTGCAAAAATATGAATTGAAGCCCTTCGAGTTACTTTCCAATGGCACCGGAATCCGCTCAATCCGACCTTTGTAGCTCTAGATATAGGCTTCGCAATCAAGAGGTGTCGGGAAGACAGCTCAAAACGCCTTAAAACTCTTGATACTTGAATTCTTGTGTCTTCGGCCTAGATATTACAACGAGCACAAACTCTATCCTAAACACACTCAATATAGCCCTAAAATACAAGAGTTAACCTATACAAAATAGGCCGATTGTTGGATCGTTAGTACTGAGGGACGTCCTTTACTTTGGTAAAGGCGTCCTTTGGTTAGGCGTCCCTACGAGGAGTAGGGGCGTCCTTGAGTAATGCAGCGGAATAAAGTACTAAACAGATAATAGATGAATGCAGTGAATTATAGAGGAACCACTCAAGACCAAGTAGTCCTTGAGTGTAAACCTCTACCTCCTTTGAGGATTTTTGAATAGTTCTTTCCTTTATATTGAACGTCCTTACAGTTGTACTGGCGAGTCTTTACATTTCTCTGGTACTTAGCTTTTCCCTAAGTCCACTAGTAAAGGACTCCTCTAAGCCTACAACTTAAGCTGGTTCAATCTACCAAAGGACTCTATCCCTACGTTCTACAGTACTTCGCAGAACTCTCTCTCTCTTTTTGGTTTTTCTGATTACAAAATGTTTTGTGATTTGGTTACAAGTCTCACTCGATCTAACACAAGTTCTAGCACTGTTCTTGAGTTCTTGAGTTAGTTCTTCGTGTTCTTGAGTGAGCCGCTTTCTTCTGATTCTCTCTGAATATTCTCTAAAAGCGTTAACGTCACAATAAATGCCTTGGGGTATTTATAGGACTTGGGGAAGGGCGTCATTTCTCTGGGACGATCATGCCCTTCGTGGACGTGGCTACAAGATCTTCCTCCACGTAGTAGGGCGGTGATGAGGAAGCTTCCTATATCCAGCTGTGTATGATGAACTCCGCTACAGGATCGGCCGCCACGTGTTGATGAACTCTGCAACAGGATCGTCCGCCACGTAGTGTTGGACTCCGCTACAGGATCGGTCTCCACGTGTCCTTGGATGATCAAACATTGTCGAGTGATGTCATCCTGTCGGCTAGTGAGTTAGGACTCCTTTCCTGCGTTCCCACTTGCTTGGGACTCCGTCCTTGCTCAAGTAGTCTCTAGCTGGTCCTTACTTCCTGTTAGCTAGCGTCCCTAAGCCTAGGAACGTTCATACACACTTGTTGTCCTTTTGTCATTGGCGTTTCTGAACACTTGGACAAATTTATTAGAATCAAAGTGAGTTTGTCATATCAAAACTAAGGGACGGTTGTGTGGAACACTAGCAAGTACGCAAGCGTCCTTGATAGCGTCCCAACAATTTCCCCCTTTTTGATGATGACAAACTCTTCAGCAAAATAGTTTTGGCGTTTGAACTTAGCATGCATGAAAACTTAAAAGCGTCCTCTAATACTTAGAGAAATTTCAGTGAGCATAAGTTTTCATTTTTTATTCTCTAGCATTTGGATTTTAAGGAGAGAGTCGCGTCCTAGAAAACTTTCTAAGCGTCCTCTTTTATTCTAGCATGGGCGTTCCTTAGACCTTTCACTTAATAGTTCCCCCTTAACACTTGCTTATTCTAGATAACTATTTTATAGCGCATCTCTGCAAAACTACACTTCCCCCTTTTGGCATCATCGAAAAGGATAATAAGTGATAAGGACGTTAGCACAAACACATAACTAAAAGCAATGGAACGTTTAAACACACACATGCAAGCAAACAGTGGAAGTTCCATTCAAACAAAAGTAGAGTGCGGTTATTACAAACCAGGAACTAAGTGTTTGAAACAGAAAAGAAGCAATAGCAAAACAATTGAGGGATTAAGGGTTGGGGGACGGTGATCACTGAGAACGGCTCTGGTCTTGATAGAACTTGAGAAGTTTTTCATGAAGTTCAGCCGACTTAGCAAGAGCAGATGATAAGTCCTTGAGGGCAGAGAAAATTAGACACTGGTTGTCCATGATTGCGCCCATTAGTTCTGCAGGAGGATGCTGAGCAATATTTGCGGGGGCAGAACGGGGCACTGGACCTGAACTAGAAGAGGGAGCGTCCATTGGAGCTACTGGAGGAGGAGAAGGAGCCAATAGCATTTGATCAAGAGCGGCAAGGTCGACTGCTGGCTCTTGGTCCTGAGGGAACTCTTGAGACATTGAAGCAAGCCTTGCTTCTTCAGCTTCAGCGGCCATGCGTTCTTCCTCAGCCTTCAATCTGGCTTCCTCAGTCTCAGCCTCTAACTGTTTCAACACTGACGGCAACTCTTCATTGTGCCTGATCTCAACCAGTCCCTTCTTAGCGTTCCACTTAAGTCCAAGCTCTTCAGAAGGAGCGCTTTCATCGTAAGCATTTTGGGACATGAGTATTAGCTTTACAAGACCCGGGTACGGCAAGGCGTGACACTTCCTCCCACACTTAGTCATATGTTGCATAGCTATTCTGGCAAGATTGATGGGGCGGCGTTCTAGAAGAGCGTCAATCAGAATGATGTCGTGTGTCTGAACAATTGAACGCTTCTCTTGTCGGGGAAGGACGGCGCGACAGATGAAGTAATGTGCAATGGCGCCTACCTTGCTCAAAACATGAGCGACCCTGTCCAGTCCCATTGGCCTTTTGCCCTGAAATACTTTATCAACCAAGGGTAGTTCTTCGTCAGTTGTCTCAAATCCACCTTCTGTTAGAGAGCTTAATGCATCGAATGGGGGCTTTTGAGGATTGAGGCCCATGAAGGAACAGATTTGGCGTTCATTGACTGATGCTTTCTCACCATCTATCTTGAAGTGGAGAGAACCATCTTTGGATTTGTAGCGCAGATCTCTGTAGAACGCCTTGACCTGTTCTTTGTCAACATTAGCCGGCGCAGGCCCAACGTTCAACCATCCCTGAAATCTCATAAGCTCAAGGAACTCTTGAACTTTGTCATCTTGGAAGGAGGCGAGCCATTCTTCTGAGTAAATGAGAGGGCTGAGAACTTTGACAGGGTCGCCATCAGGCTTTCTTTTGCATTTGCCCTTTGGGGACTCAGAGTCCTCATCGTCAGAAGAACTGTTCTCATCAGCTGTGTCCTTTGACTCTTCTTCATCAGCGTCCTAGCCAGCAGCGTTCTCTGTGCCTTGTTCTTTTTTAGCATTGCCACCAGCTGTGGCTTGATCAGCACCAGAAGAACCTTGACCTTGGGACGTGCCCTCGGCGTCCTGAGCCTCGGATTGATGTTCGGTTTGGGGCTCAGCGTCCGCGGGGACTTGGTGGGATTCTGTTTGGATTGTGGGGGAGGGGTTTTCTTGAGGAGTTGGGAGGGGATTTAGGAGAGGGAGGGTTTGGTTGTAGGGAGGAACTTCTTGAGCATCACGCTCGAGCTCCTCAGATAATGTGGGCTCGGCGTTCTCTGGAGCGACCTGGTGCTCACCAGCGTCCTCAGCAACTTGCTCCTCAGCTGGAGCATTCTCGACTCCTTCCGCCTCGTCGTTAGAGTCCCCAACGACATCAATGTATGGGGAGACTTGATCAGCAATACCATGAGGCGTTCCTCTTTGGCTCTCAGATGAGCTAGGGGAGGAGGAGATTTGCTTGGGCTTTGGAGCGTCCTTTGTGAGCAACACTTTGGGCTTTTCACCAGCTTTACGTCTGCGAAAAGTGTGCTCTAGTGTGGAACGCTATCAGCCTCGTCCGGTCCGCTTTCAGAAGAAGGACGACGGGACTTTGGCGTCTCAGGGTCCTTTGGCGGTGAAATATGGGCCGGAGCTGATGGGAAGTTGGCTAGATTTAGGGGAGAGTAGGGTTTGGGAGGAAAAGGAATGAGGGCATTGGTTCTTGAGGGTTGAGGGGACGGAGGAGGAGTTGGGAGTTGGACGATGGTGATGGGTTGAGATGGTGGAGTGGATTCCTTAGAAAGGTTGGAGAGCCTTTTTGTGGTGCTAGGCCTTTGTTTGGAGCTTTTGGAGGATGGGACGCTGGAAGTCTTGGCCTTTTTGAGGGGCCTAGGGTCGTGGGTTTTCTTGGAGCGTCCCTCCTTGATGTGGGGTGGAAACTTGTCCACTATTTCAGTAGGTTAGGAGGAGGAGATTGGTTGAGATGCTTTTGATAGAGGGGAAGCAGGGGCTGGACGCTTTAGCAGATTTTTGGTTGTGATTGTGGGGACTTGAGGAGGAGGGGGAGAGGGACTTGGCACACGGTTTTTAAGCATTTTATAAGCCAAGGAGTCCCTAGGGTACATGGGGAATTCTGGGAGGACGACGTTGTGCAGGTCTGGGATTAAATCAAGTAAGGGAGCGAGATTCTCACCACCAAACTACGAGAAGAAGAGAACGTCGTCCATTCTTCCTGGCAAGTCCTTGTAATTTGTGTTGTGGAGGCCTTGAATGACGAATCGTTCGATGAACCTCTCATAGTTCCTCGTCTTTACTTCATCCGCCTTCACGTCAGGTTTATCCATCCGTTCTCTTATCAAATTGTAAAGAGACATATGCATAAAGAGAGCAAATCACACATATAAAGAAGAGGGAATTAATGATGATCTCCCTATAAGGCCAAAATTCCTCACTAGGTAAAATTTTTGTTGGATTGCAACTACTTTCACTCAAGACACATATGCTCAATTTCATCACAAGTCAATTTTCACAATCAAGAGCAACTTCTTAAAAACTTAGGCTATACTATCCAATTATGCCAAAGGAATTACATGATAAGCATGAAAATTAGTTTTCATCATAGGACATCTAAGATGGAGCATTTTTCTATCCTAAAACAAACAAAGAAGCAACTATTTTTGGTTTGTTTTTTTCAACATTTTTCAATTTTTTTGGATTTTTTCAAGATTTTTCTTAACAAAGCAAACTACTAAACAAACAAAGGCTTAGGGTCGAGAACGACCCTCTTAGGGTCGGTCCTGAGAGGTGCATGAGGGGGAGGCAGAGCAAGGGGGGGTCGTGATCGACCCTCATGGGCTCGGTCCTGAGGGCTCATGTACCTCGTGTGAAGTTGTCTTTCCCCATCCCTTTTTTGAGCTCGTATTTACAACTTAGAATCCTGCAAAAATCCCACAAAGATCTTATCCCAAAGAAATGTATTCTATCTTAGTCTAAGGAAGGTTAGAAAAATCAAAAATAAAAATAAAAATAAAAAAGAATCTAATCTAAAGACCGGGTTGCCTCTCGTAAGCGCTTGTTTAACGTCATTAGCTTGACGAGAACCTCAGCTAGTCAGAGGGTGTGAATGCCAAGGTGGCTCGGATGTCCTCATCGCCACCCCATACTTAGAATGAGAAGAGAGGGTGGAAGAAGGTGTGGAGAGAGGTACCATACTCAATCTCTACGATCGGACATCGTCAAAGCTCTAAATAACCTATCAAAATCTTGTGAAGACACCTTATGAAAGCATAAGTAGCATATTGATAAATTGAAAACAAATGATATAGTTTGCAAAGAACGTTTCAACTTATCAAAAGCGCAAGAATAATTTTCATGAGAAGGATCGGGATAAACCGGTTTGGTGGTTGTGGCGGCACTTCACGATACTCATCAAAGTGGTCCTTGTAGGGCCATAGCTCCCTGTGTCCTAACTTGAAGGGAAGATGATAGAATTTGTAGGCACCCTCAAGCCTATGGACCATGATTGACTTAGGAAAGTCGGACACAACCACGGTGACGATCTTCTTCTCTTCATGCTTGACCCACTCTTTGCTAGCATCCGGGGTCAATGAAGGTACAAACCCGACCACATTTTCTTCACATTCCTCCACGAGTGGGTTTGGTTTCAACATTGGTAGCAAAGACCCCGTCCATCCTTCATCCTCTTGGGCCTTAACCTCCTCAATTTCGCCTTCTCCTAGCTAGAGACTTCCTTCCTCAACTTGGGTCTCGTCTTTGTTTTCTTCGGTCTCATCTAGCAAGAAATTCTCTTCCGGATCATCCTCCAAATTCTCCTCTTCACGGTTCTCTTCCAAAGCATTGTCGAAGCGGAACTTTACTTTCTCTTCACCATTATAATATGATACGAATCCCTTCTTAACATCTATGTTTGCTCCGGTCGTGATGAGGAATGATTGGCTTAGAATGAGTGGAGGACTTGACTCGGATAAAGGCTCAATATGCTCAATGGAAGGTTCCATAGCCGTCTTGGATAGGAAAGGAAGCGCCTTTGTTGTCGAAGAAGAAGGAACCGACTTCGGGACTCCGGGAAGAGGGTCGGCCACGACCTGATGATAGTCGGTGACGACCTCTTCCGTAGTGGGGATGGGGTTGGTGTCGACCATGTGGGGGTCGGACACGACCTCCCCTAGGCTGGGTCGGTCTTCTTCATCCGCCGTCTTCTTACTCGAATCTTGCTCCGGCAACTTCTCTCCGCTCCTTGGGTGAACTGCGGCAATGTGGCCTCTCGGGTTCTCATCGGGGTGGCCCGGTAATTGCCCTTGATGTCGTGGAATTTGAGCCGTTAGATCACCATGTTTGGAGTTGTCATCCTTCCTCCATGAGTCAAAGTCTACCAATATTGTATTCAGCTGCGCGGCAAGCCCGGTTCTCACTCCTTGGATGAGTCCTTCTTGTATCCCTTGCACCCATGATGGCGGCTCCTCATAGCTAGGAGGTTCATAGTTACCCCAGTTGGGATAATCATCACTCCTCCCATAGGGATCCCAAGTATAATTGGCCTCTTCAAATTGACTGGCATAAGTGTGGCGTGGTTCACAATAACCCCAATTGGGGTAGGCTTGGGCTTCCCATTCTCTTTGACTTGCATAAGCCTCGGCTTCTCTTTCTCTTTGGAAGCTTAGCACTTGAAGTTCAAGATCGGCCAACTTTCTTTCAAGGTCCTCAAAGGTCGCCATGACTACATTAACCGAAGAAACCACAACAAAAACAAAACAAATCAAAAACACACAAGGGGTTTGGGCTAGTCCCTCACCCAAATATCAACCAAACTCGGCACTATTGCACACTCCCCGGCAACGGCGCCGATTTGTTGAAGGGTTTCTTAAACAAATAAATTTGTAGTCAAGATCCCGCTGAGTATAGCGAAGTCAGGATCGTCCACAGGAGTGAGAATAATGCTAAGAATAGTCGAAAACTACGAAAAGCAAAGGAAACACAAGCAGAGCAACTCAGGATCGACCTGAGGAGGGTCGATCTCGAGCCTAATAGGGTCGGTCCTGAATACTAGCAAACACGAATCAACACACACACACAAGCAATGGTTCGGGCACGACTTAGGGAGTCGGGATCAAAGCAAAAACACGAATATCAATCAATATAAAAGGCAAATCCTAGGGTTAGGGTTACCACAACAACAACCATACATGCTTTCAACAAGAATTCACAACTATCATGCCATCTAGATCATAGAAAAGTTAACTTTCGCAAACAATTCAAGTTATTCAATCAACTTTCATAAATCAAACAAACTTTCTATCTATCCTTCAACCTAGGAAAATCAACTTTCGCAAATAATCCTATTAGAACTAATCAAGCAACTAACTTTTCACTTTCACTATAGTCAATTTACAAGACATGCCTCAACTTTCATCAAGGATTAAGCACAAGATAGATTAGATATGATCATCAAACATTCAAGTCATGAATTCAAGTTTTAGACATGCATGATTGTGTTGGGTTTTTACCCAACCCTAGAACTTAAGAAAACTACTCACACATGGCAAAGAGAAGCAAGGAAGAAGAAGAAGAAGAAGACATCATCAAAAACCAAACTAAAATTCAAATTGAACAAAGGATCAATCTTACTCAAAGTCTCAAACTTGTTCTCCAACTCTTCTTCCTAGCTCTCCTAAAAATTGCATAATTAAAACTAAAGGTTCAACCTCCTTTTATAGAAGAAAAGGAGTCCTAATCTAACTAGGAAACACAAAGAAACAACCTTCCTGAAATACAAATTCGGAAACTCCACAATATATCCGGAATAGGTGAAAGTCGGTTGCTAGGCTCGACCCAAATGGGTCGATCTCGACCCCTTCAGGGTCGATCCTGAGAGTTGACTTCCTTGGCCTTCAAGTTTGTTGATTTGGCTCGTGCTCGACCCCTTCATGGCTCGATCCTGGGGTCAACTTCTTCACTTTTCCTCTTGATTTTGCTCCTCTTAGCTCTTCTCCTTAGCTTGTCCACTTGAGATCTTCCTCCTAGCTTGTCCATCCTCTCTTAGCATTGCTCCAAACTCTTCTTCAAGCTCCAAAACTCCTACAAAACGACACAAATATGCGTAGTTTCCGAATCTCAAGGAAATACGAAAACACATGCACAACGACTCAAAAACACAAGACTCAAGCACAAAACACCACTAAATCTAACCTATCTAGACCCTAAAAATCTACCTAAAAAGCAGACATCAATGCACTTGCAATTTATTTGAGGTTGCAGGCATTTTATGCAGGCATATCATAAAGGTTATCGAGCTTGAAGATATATGCATTAGACCAAGATGGAGGAAGAACATCGTCCGAGAATATGAACGCGTAAAAGTAAATTATTATGATCCCGGTCAAACCCTGTAATAAGCCTCTCTTTTTGTAAGAGTAAAAAGGTAATTTTACCTTTTTTATCGAAAATATTAATAATAAGTTATTATTAATATTTATTAAAAATAATAACCCTTGCTAATAATACAAATTATGTTGGAACTTATGGTTAAATGAAGTTTAAGAGTAATGTTATGGTAACACAAGTCTTAAGATTATAAAATCATGTTAATAATTATTTAATTTATTATAAGTTGTATTATATTGAAATGTACAAATTTATGTATATATATATATATTTAAGATAATTATTATGTGACAAGTTATAATATAAGTTTTATCCTAGTGAAGTGTCCAATTTTATAACTAATTATGTCATAAGAACATAATTGCAACTTTTTGGATATGTTGGGCTATTTGTGTAAAACCCCACATCTTCTTCTCCAACTCAACCCAAATTAAACCCAATTTTCAATCGGCCATATCTCCTTCAATTCGCCATGAAAATGGATACCATCAGTGGCATTGGATTCATCTCTTCGATTAATTCAATACCCCTAAACCAATTAGACAGAGTTAATTCGATAATTATCTTGAAATTCGGACAGAAGTGGTGGTTAGCCAGATAAGGTGGAAGTTCCACACGTTGCGTGGCTGCTGGGTTTGGGCACAACTTCAGCTCGCTAACGTGCAGAACTTTGTGGATTGAAGTAGAGGATGGAAGCTGAAACCGGTAGGCAACCTTGCCGATCTTGTCCACGATCAAATAGGGACCATAATGACGTGGAGACAGTTTGTGCAATCTCTTATTCTTGAGCGTGATCTGTTTATATGGTTCCAACTTGAGGTTGACCCAATCCCCTATTTTGAATTTGTGATTTCATCTGTGCTTGTTGGCCACCTAAACCATTCGGTTAATTTTGTGCCCGCTAAAGGTTTTGTTTTAGCAAGGAAATCAGCTCTTCCTATTTTTGCAATGTGCGGTCCACTGAGATTACTTTGGATTCGCCCAGAAGGTACGACATGTGAATGGGAGGGGACTGACCATAAAGGATCTCATATGGAGTGCTCTGTGAGGCAGTATGGTGTGTGGTATTGTACCACCACTCAGCCAATGGGAGCCACGAAGTCCATGAGTGAGGAGTGGTTCAACACATGCATCTAAGGTACGTTTCTGGTCTTCGATTCGTCACCTCGGTTTGCCTGTCACTTTGAGGGTGATAGGCTCTGATACCAATGGTACATGGTATACAAGTGGGTTGGTAGGAGACCCAACCCCTAAAAGCTAGCTCATAGGGGCGGGAAACTTCCCCCTTACATACCACACAATGGAATTCATGAGTTTCCAATGTGGGAATTTCTCCATACGGGATTCCTGCAACACGATTCACGCTCCAAAATTGGCCCGAAATCGATGGAAATATCGAAGTTTTGCTGTTGTCCTCTACTTGCGAGGAGCCAACTTCGACGGCTTCATTCCCCTTCATCCGACCACGAATCCCGGAGCCGCTACCACCATTGTGTTCGATACGTTCCCTAGTTTCCAGATCTGCAGCCTCTGTCCTAAGAATTCACCGGAATCTACCCAGAAATCGCCAGGAAGTCAAGTCGTCGCACTTTGTTTTTTTCAGTCTTGGGTTGCTTGTTTGGTTGGCTCGAGAGGTGGTCGGGCACAACCCGACCCGGCCAACCTGCTCGGTTTATGTTAAAAATATATAGAGAGATAAAAGAAAAATATAAATAAATAAATAAATTTTATTAATTTAAATTGATAATAGTGATAATAATAACCTTAACAACACCAGTACTAGTGTTAATAATTTGTTTTTGATAATATTTGTTGTACCTTATGTGAAAATGAAGTTTTATATACGAGCTTGTTTTAGATAAGAAAGATTTAATTTATCATCATTAATGTTTTTCATTTGACTTTATAATATGAGAATATATATAAGATGATATATTATTAATGGGGTAGTAACTATAATTTATGTTTATGAAGTAGTTGAGAAAATGATGTAGTATATATTATAGTAACCTTATAATATTCAAGTATGTAAGGTCTTTAGAAATAATTGAAAAGTGGCAATTTTAGATTAATGGACATATACATATGATAATTCTAGAACATGGATAATATGAGAATAATATTAGTAAGGAGTATATGGATGGTTAAGAGTTAAACATACTATAGTATGAAATAAAGTGGCCAATATTATGATGAAATTCCATTGTAATAATTAAGGTTAGTTGAATATTATATGAGTAGAGTATTAAGTTATATATACAACTTGAATGAAGGTTTAGTACAAGATGTTATGAAATCTATAATGAGTGATAATTGAACAAATTGTCTTATGAAAGTTATATAAGATTTTACTATAAACTCTATCAATAAAATGTTTAAAGGAAATTATAAATATATAAGGGTTATTATTATCTCTAATTTTTCTTTTCTCAAAATAATTTATTTTTAAATTTATTTTGAATCATTCTCTCCCAGTCTCGTTCGATTAAACAGGATTCAAGCTATCATCATAAACCTTTCCTCTGCGAGTCAACCATAGTCAACCTCGTTTTCAAGGCAAGTGGTTTGGTTCAGTTTTAGCATGTTCGTTTTTATCAGTTTGTTGGGAACTAATTGTGTGAATTTAAAATGAACTAAGGTTGTTGTTTAGTTTCCTAGTATTAACGACATTGTTATTCACGTAGTTGTTATTATTGTTAGGCTACGCTAGTATGGACTTAGGTTCAATCTATGTTGGCCTTGTACGTGGCCTTGTTTGTTGTTGGCCTCGTAGTGACCTGTTATGGACTTAAGATAGAAATAGGGGTGGAGCCTTGGTACTCAGAACACCTCTTTATAATTGCATTAGGATGGAGCTATGCCATAATGTTGGTCATGACCATGTCTCCTCAACTGTGCGTGAGGGACGTTGCACCTAGCTAGTGCGTTCTTCTAATTCATGGAAATCATTGTTAGTTCTATCTCGACTAGTATCGATAAAGAAGTAAAAGTTATTACCGTGAAGTGTGAAATTTTGAGATTAAGTAAGATAAGTACTAGTGCACATAATTAATGAACCAGGATGGTTAGTACAACTTGGAAAACCATTCTTGCTCCCAGCTAATGACGGTCCTCTTTCCAATCTGAATTCGCATATGCGGTGAGGTTGGTCGTGGATCCAATTAGTTGACGGAGTCTTTTCAAAAACTCTGTGTCAATAATAAACGCTCCTAACAAACCGATCAAGCTTCTAATGAACCATACTCATGTGGTGTCCTAATTCTTTTCGTTGCATCTCATCGTGTTCCTCGTCCGTGGGAAGTACTTGGGTTGCTAGATCATCGACCGGCTTTTATTCGGAGTTCGATGCTAGTAATTGGGTACGACCACAAAAGAACCATTTTCAAAACCCCATTTATTTACTCTGTCACAAGACTAACCCGACCACTTTCTTTCCTTTGCATGGTCGGTTGGTGTCAACTGTATTTCTCGTCACGGCACATCAGGCGATCTTATCCTTCAGGTCGAAAAAAGTAAAGTTGGAGAAGAGTTGAGCTGCAGTTGGACCTTTTTTAACATAGTTTATAAAGTCAATTTGAAGAAAAATGAATTAGGATTTTCAATTCCTAAACGATGTATAGGTGCAAGTATGAACGTCTTTATGTAATTTAAAAAATTTTAACCTTCCGCTGTAAGATTTCAAACTGTTTTGAGAGAAGTTTAATTAAAAAAAATTATTATCCATTGTGTTTCCTTTAATTCTTTAATATTATTATATTAATTGTTCGGATCAAGCCTAAGTACCTCGGAGTGGACGATTGTCTTGCTTGGGTTGCTCATCGTCGTGACTCACCTTTAATTAAGGCCATTATCCTTGCCCGAGAGTTGATCATTAATCTTGATGAGAGAGTTGCTAGTGTTGAGGCCACCCTCTCGGCTTGGTACATTGGAGGCCGCTTCCGTGTCTTTAAAGCCTATGATGCTCTCCGAAGAAGAGGGGTCATTTCTAGAAGGGCCAAGGAAGTGTGGAAGCCACACAACACGCCCAAACATTTGTTCATCCTATGGCTTGCCAAACTTGGTAAACTTTCCACCTATGATCGCTTTTTATTGTTAGATGTGGATCCGTGATGTCGTTTGTGTGGCCATGATTTGGAAACACATGAGCACCTCTTCTTTGAGTTCCCTTATACTAAGTATGTGTGGCGTGAAGTCCGGGTACATTTCATGATACCGACTGCGACATCCTAGGTGTCACATACCTTATGTTGGCTTAGGAGGCACGCCCATGACCGGACCAGCCTTGATCGTGCTCGGGTGTTTACACTGTCAACCTTGGTCTATTTTTTTGTGGCATGCTAGGAACAACATTTTTTTTTATGACAACATCATTTCAAAAGAGGTCGTTTCCGATAGGTCATTTCTCATGCTTTATGACTCCTTCACGACTTGCTTTCGAGTGATGTTGTTAGTGCTTTGTAATTGGCATTTGTTCTTCCAAACTATTTGGTTCGTTTCCTAGGCTTTCGGCGTTGTTAGGAAGGCTTGTGTGTCTTCCTTTAGTGCCCGATTTGAATTGTTCGGAACACCTGCGCGCTTGTCAATTAATGCCCCCTTTGACTCCTTTTTTTTGTTTGTACCACCCTCTTTGAAGGTTTTTTACTTGATAGAATTAACCTTAAAACCATAAAAAACGAGTAGCTCAGACACCATGTTGTCGTCGAACATGGCAGCCGACGATGTCATTTGCTGAGCCCTAGCCTCGAAAGAGACCAGCCTTGCTAGCAGAGTTTTGAACGGATGGCAGAGCGGTGTCATCTATAGTAGGAGACGACACCATGACGAGGTAGAGAGAAAGGAGAAGGAAAGGGAGGAAGAGACACCTAAGATTGTTCATGGTGAAAGAGAGAGGGACAAAGAAAGAGGGAGAGAGAGAGAACTAGATCTAGGTTTTTTTGGTGAGAAAGGAGTTTATTACCAACTAGAAAGTGAATTGTTTTTAAAATGAGCCTAGTTACTTCTTAAATTAGGAGAAATTAGACTCACCCTTCCTTCCCTCGGAAAGAAACTCACTACTATGTGATATATAAAAAAGCCCACGAAAAATGAAAGTCTGATTCCATATCTTTACTCGGCATATTAACATCCTTCATAAACCAGCGTTCATGGTAAATGTAAACAAAGGTAACAAGGCCCTTGTTCCAAGGGTGTGGAGAGACACAACAAACAACTCAAAATCAAATTCCTCCACATCCTAGTTTCACACGCCAAAACATCAGCAATGGTTACATAAAAGAAAATCAAATTCCTCTACATCCTAGTTCACACACCAAAACAGCAGCAACGGTTACATAAGAGAATATAACTCAGTAAGTAAGCTTAACAAGTTAAAAGACTTTGGTAACTCTGTCCTTGCATATCATATGCCACTCTTGTATAACCGCAGACTGAAGGGCACAATGCTCCACCTCCTCAGCAGTTAACTTGGACAGCGTAGTAGGCCCCTTGTTTTCCTCTGCATCATCTTCTTTCTTCTTTTCCTTTTTCTTTTTCTTGCTTTTATCATCTTCACCATCTTGTTCACCGTCTGCCTTCAACTCAGAATCTTCTTCCTCTTCTGATTCTTCCTCTTCCTCTGAGTCAGATTTCGGCTGTGGTTTGGCAGCCTTTAGCAAGGCTATGCGTTCCATTGAAATCTTTAGCCTCTCCGCAGCAGTGGATTTGACTTCTTCATTAGGCATATACTCCACGCCTCCATCTGTCAGATCATCCAACCAGCTTTGTATGTCTGATTCAATTTCCTTGGTTATTGCAGCATCAGAAGCTCGAACCACAAATTTACACATCATGGTAGTTGTCTCATCACCCAGATCCACATTTGTGCTCACTTCACTCGCACCAAAAATCATCATGCCCACAAATCCTCCATGCCACGTTTTTGCAGAAAGGCAGACCTGGTAGGAGGTTAACATCATCCAACCATTGTATAAGTACAAAAGGTCAGGGTCTACATTTGTCCAGATTCAAAAAAAAAGCACATATAATTAAGGAGCAAGTTAATACAATGTTTTACATTAGCCCATCAACATCAACTTTAGTCATGATTTGGTCAGATGAACGAGTTAGAGATCTGTATATACCATGAATCCGGCAACAGTGCGAATGATGTGTGAGCAAACTCTATGGAAGGGTTTGGAAGCCAGAGACTTGAGTCCGCTCAAGAATGGTGAAGCTCCATATTGTTGTGCAGCAGTTGCTTGAAAGCCACTCCCCTCGTATGTGTATGTCCCCGTGTACTCTACTATAGCAGGTAAACTAGGCCATAGCCGGAAATACTCAACAGGAGAGATCTTATGTGGCAAAAGGAGCTCCGTTAGTGGAATCTTGTAAGGTTGGCACCTCAAAATCACAGGTTCTCCTAGTTCTGGTTTGGAGCTCTTCTTTTGTCTCATGACTTGTGGATCTTCTCCTGCATAGTCTCCTTCATAATCAACGTTTCCAGTTCCATAGAAAGGATAGTACAATACTTGAACCCAGAGGGCACATCTCTCGAAATGGGTAGCACCAACAGTAACACTGCAGCTGACTGGGTCCTATTATTCAATTTCATAAATGGTGTCAATAACAATGTTGACTGTGCAGTAAGAAGAAGAGAATCATACTCTTCCATTAAGTTGACAACAGCATCCAGAAAGAGAGGATTAGTAGCAGCTGAAAGCTCAGAGCTTCATATCTTACCAAGAGACCTCACAATTTGACAGACATGATTGGTTGGCATATAATAAACCTTGATAACGTTGGCTTCACATGAATATATGTAAATATTGAAGCTCTAATTTTAGGTAAAATAATTCGATTCGCCTGAATTGTTGGACATGAAAAGAATGCAAAAGAAATAGCTGAAAGTAGTGATCCTCTAAGAATCTAAATGCTACTCTAGTTCATGTCTGATGTTGAATAAGAAAATCACATTAAATAGACTCGAGCTATAGAGCAATCTAAAGCCTATGCTGACAAATGGATGCAGATACATTAATGTATCATTGCACAATTCACTTTTTCGCATGTTTAAACATTCATTTATGCATCAATCCCTAAACTTCTATTGATAGTAGCTTTAGTCCATAACTGCTTTACTCCCTAAATGGCTCCTACAAACTTAATGAAAAGTCAGCTTAATCCCTTCAACACACGAACACCCTTGTTAGTTAGAATTAAAACTCCTAGGAAGCTAATATAACAGTGCAAGGACATGAAATACCCCTATCAAACTTTGAGGACTGATTTGACCAATAAAAAGGATAGGGAATGAGAAACTGTAAGAAAGACAGGAGACCAGACTTGGGTCTTAAAATGTTAAACAAATTCCCAATTAAGCTATATCTGCTACAAGAGACCAGATTTGGCAGTAGAAGGACCAAAATTCAACTATAAAAGTTAACAAAAGTCTCCTAGCAGCAAAATTAAAACAAGGGCATCATTAAGGCAAGCCACAAACAATAGGTCTGACATAGATGATAGATCTCAGCAGCAAAAATAAAATAAAATAGTTGAGTCTGGTAAGAAAAAGCTTACTTGTGAAACAAGCCTTCGCAGCTGCCGTACGGCTTGTGGAGATCCGTCCATGAAGTAAAGGGAACCTGTTAGCCCAACCCTTATGTCCACTCGGTTAAGTTCAAGTTCAGTTAAATTGAGAACCTGCAAAAATCTGTTGGTCAAATCATCTCCAAACATAAACTTCACAAACATATGCAAAATCTTTAGACCCCAACCTTCAAATGAAGAGTGATCCTCCCATCTCTAGGATCTGTCAAATGATATGCTTCAACATAGCATGGATCACTACTTCCACTCAAAGTATATGCTCTAGGTGGAACCTTGAGAAGGATAGAGTCTGCTGTCTGTGAAAGCAAGAGAGTGAGTTCACTTGGATCTGGCCTCCACAGCTCTAAAATGGCCTTATGCACCAAAGCTTCCAGCTTCCTGTCCTGAGCCGCAGATACTTCATAAAACTGAACGGTTAATTTGTGGTGGCTAAAAGGGTAATCCCCACTAGCTTCAGTTACACCAGCCCATCTGAAAAGAAAGAAACTAGCTTAACTGTGTACATGATGAAAGCATGTACAACAACATTCTGAATCTCTTCAAAGCCAAAATGAAATAAGACTAAGTCATTGACCGAGTCAATTGACAGTTAAGCTTAATACAGGAAGTCAGGAACACAATGATAATAAAATACCATACCTGTCGTCAGGATGCTCAGTTGAATACTTAATTCTCTGCAAGATAAAGCGACACTGATGTTTGTTAACCGAATCAGCCAAGTTATTATTCCTAAATTCTTCAAGCTCTTTAATTAATAACTGTCCAGCCCTTGCATTACGTGAACCTAATCGCTGTGCACTCAACAGAACTGCTTGCACATCTTGAAGCCTATTTGTTGTAGTTGCAGATAAGTCCGTGTTAAATAAGACCTTGTGAATATTTGAAATGATTATATTCAGTGGATCATCAGGATCATCAGCCAGAAGTGGATCCAATCCCTGAAGGTCAATATGTTCAGCAAGAGACCAAATGAGGCGAGCAGATATCCTGGGTGTATTCACCTACCAAATGCAAAGGGGGGAATAATGCATGAGAAAATGGGCATCTTTTAGTCATAGTAGTTTAATAAAAAAATCGGAGTTCCAGTTCAAGAGGCATAGGCACACAGCACATGTCTTGTGGCTTTTCACAGCCAGGGAAGCAATAAAAAATAGGGGCAAGCTCCAGGCAAATTAGGACATCTAACCTAAATTGAAACTAAATTACTTAATGAAAGGAAATAGACACTTATGTCTTCCTGTGATCCGGTGAGTATCATGAATCAGTCAGTTACACAAATCAACAATTGAATCCTAAAGAAAAAATTAAGATGACTCTCACGATTAGAAGAAAAGTCACCAGCATTAGAAACATTTCAGCATGCCACCCACTGTCATTTGTTTGATGAGCTCTCACCAGAAAAGACTCAATTGAATTACTATGCCAACCAATGAAAACAACCAATCTAAACCAGACATACCCTGATCAAGCTATGATAATTTTTCTTTAGCTTATATTGATCAATTGAACTTCTTATTCTGTTTTCTAAAAACCAGGAAAATTTTAGTGGCAACTTGCCACAAACCATCCATTCAAGCCTAGTGAAAGATCTCTCCAATTTGACTCTACTCTATCTGAGAAACATAAACGACAACATTACCTTCCAGATCACATATATTTGAAATATTTTCACAGTTAATCAGAATAAATTCTCCAACCCCTCCCAACTTTTTACCCAATCTGCACCATCACCACTGCAAAATCAAAGTGGAAGAGGGGAAAGAAGAGAAGGTGCATATCCTCCAAGAGAAATTGCATTTTTCAGCATACATCCAGATCTCTTCTTATACCCAAACAAATCCCGTACCATGTACGCGTAATCTGAATATAAATCCGACTTTATCAATTTGAGATTGAATTTTGACCAGAGTTTATTGCATCGACACAATTGACAGGTCTAATATCGTAATAAATTAAATATTTTCAAGAGCTATCAATTTTATCAAAATAATTTATAAAGTTAAAATTTAGGAAGAATCTATGCTCATTTGATAATATTGTTTTTATGTCTTATCTATAAATAAATAAATTCAAGCAATTTGAGTAAGATTATTATGCAAGATTAGTTTCCCAAGTGACATTTATTGAAATAACTTGTTTTTTATTAATTTATTAAGACATTCATTTATATTTAATATGTCTATTTGTAGTTTATAAATAAATAAATAAAATCCGATCACTTCAATTAAAAAACTATTATTTTAAATAATTATCTAGAATCTTCATAAAAATGATAAAAATCTCTTTTACCTAAAATAAAAAAATATTTTAATTATTTAATTAAAATGATATTTTCTTATAATATTTAAATTAAGTAAGACATCAAGAATTGATTAAGATATCAAGTGGATATAAGGATTAATTTTAGAAGATACAATTAAAAGAATAAATTATTATTTAATTCAACCATGATGACGTGGCGTAAATTTTAACAAAGATTTGGGTTCCGTTTTATACTCTAATATAGTAGAGGCACAAAACTGTCAGATGTCAAGATGCCAATTTTGCTTTACTACAATAATATCTTTATATAATTGTTTCAAAAGCTTTTTGCAAAGTACTCTAGTTTAGACATCGTTAACAAAGAGTGAAAATATATTTGTACAACTTTTAATAAGAATTAGTTGTTTCCCAAGATGAAACTACAGGAAGCAATATGCTTCAAGTAAGAGAGTGAGGATACCTCTCGCAGATCTTGCACCAACTCACGCTGCAGATTCTGTAATCTTGTTTCATTCAGTATCTGATCTTGCGAGGCACCATCTTTAACTGTTTTGACTCCTCCTCTAGTATCGTATATATGGCAAAGTCTCACCAGCAATTTGAGATAACAATCAATTGCATAACTTCTACCCTCACAGTCCCATTTAACACAAGGCCTGCAAACCTCAACAACTTCTAAAGCAGGTTCCGTCCAATTTAAAGCCCCATAGCCAGTACCATATGCAAGGGCTCCAATAACTCTACTTTCCATGCCAGAATTCTTCTGGTCTGGCAAGGGAAGAGACAGCTGAAAGCAACTCTCAACTAGTGTTGCCACTAATTCTTCCCTGAATAATGTTTTGCTAGTTGGACTGTGAAGATCTTCTCTTATTCTCACATCTTCAAATAGTGAAGCAATGTCAGTTCCAGCCAGAGGCTTCTGACCTCGTCTAGCACTTTCCCTTGCGAAAAGATGAACTAAAAGTGCTGTTCGACATATGCATGCCAAAGCATGCATACGATCTGATTCTGCTCTCAAGTTTCTCACCATGAGAAGCAACCTCTTAAATAGCGAAACCTGCCAATACAAAAGCCACAAGAATAAATTTCTGGCAGACACAGCCATAAAACTAATACTGGGGTACTGGAGCCCATTGGATTGATACAGTACAATCAAAATGTATTCTCCACCTATTTATCTTCTTAAATAAATATCAATCTTAAAGCACCAATAGAAAATTTCAAGTTAAGACACAGTAACTATCGTTGTAAAGGAGCAACTCAATATTTAAAGAAGTTTTTATTAGCATTCATTCTGCAACCACTCCTAGATCCCACAACTTCAAGCATAATTCTCAAAGTTCACCACTACCGTTATCAACTCTACAAATGACAATCACCACAGTTCACTAAGTAGTCTGCTATGTTCATGAAATTCTGACATCAATCTATTCAGAAAGTGCTGATTAATGTAGCAAACCTGCATACTGAGATCAAGCAAGTGAAGATTTGTAACTACTGCCCTCACAATACTCTCTCTTGCAGAAGAAAACTCTTGTCTGTCCCAAAGTGTGAGGATGGCTATGGTTGAGCCTGAAGCCCACTCTGGTTTTCCTCCTGGTACATCAGCAAGATACAGCATGTTAATCCCAACCTCGAAAACCAGAGCCGGATCCAGCGATTCCAAGAACGGTAGCAAATGAGTGACCAAATCCGAGACCCCAACTAACTTTTCAGCATTTCCTGAAACTAGCTGGTCCTCGTCTGCGTTGCCGCTAGATTTCGAAAGCTTCCGAATCAGCTCTACAGAGCCAGAAGCCACAGCCTTGACAGCATAAACAAGGGGAAAGACGGTGGCCCGAAAGCTCTCGACGGGGAGAATCAAAGACCTGGACATGAGAGAATTCCTCTTCTTCCAGACAAAATCAACCATGGAGGAAACCCAATTGGATCGGATAGCGACGGAATTCTCAGTATCAACAAGCTTATCACCGGCCAACCTGCTCATCCTCTTGGAATCGAACTCCTTAAACAGCCTGCCAACGGACTCGAAGGCGACCTTGGAGACGGTATCGGAGCGATCGAGCATGTTGATCCCAATCCGGGACCACCAGCCGGAGATCCGATCGAGGAGATTGACATTGTTCTCGCACAGAGTGACGACGTCGTCCCTGGCGAGAATACAGCCTAGGGTTTCGGTGATGGAGAAGCGGAGGTTGGGGCTGGTGGAGTCGAAGCAGCTGCTGATCTCCCTGTTGCAGTCGGAGACGAGCTTGCCGAGGCGGTAGGAGGGGATGGCGGCGAGGATGGAGACGGCGGCGGCGGTGACGTCGGGATCGGGGAAGTCGAGGTCGTTCTTGATGCCGGCGCAGACGGTCTCCCAGAGGTCGGAGGTGAGGCGGGAGGAGCGGACGAGGTCGAAGGCGAGCTTCTTGCAGACGGCGGAGGCGGGCTGGGCGACGATCTCCTCGACGGCGGTCTTGGCGATGACGGAGATGTCGCGGCCGGCGGCGGACTGCTGGAGGGCCTGGAGGAGGGCGCCCGACTGCCGGAGGGCGTCGTTGGATCGCAGGTCCGCCTGGATCTGAGCGAACAGGATGTCCATTGAGCGTCGCTGGATCTCACTGCCGCCGGGGATCTGCCCGCATGGCCCTGGAGTTGCTTTGTGGGACGGACGGAACCTGCGGGGCTCCGGGGGATCTTGTCTTGGATGTTAAGATTATTAGAGCGCAAGTTTGTACTGCCCGTGGCCGCCGTTTCTTTTCTTTTTGCGAGTTCCAGGAGGCCTTGCTTGGGGTTGTTTCACTCTTGCTAGACTTTAGGGTGGGGAGGGTATTTTGGGGTGATTTTGTAGAGGTTAGGCTCGGTTAAAAAAAAAATAAAGTAGGTAGGTTATTCCACCAATATAAAAACCCTACCTCTTTTCCTTTTCTCTCTCCTTCCCCTCATTTTTTCTCTTTCCTTCCTCTCTCCTCTCTCCCCTCTCTCCTTCTCCCTCTCCATCTCTCCCTCCCTCTCCTCTCCATTTTCTTTCTTCTTCCTCTTCCAATTTCTCCGACCACCGCCACCACCCGCTGCCAACGCCATCTCCACCCGCCGCCAACGCCGTCTCCACCACCGCCCGCCGTCAATTTTAGGTTCGTCGCCCTCTCCTTCTCTCCCTCTCCTCCCTCTCTCCCGGATCCGGGCTCGTACGAGCCGGATCTATCCGGATCCGGGCTCGTACGAGCTGGATCTAGCCGGATCCGGGCTCGTACGAGCGGGATCTAGCCGGATCCGGGCTCGTACGAGCGGGATCTAGCCGGATCCGGGCTCGTACGAGCCGGATCTAGGCTCGTACGAGCCGGATCCAACCGGTTGGGTTATTGGATTTTTGGATTTTGAGGTTTTTTGAGTTTTTGGATGACAAGTTTGTTTTTCGGATTTAAGTGATGACAAGTTTTGTGTGGGTTTAGGGTTTTTGAGTTTGTGGGTTTTTCGGATGACAAGTTGATTTTAGGGTTTTTGAGACGATTTTATGTTTGGGGGTGATGACAAGTTATTTTTTATGAGTTTTGAGATATTTAAGTTTGTTCTACGGATCTGACTGATGACAAGTGCGTTTTAAGGTTCTAGGTGATGACAAGTTGTTTTATATGGTTCTGGGTGATGACAAGTTCGTTTTTATGGGTTTTGGCGATGACAAGTCCGTTTTTAATGTATTTTGGTGATGACAAGTTGTTTTACGGTTCTGAGGGTGATGACAGGGTTGTTTTAAGGTTTTTCGGATGATTTTATGGGTTTAGGTATGTTTTTGGATTTTTTGGATGACAAGTTTGTGTTTCGGATTTAAGTGATGACAAGTTTTGTTGTGGGTATAGGGGTTTTGAGCTTGTGGGTTTTTTGGATGACAAGTCCATTTTAGGGTTTCAGGGGCGATTTTATGATTTAGGGTGATGACAAGTGATTTTTTATGAGTTTTGAGCAATTTAAGTGTGTTCTACGGATCTGACTGATGACAAGTGTGTTTTAAGGTTCTGGGTGATGACAAGTTGTTTTTATGGTTCTGGGTGATGACAAGTCTTTTTCCATGGGTTCTGGCGATGACAAGCCTGTTTTTAATGTGTTTTGGTGATGACAAGTTGTTTTTTGGATGACAGGTCTGTTATAATGTTTTTGGGATGATTTTATGGGTTTGGGTATGTTAGATTTGTATATATAGTACTTATAATTATGGCCTATTAGCTCAAATGGTAGAGCAATGTGTTTGATGCACAATAATGTGGGTTCAAATCCCACATAGGTCAATTTCGTAACTGGTCATCACCGATGACAAGTTTTTTGCATGAATGATGGGTTTTACCTCAACTTGTCATCTAATGACAAGTTCAGTACGTGAACGAAATGACAAGTTTTTGTATGTGGACTGATGACAAGTAACGTGTCATCTGATGACAAGTTACTTGCCATCACTAATGACAAGGCGGTCAACGCCGGTCAACACCGGTCAACGCGGTCAACGATTGGTCAACGCCGGTCAACGCTGATAGTGGTGAGGGGTGCTGATGTCATCATATGTCATTGATGACGTCATCTTGTAAATTTAAAAAAAAAGGTAGGGGCAAAATTGGAAAAAAGGCTATGGGGGCTCATTTTTTTTCCTTGTAGCCTATTTGCTTCATTTTTGGTTGCCCATAGCCCATGTACCCATTTTCGTCTCAATTTTGAAATCGCTTTTAACTCGAGAATATACAATCCAAATTTTACATATCCGATTCCGAACTTATTTATATGTAAATCTATTTTTTATTAGGGTCCGGAACCGGTGAGAATGAGCGCTAGGGTGGGAAATAAGAACAAATCTAGAGTGTTGATCACGGCCCAATAACACGAGCAAAAATTCGGTCCGAAAATAAGCGACTCATACAAACAAATGCGCTCACACTGTTCCTCCAGGCAAAACTCAATCGCGATCCCACACAAAATCCGACTTTGAGAAATTCTACAATTCCACATCAGATTTGTTACTTGCATATATTGATCAATCTCTCTTTCGACAATTGTAGCATTGATTTTCACCTTTGTACGTTCCAGCTTTCATCTGGAGCTGATTTTCGTAATGTTTACAAATTTGAGTAGATTTGAATCTGGTAAAACATTTTTCAATTACAGGGCAAGAGTCTCTATAATGAGGCTACAATTTCGAATCAAGGATCAAGGTAAAGCGAAGAGTCAACTTACTTGTATATTGCGATTCCATGTGCAATTATAATCGAATAAACTGTGAGAGGCAGTCGAGATTCTCTGTATGGCCGGCCCATATGTAGCTTTATGCCTAAGCAAATTCATCACTTGCTCCTCAATCCAAGTGGATGTTCTATCTTTTATTAAGATAGATTTTTTCATTAATGAGAAATTTCTTTTAGTACCCCTATGGTCTTGACAATTACTTTTATTTTCTCGAGGAAAAAGTTTTTCTTTTTTGTACCCTCATGGTTTACACATTTTTCAATACATAACCAAAACTCTATTTAAACCCAATTTTCATCCAAAAATATAATTTTTGTTTAAAATTTAAATAACTCAATTCAGAAAAAATAAAAATTAAGAAACAAAAGAGCTCAAGGAAAAAAAATAGAAACATGATGGCAAGCATGGTTATGAAATTAATGAAAATTTAAATAAAAACACAATTAGAAAATAAAAATTGAAAGACAAAAGAGCCTTAGATGGATTCAGTATTAATGTCAACACAAAAGAATGAATCCCAACATCGCGTTAGGATTCAGTCTCCGAGCGAATTTCGAAGTTAGTACGCTCTAGCCTCGAACCGCGGTCGCGGGTCTAGATTTCTCAACGGGAGAAATCTTCCAACTTATAACTTATTAACAAACGGTCGGTAATATTCCCCTCACAGTTTTAATATGTCTTAAAATTTTCATCTCATATTAATATGTATTAAAATTTGCTTAATATTTATAATATATAAGGATCCAATATTTAAAATAGAGCAAGGCCCCAAAAATCGTTGAGATGGGCTTGGGTACAACTCGTGTAAGTTAAGTGCACTAGTGTTTCAAACATTGGTATAACTTTGAGGATGGGATCCTCGAGAAGCGGTTCACCAAAACTTCATCTACTTACACCTAGCATTTGAAGTGGTGCCCCCCTACAAAACATTTTCACATCATTGATATGAACAAGCTAGAATGTATGAGATGAGTGACAAATTAAAAAAGGACACGCAACAACCAAAAAAGAAAAGAAGAAGTCATGATGTTTAGGAGAAATCCTCAAAGCATGCATTAAAACGATAGTGCCATCGACAATCGGTATACAAGTAAGGTGATAATTCGGATCATCCGTCGGATTTTGGTCGGATAATTCAGGTTTAGGGTCATTCGAACGTGAACAGTGACGGATATGGACGAATAATCGGGCACATTCGGGTCGGATTGGATCGAGTTGGATATTCAAATTGCCGGATAGATCAGGTTATTGGATTAAAATTGGTCAATATAATTCAGGTTTCGGTTGGATCGATTTCGGGTTGACTCGGCTTTTTCAACTTTCGATTGAATCGGATTTCGGTCGTTTGAATCGGTTTTGACTGAATCGGGTTCATTTGAATCGGTTTTAGTGGAATCGGTTTTTATTAAATGATTGAATTGGGTCTTAATAGAATTGTGTTTGTAGAATTGGGTTTTGATATTTCGAATAGCAGATCGATCTACTTTTGATTTAACTATATTTTACATAGTGCATTGTTTCCATGATGGCTTGCATCTAGCTCATGTTTAGAGTGCATATTAGGTCATGTTTCGTTAGCGAAAGGTTTGCTTTTCTCTCTTTTAAGTTGGCTTTTTAGTGTTTTCAGTTTAGTCTCTCGGTTCGGACTCTACGCTTTGTTCGTCATGAATTTCAGGTGAATTGGAGGAGAATGGAGTGTTGGAGATCAAGAGGAGCTCAAGAAGCCGATATTAGCTCGAAGGTGGAGTCAAGGAGAGACCTGAGAAGTCGCCGAAAGAAGCAAACCGAAATCCGAGCAAAGCAAGAGCCAAGACGACGAAAGAAGGCAAGACCCGGGGCATCCGGGTCCTGACCCCGGCTACGACCCGGGTCACATCCCGGGTCTCCCTCTTTTGCCAAGGCCGAGCCGAGCACGAAAACTCAGGGGCCGACCCGGCCGGGTCACGGCCCGGGTCGGCCCTGCTTTCTTCCGTGCGTGTTTGTATGTGTTCCAGTGTGCGACCCGGGCGGGTCACGGGCCGGGTCTCCTCGCGACGCTCCTAATTTGCTCTTTTAATCCTCTTTCCTTTTAGGGTTGTATAAATACCTCCTTCCTCTTTTAGGAGAGGAACTTTTTTCCCCCTTTTTGGGGACTTTTTCCCATTTTAGAACCTTAGTCTCTTGTGAAGATTTGGAGAAAATTGTTGGAGACTCTTGCCTTTTCTATCTATCGATTGAAGTTTGGTATGAATTTCCTATTTTCTTCTTCATTTCCTTTGTTTTCCACGTTTATGCTTTGCTAGATACCCAAATCCTAGGGTTTGGGGAAAACCCCATTGATTCTAGGTAGAGCTTTGAATTGTTTGCATTAATTGAGACTTAATTGTGGTTTGTTTCAATCCTATGTGCTTAGTGCCAAATTGATTGTGATTTGAGCCTTATTGATGATTGTGTCCGAGAGGTTCGATTGTTAATAGGAAGTGAGGTGTGGGATTTCAGTTGAGAGACCTCATCCCTCAGTTGAACTATATGATTGATGGATTGAGGCCCCCTTGATATGAGAATTGATTTGGGATCTCTTGAGAGGATCACCTACCGATAGAGGCTTGAGTTGGACGAGCTCACTCAAGCCACGACGGTGGATGAGGGTTTGACCTGATTCATAGCCCTATTGAGCCCAAAGGGCCTAGTCCCGGATGTTAATCCACGAAAGTGGATGATTATCGTATTCTAGGCAATATTTGTTTGATTCGACATAATTAGACAATAAAATTAGGTAGTTGACTCCAAACCATGATTTGATCAAGATTTATGCATACTAGCAAAGTGTTGCCTAGGTTCATAGTGTGAGTACCTAGACTCTAGGATTGCCTTTCCCATATTGAATCTGCATCATTTTGTTACTTGTTTTCTCCTTTTTACTTAGTTGCTATTTGAATTCCTTCATTTCAATCATTAGTTGCTTCCCATGTGCCTAGCTACTTGATTGTCGGTTCAACCAACTTTACTAAAGTCCTAGAGATCGACACCTTGATACTACACGACCGGTACACTTGCGGTACGTGTCTAGTAGGCTATCATTTCATATTTCAAGCGCATAACATCGGTAAGCATATATCAATATAATGATATTAGTATATCCGGATCTTATATATGTTTAAAATCATATACATTCTAAAGTCTCATATCTTATTTAGGTGTATATATCTCTATTTTATCCTTATTCATTGTTGTACCACCCATCCACATAAAAGAGAAATCGTGATGTAAGAATAATTAAATGGATATAAAAGAATTCATAGTGTATATTTATTTTATATTATATTCGGATTGTTTCAAGTATCATATATAATTGTCGGGTATTGTCGAGTCCCGGTTCTTTCGTATATCGGGCATAATTGGGTTCAGATTGGTTCAGGTTTCGGATGTAACTTGGGTCGGTTATATTTGGGTCGGTTTATTCGGGTTTTCGTTTGACACTGAATGGAGCTTTCCGGATGTAATCGAGTTCGGGTCATTCTTAAACGGGTTGTTTATACCTCCATAAGATTTGGTCGGATTGAGTCGGTTTCGAGTTTTATTTTATAATTTTTTTCTCGGGTCTCGATCTGTTCGAGCCATGATCTGTTCGAGCCATGATCTGTTCGAGCCACGATCTGTTCAGGTCATTCTTAATTTGTTTGTTCTTCCTTAATTATGGAAGCTCATACCTAGACTTGTTTAAAATATGAACTTGACCCATTCAAATGTTTGTAACATGTTTGAAACAATATTGACCATAGTAGATAGGGCTAGTTGTCATTAGTAGCTAGAAGCCTAGAAGATCTCTTTCACCTATCATTCCTTCCACCATTGATAAATCCATTTCTACCGATAAAACCCCTTTAGGACAAAACCTTTCACTGTCTCTCCCTCATTTCCCTTTTAGACAAAACCCTTTCACCGTCTCTCCCTTATTTTTTACTGGTAACCATGGGATAAAACTCTTTCACCCTCTCTCTCCCTAACATGTTTCCGTCGCAGCTCTCTTCCTCACCTTTCTCTCTCAGACACTACTCCATTTTTTGCTTTCTTTGTGTATGTGTGTGTGGGTTTTGAACAAATCATGAATCTTTTATACAAACAAACTCATCTTTGTGTATTAGTGTATCAGTTTATTTGTATGTGTGGGTTTTAATTTGAACAAAGCGTGAATCTTATAAACAAGCAAGGTCTTAATTTGTGCACTATATATATATATATGTGTGTGTAGGGTTGTGCAAAATCCGGTCCGGACTGGATTTTTAGACCGGACCGGCATGGACGGGGAGGATCCCCGGTCCATGATATTGGAGGTTCCCGGTCCCGGTCCCGGTCCGAACCAGATTTTTATAAAATCTAAAAAAAAAAAATTTAAATAAAAATTATATTAATTTTAATGTTATATAATTTATTTTAATATTTAAGTTTTATATTTATAATATATAATTAATAATATTAAAATTTTTATTAAGTATTTATGACTTCTTTAACTATATTATAATTTCTTTATATAAAATTTTTTTTTTAAAAAAAAATAAGAATCCGGTCCAAGACTGGTCCGGTCCATAAGTTTAGGGGTTTTCGGTCCCGGTCCCGGTCCGGTCATGGACCGGTGCCCACCCCTATGTGTGTGTTCTAATGAGAACCCAACAAATAATTTCATTAAAGATGTAGTGGATGTACTGCACTTCATAACCTCTATTTGACAAAATTGGATGTGAAGAATTTTGACCAATGCATTCAATGTTTTTTTATGGTGTACTTGTAGCTAGCTTTGAAACATTTAAATGATTTCAGTATACAAAAATAAGGGTATTGGCTCCATTTCCTCTTCGGACGATCATGCCCTTCATGGACGTGGCTACAGGATCTTCCTCCACGTAGTAGGGCGGTGATGAGGAAGCTTCCTGTATCCAGCTGTGTGTGATGGACTCCGCTACAGGATCTGCCGCCACGTGTTGATGAACTCTGCTACATGATCGTCCGCCACGTAGTGTTAGACTCTACTACAGGATCGGTCTCCACGTGTCCTTGGATGATCAAATGTTGTCGAGTGATGTCATCTTGTCGGCTAGTGAGTAAGGACGCTCTGCTTGCGTTCCTACTTGCTTTTAGGACTCCGTCCTTGCTCAAGTAGTCTCTTGTTGGTCCTTACTTCCTGGTAGCTAGCGTCCCTAATTCTACGGAACGCTCCACACACTTGTTGTCCATTTGTCACTGCCGTTCCTGAACACTTGGACAAATTTACTAGAATCAAAGTGAGTTTGTCATATCAAAACTAAGGGACGGTGTGTGGTACACTAACAAGTACGCAAGCGTCCTTGATAGCGTCCCAACAATACGTATCCCCAAAATCATGTTTCATATCCATCGGAATGATCTATCATGGGTTAGATATTCACTGGAAAAGACCATTTTTCCCTCTTATTAAATAGTTAAATTAGTTCGTAGATATATATTAGTTTGTGCAAGGTCACTAATTTGCTAATCGGTTAACAATATATAATTTAATAAGAGGGAAAGAACATATAATTAAAATGTTATTATTAGAACCTCCATAAATTTAATACTCGATAAATTAATAAACACGGTAAATTAATATTTTTCTCCGGTCCCGACTAGGGCTCGTGTAAAATTTGATAATTTTCGATGAGATAATAAATTTTCAAAAAACCACTATAGAAACATAAGGTTCTAATAAAATCATAAATTAATAATTATTATATAAGGAATGTAAAATAATACCAAACATCCAAAATTTGGTCTGAAATTATCCATATTTTACTTTTAGTAAATCCATTAATAGTTTGGTTGTCCTTATATGACTTTTGTAGTTGGTATTAATTTTGGTTCAATGACAATACTTGTTATTATTTAATTGGAAGTATGTCTATCACTAAAATCTCTATAAATTAATAAATATTAATCTATCGATGAATTAATATCTCTATAAAATAGTAAAATACTCTACTACTCCGATCCAGACCCTATGAATTTATAGAGGTTTAAATATGGATTAAATTCTGTATTGGTTATATGGGTATCAATGATCAAAATAAGCTTTTCTTAGTTTTTAAATGTTTACAAACAAAATCGTATAATTGTATTAAATTCAAGAAGGATTTACATTAATATGATATTCAACAGTAACCTCTTTATATGAATCGATACAAAAAAAATAATTACCTATCAAATTGTTAAGGAATACATAAATAGTATGGTGCATTGTATACATGGAACACATTATAAGATATTAAAAAAGTAGAAGCTAACATAGATAAAGTCGTAGAGAGGAAGGCTTTAGTGTGCGTTAACATTGATCAAGAGTTGCTACAGTGAAAGGAAGGCTCTAGTGAATAAAGATCTTGCTATGGTAATTAATATTGAGTTATCTCATTTCAGTTCCAAAAATCAAAAATTAAGAAATTTAAATTGATCATTATTCCTAGCAATTTTAATACCAGGTAAGTTACAAAATGATATTAACAGGCAATCAAAACTTTGGCTAGGAGTATACATTAATTACCTAGTTACCATTAATAAAATTAATATAATTTGTACTCATTAATTATATCTTATCTAACTATAGTTATAGACTAGACATCTACTTCTGGTGTTGCCTGGGACGGTTTTTAGGTACTTTTTTTGGTCATTTTGTATAGTTGTTATTTATCTTATAGTTATAATGGTGACATTAATTATTCAAAAACTAATTTAATAGAAAAATTATGAAAGAATCTTATAATTTTATATAATATATATTTAATATTCGATAAGAATAATCTAAATCTACAGGATTATTATGGAACTCATTCCCATAAAATAAAAGACCATGATGCATATAGATAAAATAAAATGCAATAACATATACTATAGTCTAAGCTAATAATACAGATATGAATGATTATAAAATGAGCAAATAAAATCTTTCACTTTTAAGCCACATTATTTAATCAGAAATTTAGTCAATTAGATAATATATAAGATATATCTACATACTTATCAATAAGAGTAACATATTAAATTTAATAATGATAATTTATTCTTTAAAAATGTATAAAATGGTTTACTTAGACTTTTACATATTCTTTAAAAAAACTATTTACCTTTATTTATTACCGGCATATTGACTTTCTTCCTCCAAAAATAAATTAACTCGGCATTCTTGCACACCCGATTTTTTTGTAATCGCACCGATGGAGGACGAACCCTCGTTGCGAGAACATGTAGGATTCACGGAAAGGGCAAAATTGTCCGGCGGCTGGCGAAAGAATGGGCTTGGGGAAGCAGGCGCGTAGGAAGGCGTCGAGGGGCCGCGTAGGCTGGTTTCACGCCTGTTGGGCCGGTGAGCATGAAGGCCCATTGCGCGGCAGTGCGACAGCCCAAATCGCGTCGGCGGAACTAGGTTTCGCAATCCGCAGCCGCTCGTCGTCTTCGTCGAACCGAGGTCTCGAACTGCACACCGAAAATGTCCGACGACGGCCTTGTTCTACTGGCACCGCCCATTTTGTTTGGCGACGGCGACGATGGCGCTCCCCCAGCTTCACCCCCAGGCGGCGCTCGTCCTTCTTTTCCACCGGATTCGGCTCCTCCTCTACCCCCTATTTCCGACAGCGACAGAGCTGCACCGGCCGACGACCCCTCCACCAAAATTCCGGACGATCCACCAGCATTGCTGACGGCCACCCATCTGCCGTCGACCGCCGGTTCTGCACAAAATGAAACTGCCGCCATAGTGTCGCCGCTACAATGTCGCCGAAAAGTGATGCCACCCAGGCGCCGGCGGAATAGTGGGGCCGGAAGAGCAGGCGCAGTCCATTAGATCTACTTTTGAAGAATGGATTGAAATTAGTACTAGTTTGAATAACGAAACGAATTATTAATGAAATTTTAATTACGGGTCGCAAGACCCTTTTAGGATTTGAAGTTGTAGATATATTTAGAAAAAAATACAAGAAAAGGATAATTGAAATTATCTTAAAACTAAAATAAAGTAAAAAACACTAATTCAGTCTAAAGTTATAGAAAAAATACATCATATCTTAAACTAACATAAAATGTACGAAAAGATAAAGTTAAAAATTTTAATTGTAAAAAAAAAATTAAAAATTTTGATTATCTTTTTTGTTTTAAAGTATACCCTAAACCCTAAACCCTAACCCCTAAACCCTAAACCCCAATGTTGAGCACTAAAACTTATTAATTAAATATAAACTTGTCACGTAAAGGACGTTCACACTAGTTTGAGTACCAACATGCTCGAGAAGAGGAGGAAGAAGACGGCGCCCAAACCTAGGGTCCACGACATCGCACAGACTGTACTTGCTGGAGTGGCTCGTAGACAACAAGAGGTGATCGTGCAGGATCCTTAGCGGGCGGACATCAGATCAACCATTGGATCCAGAGCCCTCATTTCACAACGATGTCGGATTTATGGATGAGGACATTGATGATGCATTACCCGATGCGGGTGATTTCTTACACGCTAGTCTAGTTGGTACCACGGCGTATCTATCGACGGACGATTACCAGATATTTGAGCCGTGCCACTTTGTTCCACCTCACCCCACATCTATCGCACCACCTCTTGTGTTTTCTAGTCCTCCTTTGACCGACCCCGACCCCTTATCATCTGTGGCAGTTCTTTCTAGTCCTCCTCTTACATCCACCTCTTTATTTCCAACTATACCCCCTTACACCAGCTAGGCGTACTTCTGCTCGTACTTCTACCCATACATCTGGCCGTACCCGTACACGGTCTACCCTTGCTCCAGCTGGGCCTTCATCTTCACCGGCTCCAGCTAGACATTCCCCTCCACCTACTCCAGCTGCACCGACCGGCAGGTGGAGGGGCCGGTGAAATATGAAATAGCTAATTCATATATGTACATATTCATTGTGAAATATGAAATAGCTAATTCCAACGATTTAACTATTAAATACACATTCAAAAAATTATTTTTCACCTTTACATTAGGTTGAATAAAAATAAACGTACATAAATGTTTAAAAATCCATATAATCTTATCCTGTACAAAAATGTTTAAAAATTACCGAAGGACACTTTATTATGAAGTTGTGAAATTCTGGTAACTTCTTTATCCCTAGGTCTTTATAGATACTCTTGTGCTTCATCCCAGGATCTTTGTTTGAATATATGAGTCTGATCGCCTTGTTTAATTGGCTTAGATCTATTATTTGAATTAGGATTGGCTGTTGTCTATGCATCTTTCCTATTCTTGAAACAACTCTATTCTAGGACCGTGAACTAGATTAGGGAAGAGTAATCAATCGTTGTTTTATGCATGAGACTCGTAGCTTAATTGCATGATTCGATTTCCTATTATCCTTGTGTGTATGCATGATTTGAATTAAGCATCCTTGTTCGTATCATAGTTTTGCTAGGACCATGGACTAGCAAATAATTAAGATAAGGATTGGAATTGACCTAGGAACATAAAGAAGTGGATGTTGGATCGTGAGTGTTAAAGGGGACGTCCTTTACTCTGGTAAAGGCGTACTTGAGTGAGGCGTCCTTACTAAGTATTAAGGGCGTCCTTTGTTATGCAGCGGAAATTATAAACTAAACAGGTGAAACAATAAGTAGGGAACACGTCGATTTATAGAGGAACCACTCAAGACCAAGTAGTCCTTGAGCGTAAACCTCTACCTCCTTGGAGGATTTTCGAATAGACTTTTCCTTTCTTATTAAGCGTTCTTACAGTTATACTGGCGAGTTCTTTACACTTCTCTGACACTTAGTGTACGTCCTAAGTCCACTAGTTAAGGACTCCTCTAAGCCTATAACTGAAGCGAGCTTAATCTTCTAAAGGACTCTACTCACACGTCCTACAGTACTTCGTAGGACTACTCTCTTTTCTTTTGGCTTTCTGGTTACAAACACTTTGTGATTTTGATTACAACTTTCCTCTTGATCAAACACCTAGTCTAGAAGGGTTCTTGAATTGTTCTTGGTGTTCTTGATCGGAGTCGTTTTCACTCTAATTCACTCTGAATATTCTCTCAAAGCTTAAGTCATAATAAATGCCTTGGGGCTATTTATAGGACTTGGGAAAGGCGTCATTCCTCTGGACGATCATGCCCTTTGTGGACGTGGCTACATGATCTTCCTCCACGTGGTATGGTGGTGGTAAGGGAAGCTTCCTGTATCCAGTTGTGTTGGACTCCGCTACAGGATCGGCTTCCACGTGGTGATGAACTCTGCTACAGGATCGGTCTCCACGTGTCCCGGATGATCAAATATTGTCGAGTGATGTCATCTTGTCGGGTGCCAAGTAAGGACGCTTGGAGTCGAAGTTCACGTTCCTACTTGCTTGGGACTGCGTCCTTGCTTAACTAGTCACTTAGCTGGTCCTTACTCCTGATAGCTAGCGTCCCTTAACCTCAGGGACGTCCATACACTTGTTGTCCTTTTCATCACTAGCGTTCCTGAACACTTGGACAACTTTATTAGAATCAAAGTGAGTTTTTTATATCAAAACTAAGGGACGGTTGTGTGGGCACATGATGTGACTCGACGTGGGTCGGGTCACGATTCCCGGGATCTCTCCGAACCGCTCTCGGGCTGACTTGTTGAACGAGCCTAGGGATAGGCGTTGGCAAGCCAACGATGCCGAGTATGAACTCGACGGTACAAAAGGAAAAGTAAAAGACGACAATCAAATCGAGAATTGAAAGACTTGAATTGAAAAACAATATTGAATTGGATAAACGAGGTGACGCCCGGGCAAGAGAATAGTCTCAATCTTGCAAAGCCAAACGTGACCAGAAATACAATAACAACTCAACTTAAATAGAAAATGCAAAGCATATATGGGCCGGCCCAAATAGGCACAAATGGGCCCAACCCAAAAATAGAAATAGAAACTACTATATAGAAACTACCAAATATAGAAATAGCTAGATAGACACCGATTAAGGCTCGGCTAGGCCGGGTCTCGGTCCAAGGGGGACGCCAAGGTCTCGGACGACTCGGGGTCTCTTGAACCGGGTTCAGCCTAGGGCTGGATCCCATCATTCTCCCCCCCTTAGATTCGAAGCGTCCTCGCATCGAGCTCGGAAGGGAAAGGAAAATATGGCGCGTAGGAGTCGGCAGCAGAAAGACTCCAGGCTCAGATGCGACTCTCGGAACCTTCAGGATGATCAGTGAAGTCTTGGGCTCGAGAGTGGGCAAAGGTGGCTTGACAACAACCAGAAGAACCTCGTCGATGATCGAAATCGGTGGCTCTGTCGATGTGGGCTCTGGCTCGTCGAAGATGAGAACCGGTGGCTCTATAGACGTCGGCTCTGGCTCAACCAAAGGAGTATCGTCGATGTTTGTAACTGTAGCCGTATCTACGAAGGGCTCGGGCTGAGGTGTGCCCAAATGTCCTCCGTGTACAACCGGTAGGGGCGCGCTAAAAGGTGGCAATGGAACCACGGGAAGCGGCACGCCTGTAGGCGGTTGCACTGGCACATATGAAGGCGCCGATACGGGCACATAGGCTCCAACAAACTAATGATGATAATACTGCATGTATGTTGGATTACCTGCTGGAAGTGCACCAAAATCAGAAGCCGGTTGTAGAGGATAACCGGGCAATGGTGCTGTAATAGGTGACGGCGGCGGTATGAACGGTGGTGTCGTCGTGGGCAAGAAGGTAGGCGGTTGTGGCGCAGTGCCTCTCAGCTTGCGAGCCTCTCTCTGCTCGGCCGTGATCTGTAAAGTGCGATCAGCTACAACTTGAGGATCAGCCTCGGGAGCAAAATGTCTAGCCATGACGAACACGAGATGTCCCCATGTCTGAACGGGAGGCCGACGACGAACCAATCTATCAATGTGAACGCGAGACCACCAGTCGACTGTGTAGCTTGTGAAACACCAAATGGCAACTTCACACTGCTCATACTTGTCGTAGTCCCGCTGATTGAAGTAATGCGCCATATGACAGTCCATCGAAAGAACTCATCAGGGTTGTCATGCCCGACAAAGCGCTTTCGTCGAAGTCCTGTAGGAGACATGAAAAGACGAAAATAACAACGAACCAATAGTTCAAAGATACGATCAAAGCACTAGAAATATTGTTCACGCAATTGGGTCGGGCTTGTTTGGGTATACCGAGAGGGCGGCTAAGCCTAAGCACAATGTGGTGTGAAAATCAAAAACCTAAACCCAAATAACATACAAGAAAACCCAACTACGAGAACAAGGATCAAATTTTTATTTTTTTTCCTCTCTCTTTTTTTTTCTTGAACTGAACTGAATTTTTCTTTTTCTCTCTCTTTTTTTTTGAACCAAACTGATTTTTTTTTCAGTCTCTTTTTGAACCGAACTGTTTTTTTTTTTTTTGGACTCTTGGCTAACAAATGGAATTAACAATATCTTGTAGCAAGCTAGGATGATTTGCCAGCAATATATGGCAAGCTACGAGATATGTTAACAAATAATATGGACAAGAAAAATTTGGCTAACAAGATACTATCAATGTAAATCAATCATCATGATACACTTCCTTGAAAATAGGAAATTGATTTGACTATAATTAGCAACAAGATAAGCTGTAGCCAATTACGTACATCCTTGGTCAAATCTAAGATAGTGCCGATTGTATTCAAAAGAAAGCTAACATTGCGCAACCACTAACAAGGATTCAATTAAATAATTGATGAAATTGGCACCGTACCCAAATTTGCTAGCCATTCACACAGGAACTGTTCTGCCAAACTAATCATGCATGACAATTTTTTGGTTTGAATCGATCGAGGCTTGCTTGAAGCTGATTAAGGCCAAGGATGTGAGCAGTTTTTTTACTCAATTGTTGCAAGAACAAACGGAATGGGTCGGGGAAAAATATATACGTGAAACAATGGTTCAAGCGACTTACAAGACTGTAGGCTCTGATACCAGTTGATGTAATCCGACGGGGGTCGGGTCACGATTCTCCAAGGTCTCGGACGACTCGGGGTCTCTTGAACCGGGTTCAGCCTGGGGCTGGATCCCATCAGCACAATATCAAGTACAAAGCAGTCCTTAATAGCGTCCTAACACTAGATGAATTCATGATCAACGGATTAATAAAGTGGAATTGATTAAATGAACTCTGCTTATTAAAATTGACTGAAACCTCTTTCAAAACCCCCTTTGTTTGATTTGCATGAAACGAACTAAAATCTGATTAAGAAACTGATTCTCTTGGGTTCGACCCCTTGCTTGATTGATATACTGTGTTTGCATTGTTTGGGTTATTATCTTTGATTTTGGCACAACGACTTTAGCCGAGTCAAATTTTGGCGCCGTTGTCGGGGAAACAATTGCCTAAAAATGTGGAGATCTTGGAAGATTCACCGTCCCTGTCTCGATAGGAGAAACCAAAATTGAGCATGCCATGCTAGATTTAGGTGCATCCATCAATGTCCTTCCTACATGCATGTATGAGAAGTTAGGCCTAGGTCCTTTGAAAAACATAGATATTTTTATCGAATTGGTTGACCACTCTACCGTGCGCCCAAAAGGGTTAGTGGAGGATGTTTTAGTGCTGGTCGATGGTTTGATTTTTCCTGTAGATTTTTATGTGATGGAGATTGGTGAAGGGAGTTATGACCCGGTTCTCTTACTTGGTCGCCCATTCATGAAAACCGCTAGGACGGTTATTGACGTTGCCAACGGTTTGCTTTCCATATCTCACGGTGGCAACAAGGTCCGAATCCAAATTTATGAGGACCCGTATTGAGCGTATCCACGTCGAGCCAACAACGTTAAACAAAAGCACTGCTTGGGAGGCAACTCAATGATTAGATAGATTGTTTTTCCATTCTTAGTTTAAGACTTTATTCCATTTTCAAGCTAACATGCTGGTACGAGGTCCAAAAGGACATCCTGGTGTTAAACTGCGTCCGCACCTCTCTGGCCGCGCACGCGGTGGACCACCAATGACGCCCTGACGAACAGGTACTAACCCGTGCTCGCGGAAACCATATTGCGTCTCAGTTTTAGCTCGTTTTATTAAAAAAAAGCAAAAAAAAACGGAAAAAAGAGGATTTGTTGGTCCCATTGTATTCTCTATCTTCCATCTATCTATCTCTTTCTATTCCATCTTCTATCTTTTCACCCCTTCTATTTATTCTTTTCATTCGCCTTTAGAATTTCATTCTTTTGGCTATGTGTAAAAGCCTAAGTATGGGTGAGCTTTGTTCCCCTGAGAGTTCTCTTCTCAACGGCTCGAGCTCACGTACTTGTCCATCTTCCAAGAGACGAGCCAAGATACGACGGCTGTTTATACATCACATTGTTCGAGACGAAGTCAAGACCTCGTCCTTGTACGATTACCGCGCCCGTGCTCCGTCAGCCGCGCCTGCGGTGGTCCACCTGACGCTGACTTCTTCTCTCTGCCGTGTTACCACACCCGTGTCACCCATAACGTGCCCGTGGTTGTCCATCAGAACGGTATTCCAAAAATCCTTTTCTTCCATTCTTTCTACCACCTTTGAAGAGTTCTTCCATTCCACCTCTCTTCATCGTATGTGCGTCTTCTGATTTCCTTCTTCCTTGCTTGTATCCTTTCTCTTTGCTTCATTGAGGACAATGAAGGATTTAAGTATGAGGGAGGGAGTACTCGCGTTCGCTTATCCTAGTTAGTACAGTTAGAGATTTGCTTCATATTTTTGATTTTCTTCTTTTTTTAGAGCAATTTCACCATACCTTTTTACATAATAAAGGAAGAAAGAAAAAGAAAAAAGATAGAAAAAGCCATAAAGAATTGAAAAAGGCGTATAAATCCTGGGATGAGTCGAAAACCCGAAAGGGCGGCTCAGGTAATAAGCAAGTAACCTGGATCAGCATTAGGCTGGGATAATATGAGGTTTATGAGAGTTGTGAGTATTTGTGAGCATACCTTTGAGAAAAATGAAAAGAGCGGTTAGGTGAAACCCCGAAAGGGCGCCTAAGCAAAATTGAGTTGTAAAATTCGTGTGTTTAGGATCATTCTTGCTTGGAGACTTTGGGGTTTCATGTTAAATTTGGGTAGATCCTAGGTTTCTCTACACTTTTTAGAGCTTGAGTGTTATATCTTGTTGTGAGGTGTGTGTTTGAGCTTCATTATTTTATGCTCATGATTTCTCTATACATTGGGTTAGGGTTGTGAGTTGAGTATTTTTGTTTTCCCTTGTATTTCCTGAGATCTTAGATGTGCTGATTTGTTATATTTGTTTGAGCTTACTCGAGGATGAGCAAGATCTAAATATGGGGGAATATGATTCGGCCTAGTTTGTATGGGTTAACTCTTGTATTTTAGAGCGTTATTGAGAGTGTTTAGGTTAGATTTGAGCATTATTGTAATATGAAGACCGAAGACAGATGTGAAGAATCAAGAGTTTTTATAGCTAAATTGAAGACAAGTTCGCCACTGCCTAGATTCCGCAGGCGCGGTGCCCATGCCGCGGTTGCGGTGAAGGAAGGCGATGACGATCAACTCTCGTGAAAGCCGCGGTCACGCCGCCATGGTCGCGGTAGAAGCCGACTTAACCAACCCAAAGATAGACCCGTCATGGGCAAGTTGGGAGCGCCGCGGTCACGGTGATGCCGGATTCCGCAACGGCCGGAATCTTTTCTATCTTTTGTCTCTTTCCTTATCTATCTCGGGGAGCCTGTTCCTTGGGCTATATAAGGAGGAGCCTGTCTTAGGTTTTAGATACCTTCTATCCATTATTCAATTGTTATTTCAATAAAACTCTTTGCTTTCTTTGTAATGGAGAACTAATCTCCCTTGGAGTTTATTTTGTATTATTGATAGAGCATATAGGTTGTAGTATTTAGGGCATGTTTTGATTAGTTTTTCATGCATTTTTAGTTAGCTTTTCCTTTATTTTGTAGTTTAGATTTAGTGTTGGAAGATTAGGAATCTACACTCGTTTGGTTGATATTTTCAGATATGTTGATTGAGTGTCGGATCCATGGTTTTGGTCGTATTGGAGGTGAGCTTGAAGGTGCCAAAGAGTGTGCAAGGATGGGAGTTAAAGAAGAAATCAAGTGCAAGAAGCTAGGAAGACTTCGGTAAAAAATGTCTAGAAACTCGGGCAAAGACGTCAAAACTCCCCATGCGCTTTGGAGGAACATCCCAAGTTTTGAGACCTGAGGCTCGGTCTTCAAAACTCGCCCTGGTGCAGTAGAAACTTTCCCGAGTTTTGGGTGTTACCCCGAGTTTTCACCCGTGTCAGCATAAAACGATATTTTTGTACGGGCCTTTGGGCTTTTAGGTTGAAATATCTTTTGGGTAGTATTTTTAGAAACTCTAAGATATATAGTTAGATTTTATTTTCTAGGTTCTATTATCTTGTTATTCTTGACTTTGGGGATTATTGTTGGAGCTTTGAGAAGAATAAAATTTTTTGGAGAACTTGTAAGCTTTTCAATGTCTTTCAACAATGAAACCCTTTTTACTTAACTAGTTAATTGAAGTTGTGAACAAAGTATTGTTGTGAGGTTTAATTGTTCTTAATTTTCCTTGATTACATTGTTTTCTCTGTGCTTAATTGAATAAATTTGATTTAGGGTTTTGTTAGATTGGCCATCTAATTCAATCTCTAGGTTGAATTACAATTAGATCTTTCTAATTAGCGGTTGGTATAATTAAATCATAAGTAAAGCCTTTAATCAATCTAGGACTAGTAGGACTAGTTGATTAGAGAAGAGAATTCAATCGCATGTCATTCGGATGTCTAGTTTCTCTTAATGCATGTTTCTATTGGTACTTTGATCTTAATGTTGTTGTCAAGTTGAATCTAGAAAGTCTCTTAGCTTATTTGATAATTAGGGTCGTTAGTACCGGTCGGGCTAATAACTAGAATTGAAGTAGAATTAATAATGCCATGAAGTTGGGTTTTTAGCATTGCAATAGAATAGTCAAGGTAAAAAGAGAATTTTGATAATCAATGATTAATAATTAAGTTCGCTATGGATATTAACTAGTTTTGCTTAATTTGATTAGTTTAGTTTCTCTTAGATCATAACATTCAAAAAAAACCCTTTCACATTCATTCTAGTATACAAATTCAATACACAAATTCACAAGTCTCTGTGGGATCGACCCTTACTTCCCTACTACATTAGTTGGGTAGTTTGGATTATTTTGATAGGTATTAAGGCGATTGAAATATCGTTATCAATTATATTCGGATTATTTCGAGTATCATATATAATTGTCGGGTACGATTGGGTTCCGGTTCGTTTGGATATTGGGCATAATCGAGTTCAGATTGGTTCGGTTTTCGGATGTACGTAACTCGGGTCGGTTATATTCGGGTCGGTTTATTCGGGCTTTAGTTTGACACCGAATTGAGTTTTCCGGATGTAATCGGGTACGGGTCATTCTTAAACAGATTAATTATACCTCCGGGTCGGATTCGGTCGGTTCCGGATTTCATTTTATAATTTTTTTCTCGGGTCTCGGTGGGTTCGAGCCATGATCTAAAGCTTGTAATACAAGTAATAGATCATTGCTTTAATTTGTTAGTTCTTCCTTAATTATGGAAGTTCATACCTAGACTTATTAAAAATATGAACTTGACCATTTCGAATGGCTGTAACACGTAAATGGAACAATATTGAGCGTTGTCAGATAGGGCTAGCTGTCATTAGTAGCTAGAAGACTAGAAGATCGCTTTTACCTGTCATTCATTCCCCCATTGGTAAACCCATTTCTACCGATAAAAGCCTTTAGGACAAAACCCTTTCACCGTCTCTCCCTCATTCTCCTTTAGGACAAACCCCTTTCACCGTCTCTCCCTCATTTACTAGTAACCATGGTATAAAACCCTTTCACCGTCTCTTGCCCGCCCATTTTTCCGTCTTAGCTCTCTTCCTCACCTTTCTCTCTCAAGTAACATGTCTTCCTTCTTCTCTCACGCTACTCCATTTTTTGTTCTCTTTGTGTATGTGTGTGTATATATGTGTCAATATGTGTGTGGGTTTTGAACAAAGTATGAATCTTTTATACAAGCAAGCTCATATTTGTGTATCAATGTATGTTTATGTGTGGGATTTAATTTGAACAAAGCGTGAATCGTTTAAACAAGTAAGGTCTTAATTTGTGTATCAGTGTATGTGTATGTGTGGGTTTAATATAAAGCATGAATCTTTTAGATAAGCAAGGTCATCTTTGTACACTATATATATGTTTGTGTTTTAATAAGAACCCAGCAAATAATTTCATAAAAATGTAGTGGATGTAGTGCACTTCGTAACCCCTATTTGGCTAAATTGGATGTAAATAATTTTGACCAATGCATTCAATATTTCTTTACGGTGTGTTTGTAGCTTTGAAACACTTAAATGGTTTTAGTATACAAACACAAGGGTATTGGCTTCATCTTCGTTATAATTTCTGTAGTAATTCATTTTTAGGTCATGTAATGTGTTAATTTCAGATTCATTTTACTTCTATGTTTTTGAAATGTTCATTGCGGATGTTTGGGTGTATTCCGCAATTTAGAGATATGTGATTAGGGATTGTAATGATGTGACCGATAAAGTAGCCTAAATGGGCAATGTATAACTCTCACATCACCAACTATCAAGAACTTAATGTTCTTATCCGCCTCGATGCTCTATATCGGGTCCCGTAAGGGAGCTCGTCTAATTCTTATCTATTTCAAAAAATACTATAATAAACTTCTCCTACGCATAAGAAAATCTTCGTGGATTTTTTAGAAGAAGTTATGAATTTCATATTTGGATATATAAGGCCCCAAGATTTTTTATTAATAAATAAAAAATCATCAATAAAGGTCTGATTCTTTGGTACAACTTTCCGCTCCACCCCTTGAACTTTTCCATTAATTAATCATACTTTTTAGGTCGTATTGATTACACATCCACCCTCTCTCTCAAATCTTAATCACGATCAAATTTTTTCCTTATTTTCAAACTATCACTTCCCCTTTTTGCTTTTAATTTTCAAACCTTCTTCCATTAATTTTTTTTATTTTCCATGGATGATCTACCCATCCTCTCTCACATTTCAACTCTAGATTTCTCTACTAGCTAGAGAAATCTTCCAACTTATAGTTCATTATCAAACGGTCGGTAATCTTCCCATCATATATAGTCTTAATATGTCTTAAAACATACATCTTATGTTAGTATGTATTAAAATTTGCTTAGGATTTATAATATTTAAAATAGAGTAGGGCCCCCAAAATCGTTGAGATGGGCTTGGATACACCTCGTGTAAGTTAAGTGCACTGGTGTTTTAGACATTGGTACAACTTTGAGGATGGGATATTTATACGTTTTATCTAACCTACCTGTATTTTTATCTTTTTTAATCATTAAATTTATTTAATTGATGTATATCTTTTTTTATCATTATTACAACAATACAAATTAGGCAGAACACATCAATAGACCCCAATACTTACACTATTTTCCATTGGACCCTTGTACTTTAAAATGTTCAATTAGACTCATGTACTACCCCTATTTTTGCCTATTGAACAAAAATGACAGACGTGGACAAGAGCGTGTTTGCACCTCTGTTGTTGAGCGAGTGTATCGGTTTCCTTTGCTGACATGGCGAATGATAAAATAAATTAAAAAAAATATGTGCCTTTTTTTTTCTTTTTGTTTTCTTCTTTAGTAGCTTTTTTCTTGTTCTTCTTTATTGGATTTTGGCTGGCCCTGAAGTCCACAAATTGGGAATCCTTCCTCCACGTGGAGCAGGCAAGGTTCGGGCCGATCCCGATTCCGCTGGTTTCCGGCTGGCGAAGAAGGCGGAGTAGAGCTTGGAGAGCTCCGGTGGGAGGTTCTTGTTGGTGGAGGCTTAAGAGGGGGTGAAATTAGGGTTTCAGAGATGAAAGTGGTTGCTTATTCAGGTTGGGAGGTTAGGCATGAAATTGGCGATTGAGGGCCAGGTGGAGCTTAGCGGTGGCGATTGAGGGCCAGGCAGAGACCGCTTCGACCAGGTTGGACAACGCCGAGTCGACTCGGCGGCAGCGATTGAGGGCCAGGTGGAGCTCAGCCCTTTTGACGAGCATGTCGTAGCACTCTCGTTAGGAGAGGGACTTGGAGGCCGGAGGGGAGAGGGCGGTCTCAAAGGATCGGAGGGCGGAGGTCTTGGCGAGTGCGCGGAGGATGTGGGCGGCCGGGTCCTTGGGCTGGAGGCAGACCTCCAGATCGGCCTCCAAGAGGGCGGACTTGGTCAGGGATCTGGTGGCGGAGGAGGACAGAAATCGGGACGCGCGTGCTCCGGAGAGTAATTAGGCGCCTTGCACGATGTGGCGGTTCGATAGGAGGGCGATCCGGTTCGAGGACTGGAGCTTTGAGAGGGATTTTTTCGGGAGGTTGTAGAGGGAGACGAAGATTCTGATGATTAGGAGTACAACTGCTATTTGGAGTCCGATTTCTACCTGCATCACCTGCCTGAAGGTAGCAGTTTCGCCACCGTCGTCTTCGTTGTACCCAATTCGTCTTCGCCACCTACCTGAAGAATGCTATTTGGCGATCCGGTTCGTCTTTGTTGTACCCGCCGTCGTACCTCGTTCTTCATCCCCGCCCCGTTGTAGATGGCCGACGTTGTCGGCCGCTGTGGATGTCCCGCAGTCGCCGCCGTCGATGGCCGACTTTCTTCTTCGTCTCTACGTTCTCCCTGTTTAGATTGGTTTTATTTTTTATTTTTTTTCTTATTTTGCACCCTTAATTGTATGTGGAAAAATATGCTTATATGTGAAGTTCTGATGGTATTACATGGCATTTTTTTTTATTACGTGGCTGACAGCTCTAGCGCGTATGAATAACGTACCGGTGGCAGCCCCCATTTGTGTTCAATAGGCAAAAATATGGGTAGTACATGGTTTTAATTGAACATTTTAAAGTACAAGGGTTCAAAGGGAAAAAAGTGTAAGTACAAGGGTTTGTTGATGTATTCTGCCATATAAGTTATATAACATTTTATTGTTTTAATTAGATTGTATGATATGGCTATGATTAGACATGTCATGAGCGCTTCATGCCCCTGAATCCTTGATATCTAGTCTGCAAGGACATTAATTTGTTAGCAAATCTTATGACGAACGACCACGTCCAAGTCAAGAGGTCTTCTCCTTTCGTAGTCCTCTGTTGTCCATAGATCTCACAGGTGAAGGTGATGAATGTTTCTCGTGGACCTCAGAGGGATGGATAGTATAGTCGTTGTGGCTCTCTTGGACCTCTGGGCGTGTGTGAGCGGGGGAGTGACGCTGAGTAGAGTGGCTGGAGGGGTTAAGAAGTCAGCTTTAGTGTCTCATCTACTAGACCCACTGGAAGTTCCCTCTCAACTATCTAGGTTTAGCCGCATGGTTATTTTGCCGATGTCACATGCTGCCTGACTACTTTGTCATCCAAAAGTAAAGGTCTACACTTGAGCCCCTCAATTGGTTGTTCTCGATCGGCAAGCAATCAGCTTGCACTTGATAAGAGTTGCGTTGTTTACTTCACCCCTTCTCAAAATCTCGCAACCTCTAAGCGAGCTCTGCTAGTTCCGTTTGGTTTGACTTCTTCACATCCTCCTCATGAGGTAGTGACTATCTGTTCTCCTTCTTGTTTGGAGAAGAAACTTCTTTGTTCGCCATGAAAGCTACAACATTTTGACTAGTGAATCACTTGAATAAGGCTCCGCAGTGGGCGCCAAATTGTTTCATTCAAACATTAACCATCAGGTTGATTTTTTTGGATTAAAGGACGGGCCCCTATCAAGGATTGTCACCGACTTCAGAGAACGTATCAATGGGGATTTTTGTGGGAGGAGAGCTCTTTGTATTATGTCTCTTTAATTTTGAGACACGTAACAATGCTTTATACATATAACAATGTTTTATTACGATTTCAACCTAGCTATTTATTCACCTCTTTCATTATTGTTAAGGCCCATTTTTTCATTCACTCCTTTAGAATGGAAACGGTTCTGAAATTGAGGCCAATTAATGGGCACTTGAATGATCCTTTGAAACACTCTCCAAAAACCCTTTGCAAATGGCTTCATGTAATTACTTCCCAATAAAATAACAATAGTTCATATGAATATATAGATTTGTGTTTAAACCAATGAAATTTGGCATTAAATATATTCTTCGTTTCCCTTGAATGTTATTTACATTACCTATTTTCTATATATTTCATTTCATACATTGTTAATGGTTGCCCTACCGCCCTTTCAGTTTAGACGTTTAGAATATAGAAACGTTGATGGACAATTGAATGGGTTGTTAAATTGCTAAAAAAAAGGGCTGTTAAAGCCATTTATTATTGGACACTTATAAATGATTTGAAAAACTCTCTAAAATTGCTCAAAAAAAAACTCTCTAAAAACCGTATGTTGTCTTTTGCCCATCGGTTACAACTAGACTCTTTAATAAAGTATCATCAAGCACGGGTACGAAGCCATGGTATGTTGCATTATGTTGCCCATCAGTTACAACCGGGTGTTCATCTATGACCCTTCGTCCCATTCATTCATTCATTAGAAATCTAAGAGATCTTCTCTCTTTGAGTGTCCGTGTTAACCGTCCATGGTTCGATCTCCAACCCCTTCTCCTTATTAGTTAATTGATTATCAAAATTAGGAATTTGTAGGCGGGCATGATTCCGACATCAATTAGTTAGCATATCTTATTTTTTTCTCTATCTTATTGATTATGCTTATCCATATTTATTCTGCTTTATCCTTTATTAGGGTAGTTACTCTAGATTAGGATAATATTTATGGAGGAGGATCTTATCCTCGTTTGTGATAAGATATTGGTTGACTTGGGGAGCAAGCTACTCGCCCTAACCCTAGATAGGCCCGTCCGGCCTATAGGGGTGCGCGCCCCCTCCCCTTCCTCTATAAATACACATGTATTCGCCATGTGCCTGGTAAGTTCTAAGCTATCGCTCTGCCTGACGCCTTACGACATTGCCCTTACTGACTTAAGCATCGGAGGTGGATTAGGGGTCGCTCGCCCCTAGGTCCATTGTTTTGTAGGTCATTGAAGGTGAAGAGGCGCGTAGAGAGGAAGAACATTGAAGAAGGAGTTGAAACTTGTACACGGCATATTTTGTGTACTAACATTTGGCGCCGTCCGTGGGGAAAATTGAACGTTTTTCTTGTTGATTATCGATCCGAGAAACGTTTCCCGCTGAACAAGATGACTTTGGGATCTATACCAGAAGAGGAGGTCGCAGTGTTCATTGCTGACGGCGAAACCCTAAACGCTGGGGGCAACGCCACCACCAACGACAAGGACAGCGACACCGGCCGCCACGTCGTCCCCGCCATCGGCGGCACCAGCCTGGGGACGACCGCCGCCGAGAACAACGCCGGTGACCGCGCGGAATGCCGCGAGGCTTCGCGCGACCGTCGCCAGGACGGACCCGCGGTCGCAGGCGCAAGCCCCGCGATCACGGGAACCACGCGAGCCGCGGGCGCGGATCCGAGCCCCGCGGTCGCGGTAAACGCACAGACCGGGGATCTTCGCGATCGCCTCGGCCGCCGCGAGCGCCACCCACCCTCCGCGGGCGCGGGTGAGGGTTACGAGGAGCCTCGTAATCAGCAAGACGCGAACAATGCACCGCGGTTTGACCGCGTTGGTTCGAACGTAGCAAGTAGTTCGGGTCCGCCGGTTGAGACTCAGGCTGACCTTGACTACTTATTTCATCCCGAGTTGATGGCGATCAGGAGTTCACGCGACTCCGTCCCCGGAAGGAGGCATGATCGTTCGTCCCTTCGCATACAAGAGCCCTCGCACAACCACGATAGCTCGCGAGCCCACCGGAGCGGTGCGCGCGGATCAAGATAGGTGGTCGAGCTAGGAGATGCCGCGGGACCAACGAGCGATATGCCGGGAAGAGATCATGAAGGAGGAGATGAGGAGGAAAGGCCTCACCTTCGGTCTCAACTCGAGGAAGCCAGGAAGGAGATTGCGGCGTTGAAGTTTTCCTTAGAGAAGATGCAAGGAAAACGCCCGGTTGATGAAAGTCACCAACCGCAGCGTTTGGCTAGTGTCATCCATGTTCCCGACGTCCGCCAAACCCCGGAACCTACCGGAGCCGGGAGCGACGGTTCGGATAGCGACCGGAGGGCCCCAAGAGGGCAAAACAGAGGTGGAGACCGCGAGCGCGGTAGGCGGACCCGGAGCCGGGATCCGCGGGAGGACTCCCGTTCCACCGAAGAGGAGAGTTTGCGGGCCCAGAACCAACGCGGGTACGAATCCCGAAAAAATGGCCGCAACAAGCAAAAGGGTCGTAGGAGACGCACCACCCGCGGGCGCGGAAACGAGCCCCGCGGGCGCGGAAATCGTTCAGAAGCGCACGGCTCCGGAAACGACCCAACCCGCGGGCGCGGAAACGAGCCCTGCGGGCGCGGAAATCACACAGAATCGAGCGGTTCCACGAACGGCTCGACCCGCGACCGCGGGTCCACCAGCCGCGACCGCGGGTCGGAAGGCGAACAACAAAAAATCCGATACCGTGATCGGTACCATCCTGGAGGTCGGTATGACGAGGATGAGGACAGGTTTGACCGCGACGAGCGTCGCGAGATTGAGGCTCGAGCCGAGCAGCGGACCGAGAAGAGGCTGCTCGACTTGCTTAAGAGCCAAGGAGGGCTACGGCAGTCGGCTCAGGATCGAGTGGAGCAAAAGCTGGCTTTGGTGACTTCGACAACATTCCATAGGACTATTCAGCAGGCGGAGCTGCCCAAGAAATTCTCACAACCAAGCTTCACGGTCTACGACGGTGCGTCGGACCTAGTGAACCACATCGCCGACTACACTCACAGGATGGCGTTATGGGTGTCCCACGAGGCCATCATGTGTAAGATGTTCCCCGGAAGCCTCGGGAAGGGCGCGATTAGGTGGTTCCAAGGCTTGGAGCCCGGGTCGATTCGGTCATGGGGGCAATTGGCTTTGGCTTTCGCCAAACAATACATTGCCAACAACCGGGAAGCAGTCTCCTTGGATACTTTGCTCAGCCTGAAGCAACACAAGGATGAGAGCCTCCGTCGGTTCACAAACCGCTTTATGGAGTGCTACGCTCAAATCGACGGGTGCGATGAGAAGACCGCTATAGCCGCCTTCCGCCGGGCTGTACCGAAGAAGTCTAAACTCCGAGAGCACCTGACTTTGCGCCTACCCTCCATGCTCAATAAGTTGCAGGATCGAGTCCATCAATACGCTAAATTGGAGGACGAGGACGACGGCGATCGGTCCACCACGCCTCCCCGCCGTTCGCGCGGGTCGCCGAGGCCAAGCGCCGGAAAGCGAAAGAGGATAGACCAAGTGCAAGCCGTGTTTACCACGTTCAACATCCCGATCTACCGTATCTTGAGCCGGATTCGGAACTTTGAGTGGGTCATGTTCCCGCCAAGAGGGGAAGATACGGAAGAAAACAAGCGTGGGCGCAAGTTTTGCATGTACCATCGAGCCCGGTGGCATATGACCGAGAATTGTGAGCCTTACAAAGAATATCTCGAGGAGCTAGTAAAGAGAGGACACCTCAAGCAATACGTTAAGGCCTCGGACGACGAGGGAACGCATGCTAAGCAAATTGAGGTGGTCCAGACTATTACAGCTATTTACAAGGGAGACGATCCGGAGTCAAGAAGTCGGTTTCGCAAGGAGTGCCACGAGCTAGAGGTGATCCGCGTCCAACATGCCGAGCCGCGTCCCACGCACGGACCGCGCGGTCCGGGGCTCGTCTTTCGCGACAAAGACTTGGCAACCGTCCAGCACCCACACAACGACCCGCTTATCCTGACGGTAGAGCTCGGAGACGTTAAGATCCACCGTGCCTTAGTGGATTCCGGTAGCTCGGTCGACATGATGTACTACGACACGCTCAAATCGCTCGGAAAATCCAAAAAAGACCTGGAAGAGGTCAAGATGCAACTTTCCGGACTCGGTGGGTATCCCACTTTTCCACTTGGAGTCCTAAAGACTCGCATGAGTCTCGCCGGAAAGGAGCATCCCACCGAGTTCGTAGTCGTCGACGTCCCGGGGCCGTACAACTTGATACTAGGGCGCCCTTGGATCCATGGCATGGGAGCAGTACCTTCATCCTTGCATCAAATGGTTCAATTCGCGGATAAGGGTGCAATTGTGCGGGTATGGGCCAACCAACTTCAGGCAAGGTTGTGCGCGAAAGGAATTCGGCCCGATGAGAGGATCGCGGATGGTGACAACGGGCTCGGGCAAGTGGACATCGTCACCGGCACCGACCGAGAGCGCGACCCGGGTCACCGCGAGCGCGGCCCCGATTACCGCGAGCGCGGTTCCGATCGCCGCAAGCGCGGCCTATCCCCCGCGGGCGCAGGTGCGATTCCGGCAACTCCCGGCCCTGATTGAGTTGACCAAGTATTAGGACTTCATGTAGTGGGGGCGGTACTCTTTTTCCCATGTGGTTTTGATGAGCCCCCCCCCCCCTAGGTTTTCATTTTTTAGTTTGTCTTAAGATCCATGACATTCATGTTTAAATTCTTCATTAAAGTTCGCATTTTTTGCATTAGATCGTGTCTTGCATAAAAAATACCAACGTTATGCTCAACGCGCTAACGGAATAACTTGGCCAAGGAAAACACCCTACGAAGGCCCTACGTGACGTTTACGTAGGAGTTGCACGGATCCCGTATTCATGGCATACGGATGTACGAATCTACGAATATACGAATATACGAGTATACGAATATATGAATATACGAATGAGAGCTCCCTAATCTGTATGGCCACTCACCACTTTGAGTTCCCGTCCCTATACACGGGATAGTACTTGGTGCACGAGTATATGGGTCCCGGAGGGGGCATTGTAGGCGGGCATGATTCCGACATCAATTAGTTAGCATATCTTATTTTTTCTCTATCTTATTTATTATGCTTATCCATATTTATTCTGCTTTATCCTTTATTAGGGTAGTTACTCTAGATTAGGATAATATTTATGGAAGAGGATCTTATCCTCGTTTGGGATAAGATATTGGTTGACTTGGGGAGCAAGCTACTCGCCCTAACCCTAGATAGGCCCGTCCGGCCCATAGGGGTGCGCGCCCCCCTCCCCTTCTTCTATAAAGACACATGTATTCGCCATGTGCTTGGTAAGTTCTAAGTTATCGCTCTGCCTGACGCCTTACGACATTGCCCTTACTGACTTAAGCATCGGAGGTGGATTAGGGGTCGCTCACCCCTAGGTCCATTGTTTTGTAGGTCATTGAAGGTGAAGAGGCACGTAGAGAGGAAGAACATTGAAGAAGGAGTTGAAACTTGTACACGGCATATTTTGTGTACTAACAGAATTTAACATGTTTTAATAGTTTTCTTAGTGTTTTGTTTACAATTGGGGTTTTTTCTTTCTATCCCTTAATCTGTAAAATTCAGGTTTTTTATGTTTAGTTTGCAATTGGGGATTTTGGTTTCTATCCCTTAATTTGTAAAATTGGGGGTTAGTTGTGACCTAATCAACTGGTGTTCAGTCTGCGAAAACCCTCACCGGCAAGACAATCACTCTAGGGGTCGGGAGTTCCGACACCGTTGACAAAGTGAAGGCCAAGATCCAAACAGGGAAGGGATCCCGCCAAACCAACAAAGGTTGATCTTCTCCGGCAAGCAACTTGAGAGCAGTCGTACTCTCGCCGACTACAACATCCAGCAGGATTCGAATCTCCACTTGGTCCTCCGCCTCTATGGTGGTGCGAAGAAGAGGAAGAAGAGACCTAACCCAAGCCGAATATATTGTGCTCTTTTTCTCAGATTCTTTTTGCAGATTCTAAATCACTAGTTTATGTGATTTTGGTACTTTTTGGTTGTTCTTTGCAACAGGAGCAAATCAAGCAATCTAACAGACAACTAAAATATCAATGTCGATGCTCTTTTATTGACGTATGTTGTCAAAATGGATACCTATTTGTTAATATGCTTACCTCTCAGCCATAAAACTCATACTTACATTCTTGTTGCAAATCTATAATGAACAGGTGACCACACCAGCCTTATGGATCGACACTTCTTTGCTGATAAGAGTGAAGATTTCATCCATGCACCGGCAAGCCTTTTAATCAAGGTGAAAATGGGGTCTCGAAAGCCATCTTTGCCCCTAGTCTCCTTGAGGTGAGGCATATGTAAATCCCCTTGTAAGTGCTCTCTGAGCCCTTGGGTCTTCCCTGCCCTTGGACTGGAGCACCATCCCCTCATCCTAAATTTCTTTTACCAAAAAAAAAGGAAGCGACAAGAATGGAGAAAAGCCGGTTGGGGTCATTCCAAAGGAGCCTTTCATTTATCAGAGACCGCCCATGGAGGTGGCCAATGCAGTAAGAAAGGTCGTCGTTTCGAAGGAGGAGGAGAAGACGAAGAAGCTGGTCGTGGTAATTGGCCATGACCGAATGGCATCGGAGGAATCTAAAGTGTCGGATTATTTTTCAAATGCTATTGAGGAAAAGTCTAAGCATGATTCTCCAAAGCCTGACGAAGTGGTTGTTGTGCAGGAACACAAGAAAATTGAAAGAAAACAAGAGGGTAACAAACCTCAACCAATCCACAAGCTTTCTAATATGAACATGTTTTTAGGAAGCTCCACAATATTATGTTTTTACCATCAAAAGGGTTGACACAGAGGGATGACCAAGTTGTGGTACCAAAACAAGAAGTTCAAGCAGAAGATAGAGAAACAGTGGCGGTGGAAGAAACAGTCGTGGAAGTTGTACTAGAAGCCATGGAGGATAAGCCGACAATGGCGGAGAATTAAATCACAATTCAATTGGAGACGAAAACTATTGGGACTGATGAGATTAAGCTACCTCAATTAAAGATCACAACCACAGTGGAAAAGATCAATGACATGCTCAGCCCTACTCGAAACAAACACCGAGGTTGTACTGGCGAGGTTTTGGTGACCCGAAACGGAGTGTATTGCCACAACAATCCAAAGAGAAGTCGTCGTCATCCATTATTTAAGGGCACTCAGTTCTTTCAATTAATTACCTTAGTCCCTTTGAATCTTCATCTTTTGAAAGAAGATGTGAGAGATTTAACATAAATAAATTTATATTAATTTTTCTTATTTATTTTGTGCAAACATTATTTATATACGAAATACTACCACTTCAATACTAATGAAAATCCAAGAACATTAGCATAATTGATCTCATTTAAATGAAAAAATAACAACATTGGTCAAATGACCCTACAATAATATTTTAGATATAAATTATATAAAATATCGACAAAGTTTTTCTTTGTAGAGTAGAAAATATTAATCATATGTATAGGATCATATTTTACTAAGTTTCAAAAGTTCTCTTAGTTATATTTATATAATTTTTCACATTATATTAATTTATACTTTTATTGGGACATAATATTTCTATAGTGGTTATTTGATAATTTATTATCTTGTTATCTTATAAAAAATCGTCAAATTTTACACTGGCCCAACTCGGGACGGGAGAAGAATATTAACTTACCGTCATTATTAATTTATCGTTTATTAATTTATGGAGGTTCTTTTGTAATATTATAAGATGATGAAACTCCTTAGTCTAACTTCTACTACGCATATAGCATAGATGGAAACTTTGTAAACAATTGGGTCATTAAAACATGATCATATTTTGATGATATATACAATCAATATCTTTGATTTCTATTGAAAACAAAGCGCGTGCATCACTGCATCGCACGGGCTACTAACACTAGTACTAACAATAATACTCCCTCCGTCCCATAATGTTTGTCCACTTTCCTAATCCGTTGTCCTAAAATGTTTGTCCACTTTCCTTATATATCAATAACTTTCTTCCAATCTTACCCCTATCCATTCTCTAAATTTACACTCATTATCCAACTTTTCCACCTACTTTATCTCTTTTCAACTTTTTTCCCCTACAAACTTACAAAAATACTCCAATGCAATCATATCTTCTACCCACTTTAACCCACTTTTTCATTTCCCAACACCACTTTATACCTTGCATTAAAAACCGCAAAAAGTGTCCTTTTGGACAAACATTATGGGACGGAGGGAGTAGGAAAATACCATTAAATAATTAATGTCAAAAACCTACATGCTCACAATTACAATGCAATTAGTATTGGTTGTACACTTTTACCTACGTATGTCAAACGGGGTGGATCGGGTGGGTTCAGGTTGGGTTGTTTCAGGTTCGGGTTGAATTTAAACTCGGATCAGTTACGTCACAGGTCAAATCGGATCAGGTCATGAGAAATTGCTGAACGAATTTGGGTTGACCTTTTGGGTCAAGAACATCAAAATTATCATAAATTTTAACAACTTGTTAAATAATAAAATATTACATTAAAATATTGTTTTTATACACTTTCCTGACAAAATATAATACAAATTTAAGTTTATATACTCTGAAATCTAATAAACCAGGTCAATTTTACCGCATTTTAGAGATACTCTATATACATTTTACAGCATGTGGACAATATGCAAAGAAGAAGATCTCGGTGATATACGATATGTATTCAAATGCTCAGAAGAATGGTGTAATTTCACAGCTATTGAAATATAAAATGCCGAGAATTCTCAATGTACTCTGCCAGCATTCGTGATCAGTGAGTACAAGTTGAGGTCATGCTATCTACCCATGTACAAGGTGTGCTTGGTTGACGGCATAGTGCGTGCATAAATGGACTACTTAGTTTTAATGAAACAGAAATTGCTACAAGAAGTACACGGAGAAATTGCTACAAGAAGTAGAAGGATGATATTCATAAGCTCAATTTGGTTCTCCACATTTCCCCTATAACCTTCCTTGGTGAGGGATCATCTGGACCTCTGTCTCTCTGTCCCGACGTGAAGTACAGCCACCCATCCCAGAATCCAGCCAGTGTTGTTTTCACACGGAAAGGCAACTTCCCAATCACCGACCACGTCTGTCGAACAAATAAAATATTGGTGAAGTTCTGTTGCTTTGAAAATCAAATTTGGTTTAGGTCGGATTCTTCACTTTGGAAATGGAAGGAATTTCACACATACCAGTGAATCTAGGTGAAACTGGAACACCTCCCCCACCAAGATCATCTTCTTTGTCACCGGATGCTTCTGTGTCGTGCCCCCAACAATAATGATGGAATTGTTGACCAGGACCCATGCACATTCGATATGGGAGTTAGGCTTTGGCATCAGAGCAAGCTCATGCCACTTCATTGCACCATCCAACATATAAACATCACCATACTGTACCTGTCAAGGTTTACAATTCAAAATCACTCCCATCCCAATTGGGCAAGCCAAAACAAACATATTCCCGTCAAGTCAGTCATTGTTACAAACAAATAGCATGAAAGTATGAAGTACACGTTAGTGAAATAAACACGTTGTTTTTTACCTCGAGCCGGCGGGAGCACTTGAATATGGGTGATCCTGGTTTAGGCATAAAATCACCTTCTTGGCCACCAATTACATATAGGCGATCATTGACTACAACACAGGCCCTGTAAGAGATAATTCTACAACTATGTCAAAGAACAAGATGAAAATAAAGAAAATAAATATAACCGAACTTCATCTAGTTACTGCACTAGAAATGTCACGTTCATAGTGAAAATTGACTAGTAAGAAATTTGAAGCAGTGACGATGCAGTATTATTACTGTTAGAACTTATTAGGTGGCTGAATTAAGAGAAAGGCAACTGATTGAGAGAAAGTCATTCTATGGTGTACAGACTGTACAGTACAGCTCTTATGCCTGGCTAGTTGCTAGTGAAACTCTTATCAAACTGGGTTCTTCACTACTCGTAAGCATCTGAAGTTTATACAATCCGGAAAAAACTACTAACTTGTCAGTTCAATACAATGGCTGCACACAGGTTACTAGTGCCAACTCTGCATTAAATACCATAAGAATAAGTTGCTATTCAAATTCTTAAAAATGAAAAAGCCTATGCCTTCATTTGTCAAGATCAATTAGAACAGAAGAGTAAGCAATGGAGGCTGAAGAGATGTACAAACTCTTCAGAAGGTACAATCCATTACATGAGTATTATGACAAGTTTTCAGACATCCGGTGTATAATTTCCTTTCTTGAGCAGAAAGTACTCTTTTGTGAAATGGTTTCCATAATCAACAATCTACATCCCACATCAATGTCTTTTTTCCTCTGATGCGGACAATCTTCTTATGCCATATATTTGGTAATCATATTTGTAAGACATTTCAGAATGGACAGTTTCTAGAACCTCTAAAAATTACCATAGGAAAGATAAGGTAACAAGTCAGAAGTTTTTATATATTTCTTATTTCATATAATTCTCTACAAATTCTCCTTGCTGTTCATCTATAACTAGGCTAGGGGATTCCTATGTAAAATTATCTATTACAGAGCCACAGTTTCTAGAACCTCTAAAAATTACCTTAGGAAAGATAAGGTAACAAGTCAGAAGTTTTTATATATTTCTTATTCATATAATCCTCTACAAATTCTCCTTGCTGTTCATTTATAACTAGGCTAGGGGATTCCTATGTAAGAGAAGTATTGGCTAAGGAATGAATTATTTCAGCATTCAAGAATCCTTCTAACATTCAAATAATTTGTAATGCTCTTGCATTTCAGCCCTATTCACTCCTATCCTAACATTGTCATACACAGTGCTCATATATACTTGTTACAGTCGTCATTTTAAGAGTAATCAAGCATGTATAACAAGTATTAATAGCATAGATTACAAAAAAAAATATCCTACCTGTGGGGGCCTCCGCGGGGAATCGGCACTTCATTCCTCCATTGAGTCTCCAAAGCCTTGCCATCTTTTACTGGAAGGCTCCAGTGCTCAACTGCAGGCGTGTGGCGATTTTCCTTGCTGCCTCCCATTACATGTAGCCTACCCCTCCAAAGCTGAGTAGCTGGAGCATATCTGAAATAAACCACAGTGAAAACAGAATTCGATTATATGCTGACTACAACATCCTTCTTCTCTGCTGACTACGTCCAACATCTAAAAAATGCAGATATGGTCATTTTGGCCAAAAGAAAATAACCTAACTACAAACACTGAGTCCTGTGCGTTGATAGGTATCTAAGCTTATTTAATTCCTGAAATTTTAGTTGTTAGCTTATGATATTCTAGTTATTTGATTTATTTTATTTTCAAGTGCTAGGATTTAGTTGGTTTTAGTCAGTTTCTTCCACTTCTCCAAGTAACGTCCACTACTTAATATTTTCAGCATTTAGTCTATTTTAGCAGAGACAGTTATTTCCCTTTTCTATTATAAAAAGGAGGAAGAACTAATGTTGCAAACATCCATTTGAATATTGAATGAAGTACAACCCTAAGGATTCCTCAAAAACCCTTAGTTGAAGAGTGAGATTTATTACCTTCAACATATTAAATTGATAGATTCTATCATGCCTGCAGATAATGATACATATCAATCAACTAGACATAGAGGCGGGCTCACTCCAAGCTGCTCCTAACCTAACTTAATAGATGTTCCAAGAGGATGCCAAATGCAAGCAGTTACGCCGAATTTTTTCCCACATCATCAGGTACAGCAAAAAATCTACTTCCAAACTAGAAACTGAGTACTGTGCAGCAACTTGACTGACTTCAAAATTGAATGACAGGATACCTGGGAACAGGCAAAGAAGGCATTCGGTGCCACGTCTTAGTTTCAGTATCCAGCACAAAAGACAAGGAGATAGGCTTTCTGCATTGAGGTCCATGCTGGCCTGAAATCACATACACATATCTCCCATCCGTTGCCACTCCCAGGTGTGAATTTGCCATTTCTTTGGGAGCTTCAATTCTGCCTGTCCATCCATTTTTCACGAAGTCATAAATGTCTACGTGAGAGTGCACCTTACAACACAAATGACAGGCCACATAAGCAAAATGAAAGGTGTAAACACCCAAACAGAATCAAAAGAACACATAAAGAAATGTAGGAAAATGGCAATACTCACATAATTTATAGTACCATATCCTTGAAAAACATAAAGAAGATTTTTAATTTGAACTGCATATCCATCCAGCCGCGGAACCGGTGCTGGCAGCATTTCCTCCCAATCCCAGTGTGGTGCAGGCAAATCAGCATACGTTGCAGACAAATTCCTCATTAGAGTGTCATTCTTCTTTGACACATCACCTAATTTCTAACAAAAGAAAAAACAATTGCAAAAAAAAGACATTTTATTAGGCTATCTGATGCCTCGAGACTTGAATGCCAATTAATCCAAGAGAATTCCTAAGAACACCCATAACAGCAAGGAATGGGGCTAATAAATCCAAGGTAAAAAACAATCCTGGAGACATGTTTTCAGATTCATTCTCAACTTCCATTAATCTACCTCAAATCTGGTAAACGCTAGAGAAACCTAACACCATTTTTGATAGGGTTTGATTCCCGGTAAGGAACAAACGGATTTGTATTGTCATGAAGGACTCCATAGTTAAGTCAATAGAGCTCACATGGTAGGAAATGAGATACGAAGAAGAAATTAAAACATCACCTGATTGAAAGAGATGTTGTTGAGAGAAACGGGAGGAAGAAGGATGGTTTCCGATCTATGAACGGCCCGATTAGACGTGACGGATGCAAAAGCAGAAGCGGAAGACGCCCAGAAAAAACCTCCAACCAAAGCAACTGCAATGAAGGTGGCGCAGACGAGGAGAAGAAGCTTCCAGAAGGAGAGGGAAGAAATAGATGAAGGAGAGTGTTTTCCGACCATTTTGAACGGCGACGGTAATTCCTCAATAGCGGAGAAGCAATTTCCATTTTATAGATTGTTATAGAAGAGAGGAGAAGTTGAATCTGACGGCGGTGGCCAGAGTATAGAAGAAACGAGCAAATAACAAGGTAAAGAGTGGGCGCCGCTGGTTTCTGGTTATGTTCTGCTTTCCAGGGAGACAGCAAGTGAAGCTTCCCCCACGAGACGCGGTTGCGGTTTTCCCTTTCTCTCATCTTGTTTATAAGAAATTCCCCCCAATTTTACACTTTCATGAATGGTACTAGACCCGGCAAAAAGTGACGGAACCTGAAATTCGAACCGAATTGACCCGAACTAAATCCGAATTTGGACTCGAATAGCAAAAAATAAACAATTCGAACATGACCCAGACCCGATTTAAACCCGATCCGATCTAAAATTGACCCAAACCGAATTAACCCGAATAAAATATAATCCGAAATCATCTGAACCGAACTGACCCGAACTAGAATATATTGTATTATTTGTATAGCTTTAGTAGTTGAAGACTTACATAGTTTAACAAATGAAATATACTCTCATACGAGAAAGACTCCTAAAAAAGGGGGTCTTATAGTAGGAAATAGGAAGGGATCAATTACACCCGATCTGTACGGTCAATTTCACTTCCTCTTCCAATCTGCACGATAGGAAAAGGAGTTGCCCCACTGTCGCCCAATCGTGGACTCCCTCTCCTCCCGCATCTGCATCTCCGCCCTCCCCTCCTCCATCTCCCTCCTCCTCGCCTTCATCCCGCGCCTCCTCGCCCTCTCCGCCTCCCTCTTCTTGCGATGCGACCGTCGATTGCTCTCTAGATCGTCTACGACAAGGTCCAGATCGACACCAATTCCAACCATATCGGCGAGATCCGAGACAAATCGGCAACGAAACCGGACGAGATCGAGTCCAAGCCGACCAGATCTGGTGGAATTTGACCGAGGAGAAGGACAGGCGACTCCGGATGATGACGGCGAAGAAGATTGAAGTCCAGATCTGGTGGAGTCCGGATCGAACTCGACGGTGAAGAGGCAATTCGTGAAGCAACTCGTCGGTCGTCAAATCCCTAGAATCGTCTCTCAACACCGGAAATGTCTAGAAGATGTCGGAGACGATGGACCAGTTCGAGAAGCAATTCTTGAACATGGAGGTCCAGTCGCAGTTTATGGAGAGCTCCATGGCGGGGACTTCCTCTTTGTTGACGCCGGAGACGGAGGTCAACAGCCTGATGCAACAAGTCGACGATGACTACGGATTAGAGGTGTCGATAGAGCTGCCTCAGGCGGCCGGCCACGCGATCACAACTTCGAGTGTAGTGTAGGTGAGAAGGCGGAGGAGGACAACCTGTCTAGGAGGCTTGCCGAGCTAAAGGCTAAAGGTTGAGGAAGAAGAAGAAGAGTTGTTTCTGAAGGTTCTTGTTTATAATGTAAGAGTTGAATGTTATTTTCTCCCATTCTCAATGGCATGAACTACTGCTACGTGTTGTTTGGAACCTTGAAGTGCTTGAGAAGGGGCGCCATGGAATGTGATTGTGGAATGTTCAATTCATGTGCTGTGCTGTTTAATTATTTGCTAATTTGGTTCATATTTTTGGGTTGTTGCTTAAATATTCCTAATATCATGTGATATGGTCATGGATGAGTTGAGATTTTGGTCTGCCATGAAATATCATCACTAACTGAATCAAACTTCTGTGATTAGCTTGAGTATTGGGGAAGATGTTGCAATCTTCATTTTGTGACAATGTAGATTCCTAGTATACTATTTGCATTTCTCTTGCTTTAAGCATGCTAAATTCGGACAAACTTTGGGCTCACTATCACTGATAATCCGTTGCTCTATATCACTAGATTTTCAACGTTATTAGCATTTATATGCTCCAATATTAGATATTTTGTCCCCAGTTTGCAAGTCTCAAGATTTCTCAAACAACGGAAAGCTGTTTTGCACTGAATCTATCGATCAGTTGACATTCACATGACGAATTTGCATGCAATCGGACATATCTCTGTGCGTGCTTTCCGTGTTTTTGTTGTTGGTTATTTGATTGGCTGAGAAATTGAAAGATGATTCTCCAGGTTTTGGTTCGTTTGATGTAGTATTCTATTAGTACACGAAATATGTCGGTGTACAGGTCTCAATTCCTTCTTCAATGCCCGCCTAATCCACCTCCGATGCCTAAGTCAGTAGAGTATTAGCAAGGGTAAACTGTAGAGAGAGGCGTAGGGCTAGGGCTGTCACAAGCGATGATCAGCCCCTCTAGAGTCAGGGCGAGCGATTATCAGCCCCTCTAGGGTAGTTTGTGTATATCCTTTCTACATGGCCAAGCCATGTATTTATAGTGGAAAGAGAGGGCTAGGGTTAATTCCTTGGAGCCCAATCAATAATTCTATCTTCTTAAATAGGATAGAATTTTCCAACTACTTGATAACTACCAGGATTTAATAGGCTAATAAAGATATTTATTAGATATGCTTACCTGACTGGCGGAAATATTATCCTTATTTATGGCGGTAAATTACCCACCTACATATTTGTATAACTTCTTTCTGAGTTTGCTGTTGCCATGGGAGTATTCGGCGCTTCTTAATCCGATCAAAGCAAGTTTGAATGTATAACCAAGTGAATTGATGATATTAGCTCTCTATTTGTCGTTTTGCTCATTCACAATTGTTGATTGATTCATATGCTTTTTCTTGCTTTTCAGCCATTTGACCTGACCTATGGTTGACTATACAACAACTTCGTTTTAAATGACTGGACAAATTGACCATAGAGTTCAACAAATTGACTATAGAATTGAACAAACTGATCATAGAATTGAACAAATTGACTATAGAGTTGAACAAACTGACCATAGAGTTGAACAAATATGGATGAATAAATTGATCATAGAGTTGAACAAATTGGTAATAGAGTTGAACAGATATTGATGAACAAATCGATCATAGAGTTGAATAAATTGGCAATAGAGTTAAATAAATATGGATGAACAAATTGACCATAGAGTTGAACAATTTGACAATAAGGCTGAACAAATATTGATGAACCAATTGATCATAGAATTGAACAAATTGACCATAGAGTTGAACAAATTGGTAATAGAGTTGAACAAATTTACCATAGAGTTGAACAAATATTAATGAACAAGTTGATCATAGAGCTGAACAAATTGACCAAAGAGTTGAACAAATTGGCAATAGAGTTGAACAAATTTACAATAGACAAATTGACTATAGAGTTGAACAAATTAATCACAGAGTTGAACAAATTGACCATAGAGTTGAACAAATTGGCAATAGAGTTGAACAAATTTGGATGAATAAATTGACCATGGAGTTGAACAAATTGGCAATAGAGTTCAAAAAATATTGATGAACAAATTGACTATTGATTTGAACAAATAGACCATAGAGTTGAACCAATTGGCAAGAGTTGAACAAATATGGATGAAGAAATTGACTATAGAGTTGAATAGATTTACAATAGAGTTGAACAAATATTGATGAACAAATTGACCATAGAGTTGAACAAATTGACAATAGAGTTGAACAAATATTGATGAACAAATTAACCATAATGGTGAACAAATTGTCAAAGCGAAACAAATTATACGAATTTTGATTGTTATAAAATATGACATAGGTGCACAAATTGACCATAGAGTTGAACAAATCGGCCATGGAGTTGAACAAATTTTGGACGCGTGTTAGTTTTCCAAAAAATACGCGGGAAAAAAAACAAAAAACACAAAAAAAAAACAAAAAAAAACAAGAAAAACAAAAAAAAAACAAAAAAAACAAAAAAAATGAAAAACACGCGTATAATATGCGTATAAAATGTGTATAACGCGTACAATACGCGAATAATACACGAATAATACGCGCGCTAGTTTTTTTGGCTGTTTTTTCGCGCGTGATCAACGGCTGAGATTTATTCCTATTTCCTACCCTAAGACCCATTCCTACCGGATCCGGACCCATATCATATTATTAGAATATCTTTATAAATAGAATGGAAATAACATTAGTTTTATAAATAGAATATGGGTGAGAAACACATGTAAATATTCTTATAAAAAGAATATGGGTGATAAACACATATACCCTAAACCCTAAATAGAATAAAAATAGCATATTGTATAGTTGTATAAGTAGAATATGGGCAGTGGCAGAACCAGACAAAATTGAAAGAGGAGCGGACTTGGTTATAAAGATTAACTATAGCCTATAAGACAATATATTATTATATTATTTAGATAACAAATATTTAAAATAACTTTAATAAATATAATAGGATAGTGAGTAATAATATATTTGTATATAGTAAGTAAAATAAGCATTAAATTTGTAACAGAAAAACTAATTCTTCTAGAAAAAAATATAAAGTAAGAGATGATCATACTATTGATTGAGTGTTAAATAAAAAATTATTTACAATTACAAAATTTCCTTTTGTACTTTGCAATATACTCAGTATAGTGTAATACTTATATTTTATTTGTTGAAGGCTAATAACAAATAAAAAAATAAATCGAAAACAAAGTTGTGTTGTCAAAGAAATAAACCGAAAAGGACCCGAACCGAACAAGATCCAAAACCAAACAACATCCAATCCGAACTAATCTGAAACGACCCGAATCCGAACTAGACCTGAAACAGAACAACATCCGAACCCGAACCAAACCAAACAAGACCCAAAATAACTGTTTGGCCTGAACAAACCCGATCCGAACGACCCGATCTAAACTAATCCGAACAACCCGAATTGCCAGGTCTTAATGGTACCCTCCAGTTTTTATTATAGTTTTTTTTAGTCAGATAATTTTTATTGTAGTTCAGACTATATCCTTTTATGTTTTTTCTTCGGCTAAAACATATGCGGTGATACGTGGCAACCTTCGGAGTGAAGGCAGCCACAAGTTGAAGTGCCCAAGGATATGGATCTCGGGTTGATGTGCGCAGGATTGTTGATGAATAACGATTGATGTTGATGATTTATGTCCGAAAATCCCAAGCAAAATAACAAGATAATTTGTTGGATAATCTTCCAGGAAATCAACTTTTCAAAGTCAATTTCCAAGGATCAAATCTGATTTTATTGAATGGGAAATTGTGTTTAAATAGACAAACTAGGAAGCCAAAATTCTATCTCTAACAATGATCCTAAGATAGAATTTTGCTTTGCTTGGAAAAGAAGCTATCTAATTAAATCTAGATAAGTAAACTAAAAAAATAACAAACTAAGTCTAACAAAATCATAAAACCCGAAAATGGGGTTAATAAGTTGTTATCAATATGAGGAAAGTAGAGTTCATTCAATCAATTCCACCTTTTCAATCAATCAATCATAGATTCATCAACTTCATTATAATTGCTAGATCAATTCCAATCCTTTACTCAATTATTCGCTTGCCCACGGTCCAAGCAAAACTATGATATGAACAAGAACGCTTAATCCAAATCATGCAATGAACACAAGGATACATAGGAAATTGAATCATGCAATCAAAGAACGAGTCTCATGCATAAACAATCATTGAACAATCTTCTCAAATTCAGTCCACGGTCCTAAATATGAGTTGTTTCGAGAAAGATAGGATTGTAAAGACAACAATCAAACCTATTCCAACTTTAGATCTAAGTCAAACAAACAAGATGATCAGGCTTATAAAATCAAACATAGATCATGAAGCACAAAGAGTTTCAATATTAACCTAGGAATAAAGAAGTTACCAGAATCTCATGATGTTATAAAAAGTCTTTGGGTGTTTAAGTTTTGTATGTTATAAAAAGTCTTTAGGAATAAAGAAGTTACCAAAATCTCACGATGTCATAAATCTCCCATAAATATAGTGGGATGTGTAAGTTTTGTATTTCTCGAGTTAATTCTTCCCAGAAGTTATCCTTTACATTTTCTTTGGGTGGTGCATAGACTCAGCATAAAGAAATTATATATCGAGATGATAGGTGCGTGTATTTTAGAATTACATATCTGGGGTTTTGGATCACAACCTCTATTGTTTCATTAAAAAGTTGATCCGTTCCAAAGAACACAAATTCCTCCGACTCTTCCTTTTGCAAGGGACAATAAGAAGTTATCAAAGCCTGAAGGCCTCCATACTTGAACGGATGGTTCCTTTTCCGTTTTATGTTTCAACAATTGTCATTAATTGTACTCGTTCTAATTTACAAAAAGAGTCTATCTTTGTCTAGAAAGACTTCCGACCTATGCCTCTACTGTTCCATACACTGGTAATAACTAATTTTCATATACAAAAGCCTAATGTCAGGCCTCATTTGAGTTGGTGAATTTACATGGTTATCGGTTTACATTGATTGAGGCCTAGTATGATTCTTTTGGAGTGGCTAATCGCACCTGTAAATTGCGTGCTATAAGATGTGATTTTGTCAACCAAGAGAAATATAGGAGCTAAGGGTTTAGTGTCGTAGCTCTTTTCAGTTCTGTTGTTACATCCTGATACACGAGTAAGATTTACGTTGAAACTTATACAAATCTCAATGGTACAATGCGCCCTACATGCCTTATTCATAAATGAAGAACACACTCTAAGGTGTTGACAATTTTCTTTAAATTCTTGCCCACTTGAAAAGCATTTGCAAGCATCTTTTTCGCTGGTTATGCTTGATCTGATTTTTTTTTTTATCAATCTCAGATACTACATCATTCTTGCAAAGGTCTTCCTTGGAGTGATGAACTGGGCACCATTATTGTGGGTTTTCCCTATGAGATCAATAAATAATACTACGTGGTTCATCCAAAAAAAATATGTGATAAATTTAGTTACAAAGGGATGATATAATATGAAGAAATCGTCAATCGATTCGTTTATACATAACCAATCAAATATAATTTGTTTCAAGATTTTATTTGTATCACAACAACTCAAATAATATGCTATATAAGCATATAGAAGGTTGTCTAATTTACAGGGTTTGACATCCAGTAATTGATAAAAACATGTAACTGTCCAAAGCTCTAAGTTAGTTTTTCCTTTAAGGGATTTCTTCGTGTTTGGTTTCATCACGAGGGCTCTGAAATGTGTTCCTATTATATTCAGATAACATACCATACAAATTATCATAGAACCATGATACCAGCCATCATTCAGTTGATTGATATCATGCCGAAAAGGGTACTCCCATCCTACATCTTGGTTTAACTTACACTGTTTCATAGTATCAACATTCCTACCCAGCTTCAGTTTTTCTTTCATCTTGCTCTTTTTGTTGCCAGAAGGCCTAACACCATTGTTAACTAGATTAACAACACTACTTATGGTCGAGGGTCTCCTCGACCATAGTGTGCACGGGTTTAGACAGGATGTTGTTCAAAGGGGTTCGTTGTTTAGAGTTTGAGTTCATTCCCAAGCAAATTACAAAAACAAAGGATTTCATACCTCTCTTAATCGTTCCCGTTGGGACTCCAATTAGCTGCCGGAAGAAGGTTGATATTATCCAGCGAGATTGTGCCATCCTCCAACTAGCTTCAGTAGACAACGTAGCAAGAAACTCGGGAGCACTGCTATCCCTTCAGCCTCCTCAACCTGCTCTTTCTTTCCTCCGATAGAATCGGATTTTCCCAATCTAGGGTTAGGCCGGAAATTGAACATCCTTGTAAAATACCCCTTCTATGGTGGATTTTGGGGCTTAACCCCCATAATGTTTTTCCACTCTCTCCACAGCTAAGACGAAGCGAATCAATAACCCTTATACTACATATCTGATTAGCTTTCTTTCTAGGAAAACACAAGCCCGAAAACAGATCAAAAACGGGTTGATAGGGATCGATTCTTTCAAGGGGGAGATTTCACAAGGAGATTTGGGGGAGGAGTAGATTTCGGAGGAAGATTTGGAAAAGGGGTAGAAGCCATGGATTTGGAGGCTTAGATCTGATTTTCTACAGATTTGGGATTTGGGGAAGGAAGGTCAGGGAAGGGAGCGTATGAGGTAAGGGTTTCATTTTTCTTAATTACACCCAATTTGGTACAAGTACTACACTAGTTGATATATAATAAAAACAATTCTATTGATTTAGTATAAAGCATAAATATAAAAAGAATTTATTAATAAAAAATTCTATTAATCTAATCTAAATCATATAATACAATAACTTATTATATAAACAATTCTATTTATCTAATCTATCTCATGTATAATAAAACATTTAGTAATATAAACAATTCTATTCACCTAATTTAATTCATATATAATAAAAATAATTACTTAATTATTAAAAACATTGAAATAATATTTTAAATTTATTTTGAAAAACATACCCCGTGAGCACTGGACGCTAGAATATCCGGCGAGTTGTACAACGATCGAGTTGGCCGTCGTAATCGCCCTCTGCCCAAACTCAAGCTCTCTTCCTCGACCTCCTTCCCGTCTTCAACGGCTAGCCATGGACGGCCATCACCAGCGCCACCACCTCCTTCCCGCCGCTTGTCGACACCGTCGGTGCTAACGCCGCCATGGACGTCGGCGCATTCCCGATGCTTGCGGTCTCCTTCCCCGTCTCCTCCAATAGCGCCGCCAAAAAGGGATTCATCTCGAGTCGTCGTCCTCTCCGCCACCAAGGGATCCGGTGCCGACGCCGACACCACATCTCCTCCCCGCACCGTCGCTTGTGCTCCGTTGGCCCTACGATTCACATTTCCTACGGTTGCCATAATGGATCGTCATTTGCCTTCGGTTTACGAAAGGAAGTTGAAGGGTGGCAGCTAGGCTTCGGTAGTTTTAATAGTGCACCATGCACATAGTTTAGGTGCACATAGTGGCGGAGCCAGAGATTCTTGAAAGAGGGGACGGGAAAAAATAATATTATATAAAATTAAAAAAATATTATACTAAATTAAAATAGTTATATAAATATAAAAGAGTCCAATATAATACATAATAATAATAATAGTAATAATTCACTATATACATTCTCGATGTAAAGAAAGTAAATTCAACCGACGAGTTTTCATAGTGTGAAAATTTTGAATAATGATTCCGCTATCCAGGCTATTAAAATTTGAAAACATCCTTTTCCGTATAACACTAAAGTAAAGATTTACAAATTTAAACTCAAAATTGTAATTAATAAAGTAAAAATAAACTAAACTTACCTTTGTAGTGGATACGTAGATGAATGCAATTATGAGTTGCAAATTCCAATAACTCAATCAATTGAAATAGAGTTTCTCTTAGGATGTACGTTTTGATGAGACGAAGGTCATAATTCTTTTTTTTTTTCTGGATTTGTTAAGTGTTATTTCAAAACGAAATAGTTTTGGATGTTTTAAAATTATACCCAAAACTACGTCGGTTGGTGACTTGAAATAAAACAATAAAAAAAATCAATGCTTTATTCAACCTCTTATTCTTCTTTTGCCGGCCCTAGAATTAAAGGATGGACAGCAGTACACAGAGGGGGCGACAACTAGCGCTGTCCAACGGGTCGACCCGACCCGACCCGTAACCCGTAACCCGGTTTACGGGTTACGGGTTGACCCGTTGACCCGTAAGTTAAAATTTTTCGACCCGAGACCCGACGGGGCTGTGTTAGATCCGAGGAGGAGCCGGTGAGGGCGGGCCTCTGCCACCGTGGGAATTCGGGGCTCATGGCCTGGGCCTAGATCCAGGAAGGCTGTGAGGCAAGAGTGGAGGTTGGAGATAGCTGTGGGCGGCGTCGGGGAGGGCCAAGGGCAGGCCGGCGAGCAAGGTCATCTCAGTCGGGTTAGGGTAGAGTCGGGATGGCGAGCGAGGACTTGAGAAGTCGGGGTCGGCGTTAGCGGTAGGGAGGGCGCGAGTGGGCTGCCGGCATCGGGTACGGTCAGATCTGTGGTCGAGCGACGGGGAGAAGTCGTGAGAGCGAGTAAGCAAGGGGTCGGAAGGAGGCAAGCCATCGACGGGGAAGCGAGATCGAGCGGGTGAGAGAGCGAGAGAGGCGGTGGTGGCTGGCGTGGCAGCACGGCCGGCGTCCAGATCTGTGGAGATCCAAGCGTAGAAGAGAGAAGAGGGAAGAGGGGGTCAGATCTGTCTTTTGAGCGGCGCACTTCACTCAACATTCAAAAACAAAGCCAACCCTAAAAGTCTAAAAGGTTACAATAAAATTAAAAAAAAAAATTACGGGTTTACGGGTCGACCCGTAACTCGCCCGTAACCCGTAATCTTAAAATTTTTGACCCGAGACCCGACCCGTAAATTACGGGTCGGGTCGGTCCGGGTTACGGGCGACCCGGACCGTTGGACAGCCCTAGCGACAACCTTCTTCCACGGCAAACCTCCCCTAGTATTGGCGGTATTCCGGGGGCAAGAAGGGTCGGCCACCCCCCTTCTCCCCTCGCTCCGCCACTAGTTGCACGGCCCAGTACGCCGTTGGAAGGCCCACGCTAGTGCCGGTGTCGTTCATGCGCCTTGCCTAGACACACCAGCCCCGTTTCGTTTTTCGTTTTTGTTATCCCCATTTTGTCCATATACGCTTAATTTAGACGCGTTAACCTGTATTCCTAAGTTACGCGCACCATTTATTGTATTTTTAGCCAAAATATAGTGTATAAACAACAGTTCCATAGTTTTATGCAAAGCCCTGTATTTCACGGAGTGGTTTGTTATAATTTGAGACTTTATGGGTGTGTTTATATAAGAACCCTTTTTCACGAGTGATTGTGCAAGTCCCCTCAAAACAAAGATTCTAACATATTCTTTTTGACCGAAAACCACCCTTATGATTGTGCAAGACCCTTATTGACCGAAAACCACCCTTATGATGGTATTGCCCTAACCCACCACTTATATACATATTTACCGAAAACCACCCCTATAACCCTTTCCGTCCAAAAAAACCACCCCATCTGGATTTCCCGTTAAATGTCCGTGAACGCGCGCGTGCAATGCGTCTTTATACTACAATTTGATTTCTTTTTACCTTTTTTTTTATTTGATAAATCCTAAAACGTTTTGAATGATTTGGCTATATGGCATTTGGAAAATGCCATATAGTAAGAAAATACCACAATATGTCATATTTGCACACATAGCATAACCCCTCTCTCCACTAGTTGACCGACCGTTGACCGACCGTTGACCGGCGTTGACCGACCGTTGACCAGCATTGACCGACCGTTGACCGGCGTTGACTGTCATCCATTGTCACCACAAAGTGACAATATTCATACCTAATTGTCACCACAAAGTGACAATATTCACACCTAATTGTCACCACAAAGTGACAATATTCACACCTAATTGTCACCACAAAGTGACAATATTCACACCTAATTGTCACTACTAGTGACAATATTTGTTTGAACCAAAATTCACCCAAGGGAATTCTGGCCTAGATCGGGCCTGATCGAAGTTAATCACGAAGAAGACGTATAATGCAAAGCTCGTGAATTGTATTCAAAGTGTGATTGAATGCGTAAAAGAGCGTCACCCTGCTCTAGGGCTTACAATTGGCTTTTATAGTTCCCTTTAGGATCGATCTATCTTATAGGAAAAGATAAGAAAATACAAGATTCTATCTAATCGTAATGATAGCGAAATATCTTGGAGAGATCTATCTTATATCTTTAACTCTATCTTGTTTAACCGACTTCGGTCCTCGCCGTCTCTCGCTGTGCTCTGAAGAAGTACTGAAGAAGTCTCAACCGGGTCTCGATACTTTTGTGAGGAAAATCTGGGCCCAACAATACCCCTAAATGTAACGTTTGGATTTTGAACCCTTTCAAATTTCGAACGGTGCATTTATTCGATTTGACTTTGCAGTCAAGCCTTGGTTTTCGGGATTTTGCAGGCTCCCCTCTTAAACCCTCTTCTTTACTGTTCCCTTTCATCTTCACCTTCACTTGTGTCCGCCTTCTTCTCTTCCTCCTCTGTTCTTCGCTCTTCGAACGCTCCAGGTATTACTCCGCCCTTTTCTGCTTCTTTTTTCGCTTTCCATGGCTCCGAGGTCCCTCTTTACTTCTTCCAAATCCCTCGGCGAGGAAGACCTCCTTCCTTGTTCGATGACACGGGATGAAATTGCAGAGTGGGTCGCTTTCGGGGGTTTCCCCAGAGGAACCCGATTCCACGCCCCAACGATCGAAAAGATCGATTGGGTTTGCAAGGGCTGGGTCTGTTTTCTGGATTACCCGTTTACCCTAGGCTTGAAATTCCCCTTTTCCGATTTCATCCGTGAGTTCATTAGTACCCTAAAGGTCTCTCCTTGTCAAATTCTCCCTACGACGTGGCGTACCCTTGCTCGAATCGACGAGCTTGCCACAGGACGAGGGCTTAAGATGACAATGGGGGAACTCCTTCTTGCCTACAAAATTGTTCCACAAAGAGCCGGCCGTATTACTCTTCACGCTAGGGATGTAAAAAAACCCTTTAATTCCCAAAACAAAAAATGCCTTCCCGGAGCTTGCAAGCCCGATTCTTCTTCATTGAGTTAGAGTCTTTAAGGGGCTTAGATGAAGACGTATTGTCGGTCTTTCGAGATGGGTGAAACACGTCTCGTAAGGAACTAAGCTCTCACCTGCTGGTTTTGTTCATCTGACGATTTTCTTTTCGCAAGGCTTAACGTTGTTGTCGCTTATCTTGTATGCAGTTCCAATTGGGATTAATTCCAGGCGAACCAACACCGGCGTTTGCAAAAGGTTGTTGCGGATCAAGACCGAGAAACGCAAGCCCAAGAAGATCCGCCCCGAACCCGCGGCTTCTGCAGAGGAAGCGGGGAATCCAGACCTTGACGAGGACGAGACTGAAACGGATAAGACCCCTACATCTTCTGACATGGCAAGCTCCTCCGGGAAGAAATCAGGTTCAATCCTTTCCCCCTTCTGTCTTGGTTCTTCTTTCTTCTTTTTTTTTTGTTTATCTTTTTGGGCGCTCGCTCGGTTGGAGGTATCGTGTTACTGATTCCGGATAGGTGCGTAGGTGCTAAGGTTGATATGTCCGCTGCTGGGATGGTTAAGAGATTAAGGTCGAGTGGTATCAAAGCGATGACTTCCCCAACCCCTTCTGTGGACTCCAAGAAGTCTCAGCCTCCGAAGCGAAAAAGGACCGAGGAGACCCCGTCCCCTGCCACGAAGAAGAGAGAGCCCAAGGATCTTCTAAGCGTCTTTGGCGACAAGCTATCACCCAACATCAAGGCAGAGTTCCAACCGCTGTCCCTCGACGCGGCTTTTAGCCATGTGGGCACCACTCTCAGGCTGGTAAGTTGACCCCCTCTATCATTTTTTATCAATACTTCTTTGCTTCTTTTGTGCATACTCCAGCACTTCCTTTTTGTTGACCGGGCTGTGCTCACTGCAGGCCTTTCAAGAACTGATGGCGACCAACTGCCGCTCTCACGATGAGCTATCGAGGTTGGAAGCTGACACCAAGAATGCCAGAGACGCTGTTGCCGCATCCGAGAGAAAGGTCCGCAAGCTTCAATCGACTATCGACACCTTGAGCATTTCTCGGAGGTGGTAACCCAGGTGGCCGGATACTACACGCTGAAGGCGCGAGTGGAACTTCTTCAGGACCAGGCCGAAGGGAGAAGCGCAAACTGGGTGCTTGCCGCGGAGCAGGAGTCCTTGGAAGAGTACTTTCCATCCTGCAACCCCCCTCCAGGTCAAGAGTTCATAGAGACTGCTGAGCAAGTGGCTGAGGATGAGGACTCGGAGAAGACCAAGGAGGCCGGGACCCCAGGTACCACTGCCGAGAACCCTGGTGCTGAAGATGGTGCTGCGGCCACGGGTGGTGTGGAAGATGCCAAGGATGGAGATGCCGAGGACAAGACCGAAGGGAAGGCGAGCCCGAACGATGATTGACCACCCCTGCCCTCTTCTTATGCAAGCTTTATGTTCTTCTGTCTGTTTCTAAACTTTCTGGTTGTTTAAGACTATCCTGATACTTCTTTGGCTATCGAGCCAGTACTCTTCTAATATTTTCGGCCGTAGGCCGGAAAATATTAGACTTAATCGTTTTGACGCCCTCTGCATGGCACTTTTGGTTATTTGTTCTTGTGATGTCTGCTTTTTATCATTTGAACTTGCGTTTGGTCGGCAATGTTAGATGGTTTTGGATGCGTTAGTAGGTCAGCATCCGGGGAGAGCGTTATGTGACTCTTCCCCAGCGCGTAATTATTACGAAATGGGTTTTCGGTTATTGCGCTTAGTTTACTGCAAAGGTCCGTGCATAGTTGTTTATGGTTAGGCATCCTTTGGATCCATAAGTTTAGTCCTTAGGATGTAATGTTTTCACGGCGTCCCGCGAATGTGGCCTTGGGTATCGGTGCTATAGCGTTCCCCTTCCCGCACTAGCCCAATGTAACTACATTGATTGGACTTAGATGGGGGTAAACCAACTTATGGGTTACTTCATCACGTTGTAAGCGTGATGACATCGTCATATTTAGACGGTATAACCATGCAAATCGTACAGTGGTCAATTAACGCTTTTAGTCGCGTGTGAGCTTTGATCGTAAAGATGTTTTGTACGAAATGACTTTGAGTTGTGGGAGAGTTGTGTTCTCGCGAAACATATCAAATCATTAACAAAGACAAATTCCAGATCGTGTATTAAAAATAATAGTGCATCGACGTCATAGGTGGTGACCCCTGAGTCTTTTATTTGAAAAGGAAATAGCTAGGTCCTAAAGAAGTCTCAAAACTAGAGCTAAAGATCGGACTGATACTTTATTGAAAACAACAAAGTTTAGAAGTAATACTTCTTCAAGTGTGTTGCGTTCCAACTTCGGGGGACTGCTTGCCGTCTTTGGATTCCAACTGGTATGCACCATTTCCCGCTATCTTGGTGATCTTATACGGCCCTTCCCAAGTTGGTCCCAACTTGCCGGCATTGGCTTCTGCGGTGTTCTGGAATACCTTGCGTAAGACCCAATCCCCCTCTTGGAAGCACTTAACGCGAACATTCTTGTTGTAGCTCCTTGCGACCTGCTGTTGGTATTTCGAGATGCGTGCATCTGCTACTTCTCTGAGCTCTTGGACCGTGTCTAGGTCGGCCTCCAGTTCCTCTTTGCTACTTGCAGATGTGGCGAGTCCGTATCGGGCGGTAGGCACCGTGACCTCGGCTGGTATGACGGCTTCGCAACCGTGCACCAGGGAGAAAGGTTGTTGGCCGGTCGCGCCTTTGGGCGTAGTGCGGTCGGCCCATAGGACGAAGGGTAGCTCTTCCGCCCAATTCCCTTTGGCTTTTGCCAACCGCTTCTTCAAGTTGTTGATGATGACTTTATTGCTTGCTTCAGCTTGGCCATTAGCCTGAGGGTATCTAGGTGTGGAAGTGACCAAGTCAATGTTCCAAGCCTTGCAAAAGTCGCGCATCCTTCTGCTTATGAACTGGGAGCCGTTGTCGCAAGTGATCTCCGCTGGCACTCCAAACCTGCTCAAGATGTTTCTTTTTATGAAGGAGATGACCTGCTTGTCTTTGATTTCCCGGAAAGCCTCCGCCTCGATCCACTTGGAGAAATAGTCCGTCATTGCCAGGAAGAATACTTTCTGCCCCGTGGAAGGGGGTAGTTTCCCAACAATGTCCATTCCCCATCTCATGAAGGGCCAGGGAGTAATCGACGGGTGGAGGACTTCTGGCGGCTGGTGAGGTACTGGGGCATGGCGTTGGCACGCGTTGCAAGACTGGGCGTACTTGTTAGCGTCTTGATTTATGGTGGGCCAATACCACCCCTGCCTGAGGATTTTATTGGCCAAGCTCCGACCCCCAGTGTGGTTACCGCAATCTCCGCTGTGGACTTCTCTCATGACCTCTTCAGCGTCTTCCTTCTCTATGCAACGTTGTATGAAGCCCGCCGCTGACTTGTGAAATAGGATCCCATCAACGATAGTGAAACGCGTAGCTTTTGACCTCAGGGCCTTGGCTTCGTCTTTATCTTTAGGAGCTTCTCCTTTGACAAGCCAATCGAGGTATGGTTTTGTCCAGCTCGATTCGGTGTCTTTTCTCGCCTCGTTAGGATCGTGATACTTCTTTGATACCCCAGTCTCCGGGGGAGGATCTTTGCTCTGTGTCGTTGACACCTCAACGAGGGCCGATTGTAGCAGGTGGACCAGTGGCACACTGCTGAATTCTCGAGGGTCCAAGGTTGATCCTAGCCCTGCTAGGGCGTCGGCCGAAGCGTTTTGCTCACGAGGGATCTGCTCGAATTCAATTTGGTCAAACTTCTCGGATAGTGTTTTGACTATCCCGAGGTAGCTGATCATCCTGTCGTCTTTGGCTTCGAAGACCCCTAAGATCTGGTTGATGATGAGCAGGGAATCGGCGCGTACCGTGATTCTCTTTATGGACAAGTCGGCAGCTAGCTCTAGGCCGAATATGAGTGCCTCGTACTCAGCTTCATTATTTGTTGTTTCGAAATTGCATCTTACTGCCTGGGCTATCAGATCCCCCTTTGTCGACTTTAGAACAACCCCGAGTCCTGCTCCTCTTACGTTCGAGGCTCCGTCAGTGTGTAACAGCCACTCTTCTTTGGTATCGTTGTTGGAGGCAGCCAAGACTTCTTTGAGTACTCCTTCTTCGGGGGTTGGGGTGAAGTCGGCAACGAAGTCAGCCAGAACTTGTGATTTAATTGCTCTCCTGGGCTCGTACCTGACGTCGTATCCGCTCAGCTGGATCGCCCATTTTTCCATTCTCCTCGAGAATTCGGGTTTTTGCATGATCTGCCGGAGCGGGTAATTTGTCAGGACTACGATGGTGTGAGACTCGAAGTACGGCCGCAGTTTGTTCGAGCACATTACCACTCCTAGCACCAACTTCTCTGTGGGAGAGTAGCATGTTTCCGCCGGCACCATGGTTATGCTCACGAAGTAGACTGGAACTTGTTGGCCATCTTCATCCTTGACGAGTACCCCGCTCAGGGCGTTCTCTGATACCGCTATGTAGAGCTGCAAAACTTCTCCAGGGACTGGTTTGGCTAACAGCAAGGGGTTAGCAAAATACTTCTTTAATTCTTCGAAGGCAGCTTCGTGTTTTTCGGTCCACTGGAAACTCTTGTTCATCTTTAGGACCTCGTAGAACGGCCGGCACTTGTCTGACGATTTGGAGATGAACCGGTTCAGTGCGGCTATTTTCCCAGCTAATTTTTGTATGTCCTTCACACTTCGGGGGGATTTCAGGGAGGCGATTGCTCGTACCTGATCTTGGCTGGCCTCAATCCCCTGTTTGGTCACCACATGCCCTAAGAAAGTACCAGACTGTACCCCGAAGATGCATTTCTGCGGATTCAGCTTCATGTTGTATTTCTCTAGGATTTTGAAGGTCTCTTCAAGGTGGCTCCTGTGTAGGGAACTTTCTGTGCTCTTTACCACCATATCGTCGATGTACGCTTCCATGGTTTTACCAATCTGGTCTTTGAACATTCGGTTGACCAGTCGTTGGTAGGTCGCGCCGGCGTTCCTAAGACCGAACGACATCACCCGGTAGCAGTAGGTGCCCTGCCCTGTAATGAAGGAGGTCTTCTCTTGGTCTTGGGGCTCCATCTGAATCTGGTGGTAACCGTTGAAGGCGTCCATAAAGGTGAGTAGTTCGTACCCAGCCGTGGCGTCTACCATAGTGTCGATGTGGGGCAGAGGGAATGAGTCCTTGGGACAGGCTTTGTTGAGGTCGGTGAAGTCTACACATACCCGCCACTTTCCATTCTTCTTTGGTACCACCACTACGTTGGCTAGCCAATCTGGGTACTTTACCTCTTTGATCTTCCCTGTTCCTAACAACTTCTTCACTTCTTCTTCGATCGCTTGGACCCAATCTGGCGCGAACCTCCGCCTCTTTTGCTTAACAGGTGGGTGTTCGGGGTTGACATTGAGCTTGTGCGTGATGATGGAGGGGTCGATCCCCGTCATGTCTTCGTGGCTCCAAGCGAAGCAATCTTTGTGACTTTTTAGGAACTTTACTAATTCTTCTTTAATGGTTGGTTCCAGCTTTCCTCCGATCTTTACCACCTTGCCCTCTTCGAGAGTCACCTCCTCCGTTGTTTCTTCAGTTTCGATCTGTGCTGGCGGAGGGGTGACGCTCTGTAATTGCTATGCTTCCGGTCTTAGGGTGGTTGGCTTGAGGGCCGCTTTGTAGCATTCCCTAGCCAACATTTGATCCCCGCGGATTTCCTCTACTCCCCAAGGTGTTGGGAACTTCATAGTTTGGTGGTAAGTGGACGCGACGACTTTCATGTCGTGCAGCCACGGACGTCTTAGGATGACGTTGTAGCAGGAAGGGCAATCCATCACAAGGAAGTCGACCTGCTTGTTGATCCCTTTGGCAAAGGTGGTGAGAGCAATGTCTCCTACTGTGTGTTTAACCTCGCTGCTGAAACCTACCAGTGGAACCGGGTGTTTGTGGATGTCGTTCTCGGACAACCCCATCTCTTTCAAAGCATCGAGCGTCATGAGGTTGGTGGAGCTCCCGGTGTCAATTAGGACTCTTTTCATTAGCACGTTCCCCATGTGCAGGGATATCACCAGGCCATCGTGGTGGGGTTCGGCGGAAAAGTCCGCGTCGCTGTCGTCGAAGACAATAGCGGGTCCGGACGATCCCCCACCGGTACGACGCGGGCGATCAAAGCTGCTTTCGCGTGCGTGTCGCTTCGCCGCTGAGTACGTGAGGCCGCAGATGTTTGAACCCCCTGAGATGACATTGACAACTCTGTCGGGTGTTGAGGGATCCCTTCTTCTTCTTGGTTCTGGCTGTAGATTCTCCACTACTTCTTTGGGTACCTGGGCGTCAGGTGCTACATCTTTGATTCTTCCTTCCGCGATCAGGCGGGATAATTCCTTCCTAAGCATGATGCAATCTCGGGTCCAGTGGCCGTGGTATTCGTGGTAGTCGCACCACTTGGTGGTGTCCCTGTCGGTCTTCGGGGCCTTGTCCCGTCGTGGCCATCTCACGTACTCCCCTTGTTTTGCCATGTTTCGCAGAAGCTTATCCGTGGAGATGTTGAGTTTGAGGGATTCCAACGTTGGCGGTGGTGGGTCACGATATTGATCACCCGCCTGTCGCGCTCTGGCTGTGTTCACCTGCCCGTGGCTAGGGCGTGAATATGGGTGTGCTCGACGATCCTTACTCTGATCGGCTGAGCCCTTACGGCCGTCGGCTGGGCCCCTCTTCTCGTACTTCTCAACTTCCGAGGTTCTTTTTCGCAAGGTCCTGTCTTCCTCCAACCTGACGTGAGCCAGGGCCCTGGCTTGAACCTCCTCGAAGGTGTAACAGGGATGCTTGGTAAGTTCTTTGTATAGGCCGCCATCGGGGATGATTCCTTGCCTAAATGCCTCCACTGCGGTAGTAACGTCACAAGATTGTATCGAGACTTTTTCGCGGTTGAACCGTTCCAGGAACTCTCTGGTGGTCTCGTTTTGCTTCTGACGGATCCGGTAAAGGTCGCTAGATTGCTTCTCGAACTTGCGGCTGCTGGCAAACTGGGTGTGAAAGGAGTCCGATAGTTCGGCGAAAGAACCGATGCTACCACGTGGCAGCTTTATGAACCAAGTCAGCGCTGGCCCCGTTAAAGTTGTGCCGAACCCCTTGCACATCACCGCCTCTTTGGAGTACGACGGGACCGCACTTGTCATCATCTTTTGCTTATAGATCGCGACGTGCTCGTCACGGTCAACGGTGCCATTGTATGGAGTCATGTTCGGCACGGCGAATTTCTTTGGTATCTCCACTTTGGTGATGCGACGGGAGAAAGGAGACTCGTCGAAGCCATCGGGGGCTTCCGGTTCTAGAGGTTGGAAACTTTTTCGACCGATCCGGAGTTGATCAGCGATGACCCCTATCTGCTCCGTCACCTTTCTTCGTATGGCCGCGTCGAGGTCTCTGGGCCTCCCTCTTTCGAAATCTTCTTCGTCGGTCTCTCCCCTATCCGGCCAAGCGTCCCGAGGTGGTGTTCGGCGTCTCCTAGCCTCTGACCGGGGATTTCTTGGCGGATCTTTGTCAAGGAGGACTTCTTCACGGTGGTGTCGGGCGAAAGCTTCTGGGGCGTCTTCTTGTAACACTGGTGTCTTGTCACGCGCGTCCAGAGTTGCGTCCCCTTTGGAAGTTCCTTCTCCCGCGCCAAAGTCGAGACTTCTCACTATGCCGTCGGTGCGGCGATTAACGCGGGGAGATCGGCGGCCCGTGGCGATAACCTCATATTGCTGCTTTAACTGACTGTTTTCTCGCGTGAGGCGTTCCACATGGGCGTCGTAGAAGCTCTTCTGGTCGCTCAGCTCCTTTTGGAGAAGTTGCATCCGCTCTCTGAGGTCAGTCATCTCCTCGTCTTGCGACCGGTTCTTAGGGAGTTCGGGACCCTTGCCGTGGTCGGCAAGGGGAGTTTTGGGAGACTCGTTTCCGTCGCCAGACATCGGAATTGGGAAGTTCAAGTTGGTGTTTTGAACGGTGTGCCTTTGCGTGATTGTTCCGATCACGGCCCCACGGTGGGCGCCAAACTGTTTGAACCAAAATTCACCCAAGGGAATTCTGGCCTAGATCGGGCCTGATCGAAGTTAATCACGAAGAAGACGTATAATGCAAAGCTCGTGAATTGTATTCAAAGTGTGATTGAATGCGTAAAAGAGCGTCACCCTGCTCTAGGGCTTACAATTGGCTTTTATAGTGCCCTTTAGGATCGATCTATCTTATAGGAAAAGATAAGAAAATACAAGATTCTATCTAATTGTAATCCTAGCGAAATATCTTGGAGAGATCTATCTTATATCTTTAACTCTATCTTGTTTAACCGACTTCGGTCCTCGCCGTCTCTCGCTTGCTCTGAAGAAGTACTGAAGAAGTCTCAACCAGTTCTCGATACTTTTGTGAGGAAAATCTGGGCCCAACAATATTCATATTAATTGTCAACAAAAGTGACAATATTCACACCTAATTGTCACACACAAGTGACAATATTCACAGCTAATTGTCAACACAAGTGACAATATTCACACCTAATTTTCACCACAAGTGACAATATTCAGCAATTATTCACACACTCAATTGTCATCACAAGTGACAATATTCACACTTAATTGTCAACACAAGTGACAATATTTACAGCTAATTGTCAACACAAGTGACAATATTCACACCTAATTGTCAACACAAGCGATAATATTCAGCAATTATTCACACACTCAATTGGCATCACAAGTGACAATATTCAACAATTAACTAGAAGATTATAGTAATCACACCGAATAAGTATAGCTAAAACAATACTTATGCACACAACTCCAAATTATCATCACAAGTGACAATATATATCATCACCAATGTTATAAAGGATCTTCTTGATAACACCTAATTGGTATCACAAGTGACAATATTCATAACTAATTGTCATCACAAGTGACAATATTCAAGAAATAACTAGAAGATTTAAGGACACTCATGAATTTTATGAAACTAGTTTTCTTATCAATGACAGTGACTATAAAATTTAGTGACTGTATATGTCAAATGTATAAACAAGTAAAACCATTCAGATCCAATCACAAGTGACAATATATGTCAAATTGATAAACAAGAAAAGTCATTCAATCAACGAAAACAATGTGATCCAAAATTAATTATTCTTTCATCACAAGTGACCATTGATTATTCTGTCCACTTAAGTGACAATTAGTTATTGTGTCCACCTAAAAGACAATGTGATCCAAAATTATAAATAAGTGACAATTAAAACAAGTGACAATTAAAACATCCCAAATTTACCTTGGCCGAGCTTAAAGTTGAATGGGGTTCCTCTGTCACGACTTGAATCAAACTGAGTTCCATCAAGCAGTGTGCCAACATAGTGAACTACAGAGCATAACACAATAAGATCAGCCTCAATTCAAAATCCATCATCCAAAACTCAAACTCCAAATCCCAAAAGAAATCACTAAAATACCTTCCACATCATCGCCTTTGCCAGGTCGCTCCCAGCCTTCGCCTTCCTTGAGAAGCTTCTTCATGATCTTCGTCTTCCAAATCTCCTTCTCTTCTCCAACACTCAAGATCGGAACGTCTTCTGGAAAATCGTCCATGTCCATTCCCATCTCCTCGTCTTTCACACCAGAGCTCGTCGGAAAGTCGAAATCAATGGCAAAGATCCACAACAACCAGATCCGGAGCCTCATCGCCGCCTCAATCCGCCTCCAACAAACCAGATCCGGAGCCCCGTCGTCCAACGGCGTAAATCCGCCGTTGTAGCTCCTCCGACGCTGTCCACGAGCCCTCTCTCCAGATCCGCGCCTGTTAGGGTTCCGATTTGGACGGACGGCCGTCGGATCGGGAGGGGACAGGCGAATCCGATGGGACCTTTTGAACAGGAAGAAGAAGAGGTTGAGGATGAGGACCTTTTGAAGAGAGGTGGTGGAAGCGGTAGTCGCCGGAATTGAAACGGTATTTCTCTTGAAGCTTCATTCCGGTCGGCGTCGATTCGGTTCAGATCCTTGCCCTGCCTCTCCTTCCCGGAGACGAGGAAATCGGCATCGATTGCTTCTCCGGTGGCATAGGTGAGGTCGATGGAGGAGCCGCGGCCAAGTCGAATGTCGTCGGCCTTCGCTCGTCGGAACTCGGAGAGACAAAAATCGCGAGAGAGCTGAGGGAGGGGATGAGAGGAGAGAGGTGTGATCGGGAAAAGGAGGGGGAGGTGAGAGAAAATTATGGGTTTTATATAAAAAATTTATGCCATAAACCTAAAAAACGTAGGTATGGTACATCCGCATAAATCCATATATAATCTATGACCTTTTATCTAAATCTTTCAAACTTTTTTTTGATGAAAAATCCTAAAATATTTCATACTGTAAATCATGGAGGATGATGACGGACGGTGGGGGAGACGGGGCAAGTCGGAGATCTTGCGGCCGCGGACGTAGTCGGAGAGGGCGACGACGAAGCCGAGGAAGGCGCCGCCGGAGGCGGATTTGGGGAAGCGGAGGGCGTCGGCGTGAGGCGGAGTTCCAATCGCATCGGCCGACGGTGGAGACATCGGCCGCCTAGGGGACGGGGGCCAAGTGCGGGGCAGAGGCCGAGTAGAGGCGGGAGCGGCCGGCATGTGTAGATGGAGGTGGGAGAGAGGTGAGCGAGCGAGAGTGAGGCTGGGGTGAGAGAGAGGGTCGTCGGGGACTGGTCGGCGTCGGGAGTCGCCGGAGAGCTTGGGCAGATATCTAAGATCTGGAGATTTGGAATGGAGGAGGCAAAGAAGGAGGGGTGGTCGGGGGATATGCAGGGGCGGAACTACTGTATGCCCAGCGGGTGCTATAGGCCCCACTGGGTTTTTAAAAAAAAAATCTTTTTTTTAGATTAGGTATGTGGAAAGGTAACCCTCGACGACGCATACGACGAGCCGCACATCGCTTCTCTTCACACCCACACGACGAGCCGCGGCCAACCCTGTCCGTTTCGTTGTCGCCTGTCGCCGGCTCGCCGCTGCACCGCCTGCGCTGTCCCCTCCTGCACACGCATCACCTCACTTGTCTTCCGCCTCGCTGCCTCACTTGTACTCGCCGCCTCGCTAGTCGCTACTGCTCGCCGCCTCTCTGCTGTTCGCCGCCTCGCTGCTGCTGCTCTCCGCCTGCCTGGCCGCTGGATTTCGCCGCCCTGCTGGTTGCGCCACTGCTGCTGGTTGCTGCCTGCTGCTCGGCTCCTCCAAATCGAGGTAATTGCTGGCTGTTTCTGCTCTAATTCCCTCCAAATTGAGGTTGTTATTGTTAAGTGTTGGCTGCTGCTGTTAGTAATTGTTGCTTGTTGTTGTTAATTGAGGTAATCTTGCTCTAATGCCATGAATTTCAGTGAATGATGAATCTGATTCACTAAAATCAGCAATTACTAAAATCAAATTTTACTCAATTGCAGGTTGTGTTTTGATACAATTGCAGGTTGCATTTGTCATGATTGTGGTGTTTTGAAAATCCCCCCGTTTGCATTGTCCTTGTACTGGTAGTTATTAGAAATATGTATGTTGTTGGAAGTTCAAACATTGTTTGTGTTTGTGTGATATATCTGATTACAATTAAGGGTCTGTTAGAATTATGTATGATGTTGTTGGAGTTAATCTTGTTGTGTATCTGAATTAAAGTTAATTTATCTAATCTTGTTGTATTTGAGTTGCCAATTCAGTTGGTTTTCATACAACAGGAGATTGCATTTTTTTGTGATGATGTTGCTACTTGCTAGTTGCTACTTATACGAAATTAGGGTTAATTTCTTGTTTGTTAACAATTTGTTCCAGGATGAAGAGATTTTTTCCATCAATTGGGAATTTCTAATTTCTTATTGTAAGAAACAGACTAATGTAATTTCAGTACTTTTGATATTTAGCCCCCTCTCACATGAAATCCTGGTTCCGCCACTGGGGATATGCGGCTTGGAGTTCAAATATGGATTTTGGGGAAGGAAAGAGGTGAAGCAAGAGGGGTGAGCGGGGACCACAGATATAAAGAAAAAAAGAAAAAAGGTAAAATAAATTAGATATGGATGTTTAAAGAAGCGTTACATGCGCGCCTTCACGATTTTTTAACGGAGAAACTTGGTGAGGTGGTCTTTTTGACGGAAGGGGTATATGGGTGGTTTTCGGTAAATAGGTATATAAAGGGATGGTTTAGGGCAATATGACCTATTATACGGGTGGTTTTCGGTCAATCAGCCTTTTCTTTTTGGAACTGATGAGAATTGGGATCTCGCTTTAGACCGGATATTCTAACATATTCTTATGCAATTGCCCCCTCAATATAAAGATTTTAACATTTTCCTGTTTTCAACCCCACACACAAAAGTATACCAAACACCCCCGAATTAAGATTTGTGTATTGTTTACTTTAAATCAAGTAGTAAGTTTCTTAATTTAAATGTTGCAATAATTTTTCAGTGGTGGCGTCTTAAAGCAGTGTACGAAGTGATAAACGAGGTATAGAGAGCAAAGTGGATGATCAACATCGATTTTGAGGAGGAATTTCATTATGACAGTAATTTGACAGATCTCACATTGCCAAACTTATTTTCTAATATTGGTATAGCCATAAAAGAGAAACGAAATGACCTTTAAACTGCTCGACCGAAAAAAAAAATGACCTTTAAACTGAACACTCCTCCATTGCCTTGCCCCGTAGCACACAAGTGGTGCCTTGTTCTACTTGAAACCATAGGAAGCATAAAAACCAGATTTAACCACATCTCAGCTAACACAGGTCAGTAACAAGTAGCCACTTCCACCAACCCCCTCAAAAAGAAAGTAGACACTCTTTAAGCAATTTTACCACTACTAATTGCTTCATTGCGGGTGCAAAATGTCAATAACATCTAGAGCTGGAGGGCAGAATTTGAAAGATAAAAGACTCAAAAGTTGGTCATCATTCATTAATTAATCCACTAGCTACAATTAAGATTCCAGTCTCTTTCAAATGTTGAACTTCTGAGGAACACTATCCAAGTCATCAAAGTCAAACCTCTGCCGCTCTCTCCCAACCTGTTGCATGAGGGGGAAGGGAAGAACAAAGAATTCGGCATTAAAGTCGTCTCCTAGTGAAAAATTCTTTACTGGAGAAAAGTAGAAGAAAGATAAGATGTAAAGAACACAAAACTCACCTTGGCCAGGTAAGAAGGATCACAAGACATGCTTTCATCTATAGCGGTGAGCTTCTTAGAGAGGTTCATTACCCTAAATTGATTGATACAGACAAAATACTAATTAAAACATAAATTGTTTGAATACCACTTAGCAGGAACATGTAACTGCTATGGACAGTCAAACCCAATAGATTTTGGGTAATGCTCATACAAATAACGTAATTTAGGAAACACAAGTATATTAGTATATTTAGGAAAAAAAACACCCCTAACAATCCACAAGAGAGATTCTGTTATCAAATTAGCAAGAGTTTCATTCAGAGATAAGAATTTCTGGCATAGCAAAAAAGCAACTACTGACAATAACTGACTAGTGTTCTTCCTTCTGACCTAATCAAACAAAGCGCAAAATCAATTCTACCAACCAGAAAGTAGAAGGGTTAAGTTAAAATGCTAGTGATGTATGATGATTTAGCCATGTTCTTGTACGTAGACTATCCAAAAATCAAAAGACCATGTTAAAATTACCATAGCTTCAAGAAAGCTTCAGATGAAGATCACTTATATGAATTTCTGCATACTGTATATACAGCCTGAAATGGGTTTGTTGTAAGGTTGTATTTGGATCGCCCAATTTAATTCACGAAGTTAAAAAATCATGAAGCGGATCCCCTAAGTGACAAACATTTGATTGTTGATTCAATCTCCATACCTCTGAATGGAAGAGTCAATATGCTCAATCATCCCACAAGTCTTGTATTGCTCTGGATCCTCCAGGAATCGAACCATTCCATCCTTCTGATTGATTGTTGCATAAATTTCACCATCCTGTATCTGTACAGGTATACATGCAAGCTTATGAGGGAAGTTCACATATCACATATGCTACCTTTTTCACTTCTAAGAGACAACTAATTATCATGTATCTCTAGTGATATCAAACAGCAATGGCCCCATTTTAAAGTTACCATTTTAAGCACATGCATCTCTGCCTCCTTTGCACTGTTGAGTCGTACAGTGCTAGCTATATCTTGCAAGGAAAGAGTAAGGTATGTCTGAGTCAATATCTGGATATTTCTTTTATACATGGATGATACAACCTGTTTGACTAATCCAAAATTGCTGTCCTGACATAATAAACAGGCAAGATATGAAAATGTCAATTAAGTCAGATAATATAAAAAGCAAGTTACATTTTGAGACATTCTGAACATTATCTATTAAGTCTGGAAGATTAAATAGGGATTCACATTCTTAATAACTGCACCAGTTTCTGTCATCCGTTTAAAGGGTTTTACTTTCTCTTTAAGGAGGGAGACAGAAACTCACTGCTTCAAACTTTTCCTGGTTCATGTATACAAATGTTTCTAGCTCAGAAATATTTGCACTGCTATAGCTGCTTGCCAAGTCATGATACAGCTGCATTAAGGACAAACAATCATTATGGGATACTAAGTTCACCACATTTTATTAAAACACCAAAAAGAAACAGCAAAATTGAGCTCCTAGAACAGCCAATAGAAACAATATGATCAAGTGGAAATGGACTATGCATCTGTTTCATTATTACTAGAATAGAGCACTTAGAGACTAAATTTAAAGAGCACAAAAAGCAATTAAAACATTATCCAAGGTATTTTACAACTCCTTTCAAGTAAAGCGGAAGGCAGAGCATGAATGAGAGGGAAATAATAGTGACAGTTTCCATCACTTTGCACCATGCTATATGCAGCCTCCTCTTTCTAGGACAGTGTAACTAATCTAGTAGGTACAATTAACAATGCAAAAGGCAGTAATGCTAGTAAAAAATATTAGTCCTACTTATAGATTGAAAGACACTCCAACTTCCTAAATTCTAACTCAGATATTTCTGGAGTGATTCATCCTACACTCAAACTCAGCTCAGTTCAAGTGGGAGGACTAATAAGGATAGACACGGCAATAAATGCAACACTAATAAGGAGCAATTGTTGACTCTCTAGCATAAGAAAGTCTGTCGTCTAGTCCAGTGAATGAAATTGACTGTTCAAAGAACTATGAAGTTAAGGATTCATCCAGTTACATCAAAAAAGAAAAAGAACCACGTGATCGAAGGTATAAACAGATTCAGGGTACCAGAACCAAGAGATTGATCATTTGAAAGGAATGACAGAATAGATTTAAAAAAAAAACAGCGCAGCTGATTTTATAGTACGAAGATGAAGAATATACAAGATGAATTTAAGGAATGCATATCCTGGAAGTTGTACACGGATATTCTGCCACCTGAAACTAGTGAAAGACTGATTTTCACTTGGGAAGAAGTATCAATTGACTTGAATTAACAGGGTCTGGTTTTCTGGAATGGTACAATGATAATGCAAAGATGGTTGCTGATTGGCTTAACTGTTAAAGAAATCCATTTGGAAAAATAGAGAAGATGAGGCGTATCTTCAGTGGGATATTGTCACAAACGTTCAGTTCTTAGCCATGAGCTCAAGGAACATTTAGTGGCAACTACTAGGAGTGATAACACCAGGGAAGCTTTTCTTTACAAAGTGGACAGGAACAATTCCCCAAGCACAAATGATTTGGAATGAGTTTTCAAAATGGGGAAGCGGTAGAAGTGCCATTATAAAGCTCCATTTCATAAGCATCCAAATCAAGAACATCTATTAGTATGATGCTTCTCCAAAAGCACAAATGGCTCAAATCAGCAAGGTTTCACGCCAAATTTAAGCATTTAGCAAAATATTTCAAACTACAAATCAGGTAATATCTTAGCCTTAGGGTATCAAAATGAGGTGTAACCATACAAACAGTAATACAAGACATCAATATTGCTTAATGGTACCCACTGCAACCATTAAAAGTCAGTAATACTACTATTTAAAATATTAAGAGAACTTGCTTAATTTCTCCTAATCTTATGCATGTGAAAAGCAAACTCATACATGTCAGAAAATGGAAAAAAAAAATTAGGCCAGTACATTAATTCCTAATATGAGATATAAAAGAGTAAGATCTAATAATAGTTATGTAAAACATAGGTATATATGCAAACACTACACTGAAATTTCAAAAAAGCACCAGATTACCTGAGTGAAGTTCTTTAAACTCCTTTGCGCCACTGAGGATGTATATTTTGGGAATGAAGTTGAGAACTGCCATAATTAAAGGAAAATTAAAAACAAATACAAATAGCATGCATCAAAATATTCAAAAGTACCACTTAGGATCATGTATATACCAAATCCAATAGAGTTTATAAATGCCCAGTTTGATCAAAGAGATTACAAGATGCTGGTCCTCAAACGAACCTTGGCTGTTGTGTTAAGCGAAATTTATTGTATCCTTTCTATAAATCTTTCTCCATCAAAGAACACAGAAAGGGTTGTATAGGGATCCTAATGTTGATGGTCCTTTCGAAATGAGAAAAAATGGCAAGACTGTATTTTACAACATGTTTCCTTATACATTTTTATTTGGACGTAAATTTTCCTCATTAGACAAAGCTCTCAAAGAGAGAGAAAGACTGAAGCATTGTCTCAAGTACAAAAGAACTACGAAATCTATAAGTCAGATAATAACCTGTCCATAGTGAATGAGACAAACCAATATATACTTTTTGTAAGCTTCCACAGCTATAGCATTTAAATTAGACATTGGAGCAGTGACAACCTGCAAAAAGAAACGATGCTGTAATTGTTCACTGTAATAAATTACAAACCCAATTGTTTCAAGATAAATGAACGGTTGGAATCTACATACATTGCGGAGAAGTTCCCAGGCTTTCTGAAATTGCTTGAGACCGATGCAGACCATCCCCCTATCATTGAAGGGGCATTAAAACATTAAAATGACAGCTAACAGGACCAACCTCAAAACCATGTTCTAACGACATATTAGACTGCTCATCCAGATTCATCACCAGAAAAGCAAATAGTGGCATATCATAGAGCTCACCCATAATATGAAAAAAGAAAAAGATCCCTTGGCTGATCAATCTCAAAAATATCATCTCCTAGCAAGCGAGACCCAATTTTATAGCATTTGGACAATATGCAAAGAAGAAGAAAATCTGGGTGAAGAGCAGTCAAATGCTCAGAGGAAGATTGGAGCTTTTTAACTGCTGTTAGCATGGCACCCACACCTCGGATGGGTGCGTCTAGCACCAAAACTTGATCCTTCAGCCTTTTACAAACAGAAATAACTGCAAATTTCCATATCAAAACTCCAATCAGAAACACAACAAAATCAAAACAGTGAGAAACAGAGTTTCAAGAAAGCCACTGCAAGTTAAGCATTGCATACACTTATCAGGCACCAGGCGGATCTGTTCTGTGCGACAGACATTAATGAACCTACTGATCAACAAGGCAAGCTCATGTGCCTGTTCTTTAGAGTAAGGATTAGATGTGAATGACTCCCTGCAACCATAAAATAATATCAAGGTGGTGTACTCGTACTGTCAGGCAATATACCTTTCATCACGTATTTAAAATATGAACATATTATTCTTACAAGGAAAAAAAAAGAATTTAGTAACATAAAAACAGCAGAAAAAACAATTAATCCGATCATAGTTCATAGGTGAATGAATTTTCAGAATGCAAAGATATATTTAATAGATATGCCAAGTCTATCTAGGAACAAACTGTTAATAGTTGATGTGTTTCCTTTCATCCACATATTCAGAATTTGAAAGAGCAAGCCAGGCAATATAGGCAGAAATCCAAATCCTAAAAAAGCAATTACGAATGAAATGGGAATAAAGTTTGACCCATCTCTTCCGCTCTTCAGCCAATTTTATAGGGATGGTACTTGCAGATACTAGGTGGGTGAATTATTCTTTCAATATTAGATTCAACCTAGTAGCAACATAAGACATTATATCTTTCATAAAGCATAATGTTCAAAAATACAAGTAGATATTGAGATAACACGCAAGTAATTTCGGAAATGAAAAAGAAAACTAATGGGAAAAAGGTACAAACCAAGCAATCAAAGTGCAATGACTCGGAAAATGGTTTCCTAACAGGAATAAACTGTCACAATTGTCTTGATTGTAAAACCATGACTACAAAAGGCTATTACTGGTATGTCTTAGCCTTGACAGTACTTGCAACTATACAAACACTAATCTTAGTTGAATTACTGAACTAATATACGGTCACACAATTACCACTCTGCATCTCTATAAAAACACCCTAGATTTGAAGCAGCCGGTTGTTTTCTTTTGTTCTGGTCATATATTGTACAATTTTTCTTAGCACCATTAGTCAGTGAAATTTAAAACATGTCGCATAGACAAAACTAAAAAGGAACTAATCAGACCCTGAGAGGAAGAGGAGAAGAGGACAGAGTAGCCAAAACCCTAATATAACAGGCTAATTCAATTAGTTTTGATTTCCAATCAAGGTAAAAAGAAAAAAATACCACAGAGAATAGTAATCAAATCATGAGAACCAAAACCCTAATCCAACAGACCCAACGCCATTATGCACACTGTCATCCTAAAACCCAATAACACATCAAAATCAACAAAATTATTCACAGCACATCCGAATTGGAAATACAAAAACACTTGACGAAAACAAACGATATAATAGAAAAAGTCAGTGATTAACTTACAACAAGTACAGATAGCCAAGAGAGTGAATAGAAGGATCGAGTTGATCGAGGAAAGAAGCCAACGCAGACGATTCTGTTCGAAGCAAGTCCTCGGACTGTTTGAGGACAGTGTGGAGGTGAGAGATATCATGTGGAGATTCCGATAAGGCTTGTATTTGCACAACCAGAGATTCCATGACTGTTGCCCTAGAGAAGAAGAAGAGAATGAAACTAAGGACTAAATTTGATATCCAAAGAAAAGTTAGTGCTCGGAAAAAACAGATCGAGATGATCGACCACTAGACTTACCGGATGTCCCTTCTCGCTGACGGAGAATGTCGCCGGCAGAAAAAGGGGGGAGAGAGCTCTTGACAATCGAACGACAAAACTAGAGGCTTGACAATCGAACGAGTGGTTTTAGGGATTTGCTGAAATAGTATACACGTCCGGTCCCGTCCCGTCCCGTCCCAGGTCTATAATCTTTTTCTTTTTTAACCGGTGAAAATTATGATCTCGCTCTTAAGACGGGATGGCTAATGCATCCTTTCAGGTGAGAGTAAGAAGCTCGTGATGGTTCCACATAGTTTTTAATGAGAGGTTGTGGCCCAATAAAGTAATTTTATCGGCTACAGAATTAAAGAGTATATTCCTATGCTATGAAATATGCGTACAGACGCGGAACCGCGAGAGAAATAAGGATGTTTGTAATAATTTTTTCAATTTCTCATGGGCAGTGATTCAATCTTGTTATAGCTTTAATAACTATCTAGTTATGCCCTCCACCTCGATTTTTTTAATGGCCAATTGTTGGACCTTCCTTACACCATCACATAGTGTCATTGCTGAGAGAGAATGAGAAGGAAAGTGATAAAATTATTGATAGGCACAAGTCAATCTATATAATTACAGGAGAGAATATAGTAGGACTCATTAAATGCATTGTTTCCTAGAAACTATAAAGCAGCCCTAGGAACTCACTATTAATAATTACAATATAGTTAATTTCCCTAGGGATAGACTAAGTATTGAGGATTAGATAATTAAAGAAAATAAATGATATAAAGGTTTTATTATCTATTTGAGTTGGAAAAAAAATCAAGTGGGACTTATAATGTAAATATATACTTAAATTTGATAGAATTACCATATATTTTTTATTTGTAATTAAAATAAAGAGGAAATAAATACTTAAATTTGACAAACCTAATATATCCTTAATCTATCATCATTACTCAGTCTATCCCTAGGGAAATTAACTATATTTTAATTTAGTTTATTGATCTACAGGAAATCAGATAATATTTTAATTTAATTTATATGCAAAAGAAGTATGCATATATACTTAAATATATGCCTTTTATTAGGGTCTATCATCTTACATCTGGAGAAGTTATATATATATCATAAAGTTTCTAGGCAATTGATCCAAGAAGGTTAAGGTTTCTTTTCAAGACACGTAATATAAGGTTGAGAAAGAGTGCAACCAACAACACACGTAATAAAAGGTTAAGAAAGAGTGCAACCAACAGTAGAGGTAATAAAAGGCTAAAGAGTGTAGTAACACAACCCTGGTTTCATTGAAAAAAAAATGGTATCTGGATAAATGGTAAAGAAAAAAACATATAGTAATATTCTTCCTAAGGAAAACACTAAGAAATCGATAAATGCAAGGAATAGACTAACATAGACTCAATACCTAGATAAATCATTCATTAGCTAATATAAACTCAGTACTTATATAAATCATTCATGAGCTTGAAATCCTTGAATTACATCTTCTGCTTTTCTATCTTAATCTTCTTTTGGGGTGATTGAAAGTCTTCTTCGGTGGCATTCACTTGAACAATTTCAACTTCTGCATGCTTCTGTTTTGAGGGAGTAGTACACCCACCAAATTCTGTTGCATTTGAGTGAGCACTTGACTCTCCAGATTCTGTTGCATCCTGCTAATTAAGTTGAGCATAGTTATTAATAATATTGCTTCATATATTGCAACTAAGTTAGTATTTAAACAACTCTATGGACGTACCTCCTTGTCAACATTTGGTTCTTCATATTTAGCAATCATATTAGCATCAGATGTCACCTTCTTTACTGTGTTCAAGGAATTTGGGTGTTCTGTATTATACTCTGAAACTTCCACTACAAACAAAAGCTTTTTTGAGAGGAGAACATCAAAGTCTTCTGGGAAACCAAATTGATTTGATTCTTGTAGATCAATAAATTATATTCATAATATAATATTGGTGCATCATTCAGATATAATGTTTTAAATAACAAAAATATTTCAGTTAAACTAAGTAAAATTGAATAATACCATAGAAACTTCACTTTGCAAAGCCACTGCTGACTTTGAAATGAAGTCAGATAATTCTTTCTCAAACATTACAAAAGAAACAATAATATATTTCTCAAACATTACATCAGACACTCTTATCTCAATCTTCAACCTATATCAATTTGCAGAATAAAATTTACATGTAAAAGCAACAATAATATTTTATTTTATGAGTAAGAAAGATGTATGCAGGCTGTTATAAAATACCGTGGAATTACTGTGTTAGGCTTGGATGGGCAATGTGGGCAGAAGTATTTTTCACCATCGAATTCAATTCTTCTTTTGCAATGCTTGCAAGAATTATAGAACCAACTTTTCTGTTTGTTTATTTCTATGACAGTGGCCACCACCGTGCAAAGACATTTCTAAACATTGGGAAAAAAAGTTAATTTGAAAGCTAGCATATCAGTGCACGAACATAAAGTAGTATTCACACCAGTATAACACACCTTTTTAGTTTGTGCAATGTCATTGAGGCATTTAGGAACATTTGTTTTGAATAAATCTTGTTCTGTGTGAAACATAGCCGGGTTAAACGTATGTTCATTTGCATTCCACCTACAAAACAATGGTAGAAGTATGTGAGCAAAGACGTTTGCAAAGAGAGGTTCATTATAAACTATGTAAAGTAGTAGTAAATTTTATGACAAACCTTGTCTTAAGTTCAATGAATTGAGGAAAAGCTTGGTGCTCGTACATGATTTTAGTTCCACATGTTGTGTTGTTTATTATTTTTTCCCCTATTAAAAAAAATTATTATAGTAACAATAAAAAAATAAACACAGTAGCTTGAGTCATGGAAGTCCTAAATATAATAACTATTACTTACACGTAGGGAGTTTTGTTTGCCCCTGTTTAATAACTACTTGCATATATATAGAGAGTTTTGAAGTATACCTAGATATAATTTGACCTTCGCAAATTGTATTATAATGTCGATGTCATGGTCCCAGATTTGTAATGACTTTTTGAAACTCATCAACATACTTGTTCCAAAGAGTACACTTCATTGTTTCATTCCTACATGTAGATATATTAAAATTATATAAATCAACAATCTAATTATTATTATATGGATGGGAAAAAAAATTAACCCAAACCAACTTACCTATCATTTGCCAACACAAAGTCAACCCTGCTTGAATCTCTTTTGTTGACCTTAAGACTACTGAATGATGGTTTTGAAACCACATGGCCTATCACATCTGCGTCAATGTTAAAATGTTTAGCATATGATCGAAGAATTATAATATAATATAATTCATACATAATACTTACCAACTAAATAGTTCATATAAAAATTCTTGTCTTGGATGGCATTAAAAGAAGTAAATGTAAATCCATATTGAGGAATTTCAATTTCATCATTAGGTGTGATGGTGGTGAGAAAGCTAAATTTGATCACAAATTCATGATGAGAATAACGATAAGAACTTTTGTTTTTTAGGATAGTAAAGTTCCGCACAACACATATTAATCCTTCTCACACCAAGCTAGAAAAGTTTGATACAAGATTTTTTGGTATTTTTGCTTCAATTTTCTGTCCCTGAAAAAAATACATATTGAATGATTAGTTATATAATATTCATTACTTAAATATGTAAGGATAATAATAAATTGAAAAGGCATACATTTTCATCCATTAAAACCAATTGAATTTCATCGATCCCAGCTGAGTGGTATGATACGCTCCATTGGCGAATAATTCGACATCGAATTTTCTAAGTCTGTTTGCTGGCATCAATACTGGCAATATCATCGTACATGGATCCCATTTCAAATCCTTCCAAAATACAAAATAATGTTAATGTTAATAGAATTTAACTTAAGGTAGTAAAACACTAAAAAAAAAATATCGATATGTACTTACACGTAGGTGATGGAGGAGAATAAAACAATGTTAGAAGTATTTGGACAATACAAAGTGTTTGGGAATACGTGTATATATATACAAATACAAACTCGGTGTACTCCTCTTAAGGGAAATATTATGTACGTGCAAATCATAATTATGGCCAATATGTACGTGTAAATCATAATTATGGGCAAATATGGACAAATATTTTTTTTTTACAATTTTATCTATGTACGGAAGTGTCTGCTACCATGTACAAATATGTACGTGAAAATATGGAAGATATGGGCAATATTCTTTTGGGCAACTACTACAATCATGTTATGAATACACATTGAGCCTAAAAGATGTGTTATGAACACATTGACATATGTTATGAACACATTTATTACCCATCTAAAAGATGCATTAGAAACACATGTGTTTAGGCAATTACCCTAGGTAGAAAGGTGTGAATTATTCACCTCCTAATCTTGACTTTGTGGTAACTCTTGCCTAACTTTGGTCCTATAAATAGAGGGATCACCCATTGTAAAACTTGCACCAACAAAGAGTAAGAATACAACCTATAAGGTGCTTACTCTTTCTCCCTCTCTTCTAATGTCATTATCATTCTAAAGTGGCTTTCTTAAGTAAAAGTTCTTAAGTAAAGTTTCAATAATCTTCTTCTAATTCTTTATTATATAATACGTTATCAGCACGAGTCTCTAATTACCAACTGATATTTCCTTAATTATATATACATGTGTATTTCGTAACTTTCAAACAAAGTTTAATTTTAAGTGTTACGTATGAAACAAAGCTTTCATTATAATAAATTATTTTGTTTTAATCTATATGATGGAACTATGTATATTGGATCATGGTAGGAAACAAAGCTTTCATTATAATAAATTATTTTGTTTTAATCTATATGATGGAACTATGTATATTGGATCATGGTTTAAATTTATTTGTGTTCTACGTAGCTTTGCTAAATTTTTCTTTCATTAAACTAAAGTTCTAAAAAAATTTCCTAATCTTGTTCGTAACTATATATACATATATATAATCTTGATTTAAGATATATGTATAAGTTTGTGAGTTTTACAACAGAAATTGATTAATTATTGCACACTATACTTAATTACTCTTACCTCTTTAAATCTACGAATTTACATCTTCTTAACTAAATTCATGCCAAGAGTTCATAAAATCGTTTTGAGGAGTATGCTCTGTAGTCGCCTAATTTAGGATCTTCTACATCAGAAACTCATTTTCAAAATTCTAGATCTAAAATGCTATAAACTAAATATGGAAGCATGTTTATATAGATCTACTAAGATACAAACAAAATAAAAGATTTACTTACCTTATTTGCCGTTTGTACTCAAATCCCCTTTCGGAAATGGTTGATTGCACTAAGTGGATTGTGAGAAATTTCTTACCCAAATGATTATGAGCGCAATATAGATAATCACGATAAGAACAAGACAAATGAAAAGCTCGGTTAAAAACCGATCATTACCGGCCTTAATACGTCGCAAAATGTCGTCGTCGGCCATGGACATGAAAATGGAAAATGGAGAGGAGGAAGACGAGATGGAGGAGATAAGGTGGAAGTGGTAAAAGTGAAAATGGATGGATGAGGATAAAAGGATTAAAAGGAAACCGGATTTATAACTAGTCCCGCTAATTTTATTTTTCAGTATACTTTCACATCTTTCTTATATATCTCATGCATGCATTATTTATTTACCGCTTTGATGCTTATTCTATTTGGTTAGTTCCTTAATCCTTATCATTTATTTATTTATTTCTTTAATTCTTGTCATTTATTTACATCTTATAAGCATTCTTTATATAAAGTTATCATTCATATGGTATACACATACTAATTACATGCTTATATATGTTGACATAATAATAACATACATCATGACTAAATTATTTAATCTCATCATACCATATATGTTTACGAGTTATATATGCATTCCTAATAGGCTTTGTTTTGTTAAATTATAATTTCCCTGTAGTAACTAAAATGGCAAGCATCACCAAAAAGGAGTTTGAAATCCTTGACTTATCGGGCCAAAAATACCTCGAATGGAGGGTTGATGCTTTGACTAGCCTAAAGGCAAATGGCCTTGAAAGAACAATTGAGGTGGAAAATGATACCACCCCGCAAGAAAAGGCAAAAGCCATTGTGTTCCTACGTCACCACATTCACGAAAGTCTAAAGACTGAATACATGTTTGTGGATGACCCAGTTGAATTGTGGGAAAGCTTGAATGAGCGTTATGGCCATCAAAATGAAATCTTGTACCCACAAGCACGCCATGAATGGAACAATATAAGTTTCCAAGACTTCAAGTCTATCACTGAATACAATAGTGCTATTCATAGAATCACCTCTCAATTGAGATTATGTAGGCACATGGTTACCCAGCAAGAAATGTTGGAAAAAACTTTCTCCACAATGCATGCCTCTAATGTGTTGTTACAACAAAAATATAGAGAAAGAGGCTTTGAGAGGTATTTTGACTTGTTAAAAGTGTTGTTGGTTGCTTAAAAAAACAATGAGCTATTGATGAAAAACCACAACCTCAGGCCTACTGGCTCAACAATAGTCCCAGAAGCAAACACTATTGAAAAGTCGTTTTATGATGGAAATACCCATCAACGTGGGCAACAATCACGATTCTACAATGGTCGTGGACGTAACCGCGGACGTGGTCGCGGTCGTGGCCGTAACAGCTTTGTTCGTGGTCGTGGTCAAGGTTACAACAAACCTTATGACCGCATGAACAATGGCTACAAGGGGAATGGCAAGCAAAAGGTCCAGACGGGTCCATCAGGATCCTCCCAAAAGCCCAAATCTATATGCTATAGATGTGGCATGGCTGATCACTGGTCAAAGGTATGCCGCACAGCTCCGCATCTTGTGAAGTTGTACCAAGCTGATAAGAATAAAGAAAAGGCTACCGAGACCAATTACATCGAAAATGGAGATGTAAATAAATCTCCCATGACCAGTCTAGATGTCAATGATTTTCTCAATCTTGACAATAATGATGAATTTGCCTAAGGGGTTTAAGCAAAAATACTAGCCTCTAATTATCTTTACTACTCACATGTTGTTTGTCATGTCTTTTATTTTCGCATGTCGTATGATGTCTTAATTATCATTTCCAATATTTTATGTATTAGACTTTGTGTAATATGAATATCGTTATGTAATCAATATGCATCTTTATTATTAATGCATTAATGTTTCTCTTTATTTCCATAGAAAACATGGAATCATCTAATGTGAAACTCGATGGGAAGGAGCAATGTCTTCTAGACAGTGCAACAACACACACCATCTTGAGAAACAAAGAATTCTTCACAGAATTAAGATCTCTTGAAGGAAATGTCAATACGATATCTGGTGTGTCGAAACTGATCGAAGGCTCTGGAAGAGCACTTGTTCTACTCCCAAGAGGAACAAAGTTAATAATAAATTAAGCACTCTAGTCAAGTAAATCACGAAGGAATTTACTGAGTTTTAAAGATGTGCGCCACAATGGGTTTCACATTGAAACCTTGAATGAAAATGGCAATGAATATCTGTGCATCATAAAATATGGATCTGGTCATAGACAGATTCTTGAGAAGATGCCCGCCCACGCAAGCCTCCGGACTATATCATATATACATTTGTCCGTTTGAGGCCAATGCGACATCTAGTAAAGGGTCAATTGACCGAACTGCATACACATTGTGGCATGATCGCTTGGGTCACCCAAGATCAATAATGATGCAGAAAATCATAAAGAACTCACTTGGACATCCATTGAAGAACATTAAGGTTCTCCCGTCCAGTGATCTCCATTGCACTGCATGTTCACTTGGAAAGCTAATTATCAGGTCTTTTAAGAATAAAATTGCAAGTGAAAATCCTGCATTCCTAGAAACAATACAAGGAGATTTATGTGGACCAATTGCTCCACCATGTGGACCATTTCGATATTTTATGCTCCTTATTGATGCATCTACACGTTGGTCACATGTAAGTTTATTGTCGACCAGGAATGCAACCTTTGCCAAACTCCTTGCTCAAATAATAAGGCTGAGAGCTCAATTCCCAGATTATGCAATCAAGAAAATCCAACTTGATAATGCCGGAAAATTTACATCCCAAACCTTCAATGATTATTGCATGTCAATAGGGATTGATATAGAGCATCCAGTGCCTCATGTTCACACACAAAATGGTCTTGTTGAATCATTAATAAAGCGATTACAATTAATCGCTAGACCATTGTTGATGAACTCAAAGTTGCCATCATCTGCATGGGGACATGCTATATTACAAGCTGCAGCTTTGATTCGATTGAGGCCAAGTGCAAACAATGAGCATTCTCCAATGCAATTAGTATTGGCAAGGAGCCAAATATCTCACATCTAAAAATATTTGGATGTGCAGTTTATGTACCCATTGCTCCGCCACAACGTACAAAAATGGGTCCACAAAGGAGAATGGGAATCTATGTTGGTTTCGAATCTCCCTCAATCATTCGATATCTCGAACCAACAACGGGTGACTTATTCACAGCAAGATTTGTTGATTGTCACTTTGATGAAAATACATTCCCAAACTTAGGGGGAGATAAGAAAAAGATGGACCCACATGTAAAAGAGATTACATGGAATGCAATATCGTTATCTCATCTTGATCCGAAAACAAAAATATGTGAACAAGAAGTTCAACGGATCATACATTTGCAAAATGTTGCAAATCAGTTACCTGATGCATTCACTGATACAAAGAAGGTAACAAAGTCACATATTCCTGCAGCAAATGCTCCTGCTAGGATTGATATACCCATTGGACAACCTAATACGTCCATTGCAAATGAGTCTACAACACGTCGAAAACGTGGTAGGCCTCCGGGTTCAAAAGACTTGAAACCAAAGAACCAAAAGGGTATGACAAAAGAAGCCAAACTGAGTCATGAGAATAATGACCAAGGCAATGAGATGGAAAATGAAAATATCCTAAGAGAAGTTGATACACTCAATGATAATGAGAATATTGATAATCTTGAGGTATCAATAAATTATGTATGCACAGACATACAATGGAATAGAAAGGATATCATTACCGATGATATATTTGCCTACTCAGTGGCTATTGATATTGTGACTGAAGATGATGATTTTGAGCCAAAATCCGTTGACGAATGTCGTCAAAGAAAGGATTGGCCAAAATGGAGAGATGCCATCCAAACAGAATTACAATCGCTTGAAAAGCGAGAGGTTTTTGGACCTGTTGTTCGTACACCAAAGAATGTAAGGCCAGTTGGCTTCAAATGGGTGTTTGTACGAAAACGAAATGAGAAAAATGAAATCGTTAGATATAAGGCAAGGCTAGTAGCTCAAGGTTTCTCTCAAATTCAAGGAATTGATTATGATGAGACATACTCTCCTGTAGTCGATGCAACTACACTAAGATTCCTAATTGGCATGACAGTATTTGAAAAACTGCAAATGCGCCTTATGGATGTCGTGACCGCATACTTATATGGGTCATTAGACACAGACATATATATGAAAGTTCCAGAAGGACTAAAATTGCCTAAGACTGAAAACAACGGACCTCGAGAAATGTTCTCAATAAAATTGAGAAGGTCGTTGTATGGGTTAAAACAATCAGGACGGATGTGGTATAACTGTCTCAGCGAATACCTTATGAAAAGAGGATATAAAAACGATGTTGTTTGCCCATGTGTTTTTATCAAAAGGTCCAATAAGGGATTTGCTATTATCGCAGTCTATGTTGATGATTTAAACATAGTTGGAACTCCCTATGAGGTGGAAGATACTGCGAAATACTTGATGAAAGAGTTTGAGATGAAAGATTTGGGGAAAACAAAGCTTTGTCTTGGCTTACATATTGAGCATCTAAAGGATGGAATATTTATCCATCAGTCCAACTATACTAAGAAAGTTTTAAAGAGATTTTATATGGACAAAGCTCATCCCTTGACTTCTCCCATGGAAGTTCGTTCTCTCAATATTGAAAAGGATCAATTTCGCCCTCGAGAAGAGGACGAAGAGGTTCTATGACCTGATATTCCATATTTAAGTGCAATCGGTGCACTAATGTACTTGACTAACAATACAAGACTAGATATTGCTTTTGCAGTAAACTTGTTATCCAGGTACAGCACTGCTCCTACAAGGAGGCATTGGAATGGGATCAAACATATATTTCGCTACCTCCGAGGAACACATGATTTAGGGTTGTTCTACCGCAACCAAAGCAATGCAACTCTAGTCGGATATGCAGATGTAGGATACTTGTCCGACCCACACAAAGGCAAATCACAAAATGGCTATGTATTTACATATGGAGGCACAACCATTTCATGGAGATCAACAAAGCAGACTATAACTGCCACATCATCAAATTAAGCAGAATTAATTGCTTTGTATGAAGCTGGAAGAGAATGTGTGTCTCTACGATCAATTATTCAGTTCATCTAAAAGGAAAGTGGAATGAAGCCGATCACTGACAATCCAACGATACTATATGAAGACAACTCAGCATGTGTTGCTCAGATTAAGAAAGGCTACATCAAGGGAGACCGCACAAAGCACATATCTCCAAAATTCTTTTCTACTCGAGATCTCGAAGAAACCGGTGAAGCGGATATCCAACAAATTTGGTCAAATGACAACTTGGCCGACCTGTTCACGAAGTCTTTGATTCCTAAGAAATTTGGAGAACTAGTGCACAGGATTGGAATGTGTAAGCTCCGGGAGCTACGTTGAGGTTAGGGGGGGCATCATACGCATTGCACTCTTTTTCCCTTCGACCAGGTTTTTATCCCACTGGGTTTTTCCTGGCAAGGTTTTTAATGAGGCAACATCAAAGCGTATAATGGGTTCAACAAGGCAACATACATTTGTGTCCCAAAGCAAGAAACGAAGGTGAATATTCAAGGGGGAGTGTTATGAATACACATTGAACCTAAAAGATGTGTTATGAACACATTGACATATGTTACGAACACATTTATTACCCATCTAGAAGATGCATTAGAAACACATGTGTTTAGGCAATTACCCTAGGTAGAAAGGTGTGAATTATTCACCTTCTAATCTTGACTTTGTGGTAACTCTTGCCTAACTTTGGTCCTATAAATAGAGGGATCACCCATTGTAAAACTTGCACCAACAAAGAGTAAGAATACAACCTATAAGGTGCTTACTCTTTCTCCCTCTCTTCTAATGTCATCATCATTCTAAAGTGGTTTTTTTAAGTAAAAGTTCTTAAGTAAAGTTTCAATAATCTCCTTCTAATTCTTTATTATATAACAAATCAATATTTTGGGCAATATTATTGATTGTGATAAAATTTTGTAATTGTTAATAGAATTTTACGTGCCTTTTATTTTTTTGATCAAATCATAATTATGGCCAATATGTACGTGCAAATCATAATTATGGGCAGATATGGACAAAATTGTTTGCTACCATGTACAAATATGTACGTGAAAATATGAGCAATATTCTTTTGGGCAACTACTACAATCAATATTTTGGGCAATATTATTGATCGTGACAAAATTTTGTAATTGTTAATAGGATTTAACGAAATTGAATTATTAACAAAATTATTGTTTCCGAAAATTATAAATTTTCCCCTACCAAGACAACTCAAACATATCTCATACAATTAAAATATCAAACCGTCCAAAAATTATGTACGGCCAAAAACATGATATATCAAGTAAGACCCAAATTAATTGAAGTAAATATTTTGTACAAATATCATATACTCCGTACGTATTTATAGTTGCCGATCTCATTCAAATTAATTAGGTAATAATAAGATCTCAAAAGAAAAAATTATTAAGTGAAGCATATAGTTCATGAAATAAATTAATAACGGAATCATTGTTTAATATATTATTAACAAAATAAAGTTATTTTTTTTGCACATATTCTCTTAGATATTGTGAAGATTCTAGATAATTTTTATGACTTATGATTAGATCTGTCAATCGGGTTACGAGCCAAACTGGGTCGGGTCACTTCGGGTTTTTGGGTCGGGTCGGATCAACCCAACGGGTCAAGAGTATCAATTTTTTGACCAAAATTTAAATAAAATATTATTAAAATAACAAAATATTGTTTTTAAATATTTTAATAGTAAAACATATCATATATTTCTAAAATAAATTTTATATATTGTAATATAATTAAAACCTTTTGGTGCACAATTACCCGTCAATATGTCATTTCATTATATTAGAGTGTATTCTAAAATAAGTTTTCCGCCTTATAGATTTCTTGACCCAGCGGGTTTGACCCAACCCTAACCCAGAAACTTTCGGGTTTACCAGGTTCGGGTTCAAACCTGGGTTTCGGGTTCAAACTTTCGGGTTGAAACCGAGAAATTTTGGGTCGGGTCGGGTCGGGTAAGCTTTTGACATGTCTACTTATGATCCAAATAGTTGTATATATAAACCTTACATGTATAATTATACACCCACAAAATTTATCCTCTCCTTCTAAAAAAAAAAAAAATGTGATTTACTTCACATTGATTTCTTCTCCTTCATCATGTACAAATGTGTAAGTACATATTGATAAGTTTTTTTTTTATTACTCTACCTTAAGCTAGATTCTATATGCATGAAGATTATTTTGTACTTTTGAAGGATTTGAAGATGGGATCCATGTCCGATTAAATTACCAAGTGGGACTTATAATTCGATTTGGATTATAATTCGATTTTTATTTGTAATTAAATAAAGAGGAAATCTATATCACTATAAAAGTTAGCATCATCCCTAAGCCATAACTACTCCTCCCAACCCATTCCTCTTAGTATTAATTAATTAATATAAATAAAACTATAAAAAGATTCCTCCCTAAAACATAAATGTTCCCACAATTAATACATGCTTTCTATTATCTCCTTTTAGTTTTATTTTAAGAATAGTTTTCGATTAGAAATTGCATAAAAGCCTCCAAATGCTTTAAAATGTCAATAATTCATTTACTTAGGTATAGGTATAGATATATATATATATTTTCATATTTGTTTAATTGCTACTTGTTTTCAGCTTTATATATAATACATGATGAGGAAATTGTAAGAAATAATAGTATCATTTATTCAAATCGTACAAATTTATATCTTTATCTTATATAATACTAAAACAATACTTTTATTTAGATTCGCAAGTGTGTCTCTGTTCGAGGTTTGATGGGATATTTTATAGAATATTTGTGTGAAATTACTCTAAAATTTTAATAGAGTCCACAATGTATTTCATACGCGTATCTTTCTTTATTTCAATTATATAAGTATCTTTTTCATATCTTTTAATATCAATTTCTGCAATTTAATTCTCAATAAAGTTATAATTCATCTCTTTCATTCAAGAAACGAACCATATCAAAACTCATATGAAACATTTAAATTAAAAAAAGCTAAATTACTTTCAAAGATAATATCACTCAAATTATAAAGGTACAAAATGCTACATTCAAATTTTCAATATAAAACATGTAATTTCAAATTTGCGTTGTGCTCCATGCTTCTTTGACTTTGTACATTGAAATGAAATTTAATTTTATATTGATCCAATATGATAGCACACAATTTGTGAGTACAAATATCGAACATTCCTACAAGAAACAAAGTTAAAAAAGGCCCCTGCGTAGCAGGGACCGTATTTGCTAGTATATACTTAAATTTGACAAACCAAATATGTTTGTAAACAATGTCACACTAATACATAATATAACTAAATTAATGTTAAGTATGCAACAATTAGAAATAATGTTAAATAAAATATATAAAAAATGTAATCAAAATTTTTGGAGGATTTCCTAGTACACCACATTAGTCATCTTGCATATTGGTTTCCCTTTCTTATCCAAAATCAAGACCTTCAAATCTTCCATCAATATTAGTAGCTAGTACAAACCCCGTACCATGTACGGGTAATGTAAATATAAAACCGAATTAACCAATTTGAGATCGAATTTTAATACGAATACACTTTTAAATCGGGAACTTATAATCCAAATCCGATAGACCAAAGTCCGAACCTATTGACCTATATATGTACTTCTATTCATACAATTTTAATTCTAAAATATTTCTATTCAAATTTTCAAATTTATATTATTAATGAATATACTATTAACACATGTGAAAATTTTTCACTATTCTTTAACATTCAATAATGACAAAAGTGTATACTAATTAATAAGAAAATACTGTAAAGAATATAAAAGAAAATCACTTGAATTTCCTTATTCGTATAAGAATATATAATTGAGTAAGATATTAAGCATGCATAAGGAAATCGGATAAGATATCAAGAAGATATATAAGTTATTTTTTGAAAATCAATGCAAAAAATAAAATCATTATTTTATTCAGGGTTGATGAGGTGGCGCAAATTTTAACAAAGACTTGAGTTCCACTTTATACTGTATTATAGTAGATTATAGTAGATATCATCGGACATTGATCTCATCTTCAAATTCTTCAAAAGTACAAAATAATCTTTTAGCTTAAGGTAGAGAAATAAAGAAAAACTTATCAATATGTACTTACTCGTTTGTGATGAAGGAGAAAATATCAATGTGAAGTAAATCACATATTTTTTTGATAGAGGGAGGGGATAAATTTTTTGGGTGTATAATTGTACATGTAGGGTTTATATATGCAACTATTTGGATCATAAGGCATAAAAATTATCTATAAATTAAATGAAAACATTATCTGACTTCATTTCCCTAGTCTATCCCTAGGCAATGTGGTACTTCATCTTACACTAGCAAAGGCGCTCTATGCACAACCCAAATTAATTTCGTACCATATATATATTTTTTTTTTGATAGAAGTACCATATATCCTTAATCTATCTTTAAAAAGGATACTGCTCATGTCATATAATCTCTCTTTTATCCAAACTAGTTGAAGATCCGCAAATGTACGGGTAATGATTATTTTTTCGTTGATTTGTGTATAATATATTATATTAAAAAAATAGTTTTTTATTTGTAATTAAAATAAAGAGGAAATATATACTTAAATTTGACAAACCAAATATGTTTGTAAACAATGTCACACTAATACATGATATAACTAAATTAATGTTAAGTATGCAACAATTAGAAATAATGCTAAATAAAATATATAAAAAACGTAATCAAAATTTTTGGAGGACTTCATAGTACACCACATTAGTCATCTTGCATATTGGTTTCCCTTTCTTATCCAAAATCAAGAACTTCAAACCTTCCATCAATATTGGTAATTTGATCGGACATGGATCCCCGAGCGGAGATACTGAGTACTTTAGGGTAAAGGCTGGCCTACACCAGGGCTCGGCTCTGAGTCCATTCCTTTTTGTGCTGATAATGGACGTGCTGACAAGAGATATTCAGGGGGGGATCCCGTGGTGTATGCTGTTCGCGGACGATATTGTGTTGGTGGATGAGTCTAGAGCTGGGGTCAACAGCAAGCTTGAAGTTTGGAGGGACAGATTGGAGTCTAAGGGATTCAGATTGAGCAGGTCTAAGACAGAATATGTGGAGTTTAAGTTCGGCGAGGGGGTAGACTCAAGTGAAGATGTTCTGTTGGGAGGCGAAGCTGTAGCAAGGAAAGAGGGCTTTAGATATTTGGGGTCAGTCTTACAGAGTGACGGTGGTATCGATGAGGACATTACACATCGGATCCAGAGAGGCTGGCAGAAGTGGAGAGCAGCGTCTGGGGTTCTGTGCGATAAGAAGGTACCATTGAAACTGAAAGGGAAGTTCTATAGGACAGTGATTAGACCAGGGGTGCTCTATGGGGCGGAGTGTTGGGCAACCACGAAGGCGCAGGAACAGAGGTTATTGGTAGCTGAGATGCGGATGTTGAGGTGGATGAGTGGGCACACTCTATTAGACAGAATTAGGAATGAAGTGATCAGAAGCAGAGTGGGGGTGTCCAGCTTAGAAGATAAGTTACGGGAATCGAGATTGCGGTGGTTTGGGCATATCCAGAGGCGGGGCCCTGAGGAGCCGGTTCGTAGGTGCGAGAATCTGGACTTAGGAGCTATACGTAGAGGAAGGGGCCGACCGAGAAAACGTTGGAGAGACAGCATCAGGCAGGACGTCAGACATCTAGGGTTATCGATAGATTTGGCAGTTTGCAGGGATATTTGGAGGGAGAAGATTCGAGTCGTGGATGGCTAGTTCCTGAGCAGATGACTTGCCTTGATCTTTTGATATGTCTGGGTGTTTTTGTTTGTGTCAGTTAGGCGTTTTTTATGTGCTTTCGTGTGTTTGTTTTGGGTGCTCTTGCTTTTGTGGTTTACCCTGCTTTTCTATCTGTAGTATTTGGGTCTTCTGGACGCCCCCCTCTGCTTTTAGCCAGGGAGGCCCCCATCTTGACCCCCCAGATTCCCGTGAGGGAATAACACTAGGTCTATTGTTGTTGTTGTATATAGAATCTAGCTTAAGGTAGAGAAATAAAAAAAAAAAAAAAAACTTATCAATATGTGTAAAAATTTGCGCCACATCATCAATCCTGAATAAAAAATTGAGTTATTTTTCTTACATTATATTTTCTAAGAATAGTCCATTTATCTAATTGATAGCTTATTCAATTTCCTTATATCTACTTGATAGCTTACCATATCTTAAGATTTTTTCCTAACTTGATTTTTTGAACATTATATATGAATAAAAAAAATTCAAGTAATTTTTTTGATAACTTATAACTTTTTCCTTATTAATTAGTATATATTTTTGTCATCATTAAATCTTGAAGTAAAGTGAAAAAACTTTCACATACGTCAATAGTATACTAAATAATAATTTAAATATGCAAAATTGAATAAATTATTTTAGAATTAACATTATATTAATAAACGTACATATATAGGTTAATAGGTTCGAGCTCTGGTCTATCGAGTTTGGATTATAAATTCTCGAGTTAAAAGCGGTTAGTGTCAAACTTCAATCTCGGATTGGTTAAGTCGAATTTATATTAAATTACCCGTCCATGGTACGAGATTTATACTAGTTAATTATTCATGTGCCACTTAACTTCCACTTTTGAATTTGGATGGGTCTTTTAAGAGAATAGAACATTACCCAAAATGGAATACTTTTAATTCCAGACGCCACTTACTATCTATAACCGGGCAATAATACTAATAAGACTATAACAAAACACACACATATATATATATATATAGATCCATGATAGACCAAAAACATAGAGTTTCTCGATCGATCAGAACCACCATGAACTGAAGCTAGCTAGGTATAATGATGAAATTAACGAAGAGCGCTGATTAGATTAGATTAGATTAAATACACGCGTGTCACAAGCATATGATATACTAGTGTATAGATACGGGTAATGTAAATATAAAACCGAATTAACCGATTTGATATCGAATTTTGATACGAATACGCTTTTAACCCAGGAACTTATAATCCAAATCCGATAGACCAAAGTCCGAATTTATTGGTCTATATATGTACTTTTATTCATAAAATTTTAATTCTAAAATAGTTCTATTCAAATTTTCAAATTTATATTATTAATGAATATACTATTGACACATGTGAAATTTTTTCACTATTCTTCAAGATTCAATAATAACAAAAATGTATACTAATTAATAAGATTTTTTTTAAAAAGAATATAAAAGAAAATCACTTGAATTTCCTTATTCGTATAAGGATATATAATTGAGTAAGATATTAAGTACACATAAGGAAATTGAATAAGATATCAAGAAGATATATAAGTTATTTTTTGAAAATTAATGTAAAAAATAAAACTATTATTTTATTCAGGGTTGATGACGTGGCGCAAATTTTTAACAAAGACTTGGGTTCCGCTTTATACTGTATTATAGTAGATATAGTTAATTTCCCTAGGGATAGACTAAGTATTATTATCTCACACCCCCTACAAGCTTGCCTATATAGATCAACCATGCCAAGCTTGGATGTGAGCCACTCAAAATGTTTAGGATGAAGTCCTTTAGTAAGAAGGTCAGCCAGCTGATATATTGAGAAAATATGGGAGATTTGAATGATTTCAACATCAATCTTCTCTTTGATAAAGTGTCTATCTATCTCGACATGTTTTTTCTTGTCATGTTGCACTGGATCATGAGCTACGCTAATAGTAGATTTGTTATCATAATACAACTTCATTGAATCCTCCCACTGAACTCTCAAATCCTTTAAGATGATTCTAATCCATAATAGTTCACAGATACCGTGTGCTGCAGCACAAAATTCAACCTCGACACTTGACCGTGCAACAACACCCTACTTTTTACTTCTCCAGGATATCAAATTTCCACCAAGATAAACATAATAACCCGTTGTTGAGCGCCTGGATACAATATCACCAGCATAATCAACATTTGAATAGGCTTCGTGTTGAAGTTTGGTGTTCTTGGTAAATAGGATGCCCTTATCACATAAGTACCTTTGGGGTACCTAACGATTATATATGCTACTTGAAGATGTGGAACCCTAGGATCTTGCATAAACTAGCTTACAACACTTATAGAGAAGGCAATATCAGGCCTGGTATGTGCAAGATAAATACGCTTCCCACATAGCTTCTAGTAAAATTGCTTGTCAACCACATGTTCACTCTCAACTTTACCAAGTTTCTGATTATAGTCCATAGGTGAAGTTCCTAGTTTGCAATTTTCCATTCCAGTTTCCTGAAGAATATCCTTAGTGGACTTTTGTTGAGAAATGAAGATGCCCTCGTTTGATCGAGTTTACTGTGTGCTTCAAACGAGCTTGATCAATAACATCATTTCCAATCAGAATTATATCGTCCACATAAAACAGAAGAATACCCACCCCCTTGAGTCAGAGTGTTTGATAAACAAAGTATGATCACCCTGACTCTGAATGTACCCGGCAGACTGCATAAAACCTCGAAACCGTCCAAACCATGCATGAGGAGATTGTTTCAGGCCATATAGAGCTTTTCGCAACTTGCAAACATGAGTATGAGAGGTGGACGAGAATCCTGGAGGTAAACACATGAAGATGTCTTCAATTAAATAACCATTAAGGAATGCATTCTTCACATCAACTTGTAATAATTTCTAGTCAAGATGGGCAGTAATGGACAAGAGCAAACGAGTTGTAGACATCTTTGCAACGAGAGCAAATGTTTCTTGATAATCCAAGGCATAAGTTTGAGTAAAGCCGCGGGCAATAAGGCGAGCTTTATACCTGGCCAGAGAACCATCAACATGATACTTGAGACCAAATACCCATTTACATGTGACAATATTGTGATTTGTTGGTTTGTCCACAATATCCCAAGGGCAGAATACATGTACGGCCCCCCGAACTTGTCATTTTTTTGCAAATGGCCCCCCCAACTTTAAAATAACCTATCAAACCCCCCAACTTTACATTTTTGACCTATTGAACCCCTTTTGCTGAGATGGATTGCGCGTGTAATTCAACGCGTAGGGTGAGCGAGTGATGCGTCTTTGTTTGCTGACATGGAAAAAAAAAGAAGAGAAAAGGGTAAAAACCCGCTTCTTTCCCTCCTTTCCCCATTCTTCCACGCCATTTCCCTCCTTTCCCACCATTTCTCTTCGCCCCCAACCTCCTCCCACCTGGTTCTCCATTCCCCAACCTCCTTCCATCGTTTTCACCAAAAACTCCTGGAAATGGCCTCTTCAAGTAGCAGAAGCTCAAGGATGCCCTCTTCAGGCTCGATTTCGCGCATTGATGGAGTCTCCGAGGTAGTCTTCCCAGCTTGCATTTGTGGCGTTGCTGCCGCAATTAAGCACTCTTGGACCGTTGCCAACCCTGGAAGGTGTTTCTTTGGCTGTCCACACTATGGGGTAGGTTCAATTTCATCATATCTGGAAAAGCCCCAAATTTTAAATTTTAGGGTTTAGGTAAACTTTGTTGAATTTTGTTGATGTGTGTTTCCAGAGGATTGGTGCTTGTGGTTTCTTTCAATGGGTTGATCCCCCTATCCCAGAACATGCTAAGAAGGTGATCTCGGGTTTGCTAAGGAGTGTCAAGGAGAAAGAAGATGAGAGGGACAAGGTGATCTCGGGTTTGCTAAGGGCGGTTAAGGAGAAAGAAGAAGAGAGGGACAGGGCCAATCGTCGAGCAAGCATCCTAATGGGTCTGTTAGTAGTAAGCATAGGGGTTAATATTGGCAGATTTCTTCTTTTTGTGTAATGTGGTAGTGAGCTCTGTAATGTAGGGGAGTGGGATTTTGTGACAGCTAGTAGTGAGGTCTGTATGATCTTGTGGTAGTAGCTAGTAATCCTTAAAATGCACTGGAATTTTGTAGTTGAATTGTAGCTAGTAGCTAGTAATCCTTGGTTTTGTGTCATGGGATGTTTAATGAACAACTTGTATTGGCAGATTGCATCCTCTTGAATGAATTTATGTTGGATAAAATTGTGCTGGGATGATTAGGTTTGATTAATGAATGAAATTGTGCTGGAATGAGTTTCTATTGCATGCTCTTGAATGAAATTGTGCTTCAATGAATTTCTGTTGCATGCTCTTGAATGATTAATGCAACAGCAACAGGTTTTGACAGGTTTAGGAATGCAACAGCAAATGGTTTCATGGTTTTGTGAATGAATTCCTTTAGTTGTTGGTTTTGTTATGGAATGATGGCATGGTTTTGACAGATTATGCACCAATGATGGAATGGTTTCATGGTTTTGTGAATGAATTTTTGTTGGACTGGTTTTGACAAGAAATCTGCCAATTTAGAAGCATATCCTACAACTGACAGTGCCAGAACAACTTACAATATCCTAGCATATAACAAACTGACAGAGATTTCATCTAGGATAAAAAAGCTTGCCAATAGCCTTTCATATAAGAAATTGTTCATGACACATTCAAAAGTGGGCATTACATGCCTAATGAACTGGTTTTTTGTGTGTTCATGACACATACAAAAGTGGCTATTTTACCTAATATAGTGGAAATTGACAGTTTAGGACAAAAGTGACAGTTTAGGACAAAAGTGGCTATTTTGCTAACAAACACCACATTCACACCCTATGGTCTGCTTGAACTGGTCTGGCTTGGTAAGGGGTTGGCCACTGGATCACCTCCTCTGCTTGAACTGGCCTGGCTTCTTAGTTGTCTTGTGGAAATAGCCCGATTCCCTTGCCATCTCATTCCTCTTTTTGGAAGTGTGAAAGGCAGCTTGAGTTGCATCCTTGCTTGGTTGTGGTGCACGCAACACCCTAGAGCTAGGAAGCCCAGGCTGTTAAAACCAACAGAAAAATGTCAAAAACTTAAAACAAAAAATTGGAATGTACACAATATATGTTAGGAAGGTTGCTAGCAACTTACATTTCGAATGGTAAGACCAGTTTCAGGGTTGGAGTAGATTCCCATGCCTACAAGCCTCCCCCTTCCCCTTCCCCTTCCTTTAGGTGGCCTATGTGGTGGTGCCTGACCCTGTGCTTGAGCTGGTGGTGGTGGTGCATGAGCTGCTGGTGGTGGTGGTGGTGCTTGAGCTTGAGCTGGTGGTGGTGCTTGAGCCTGAGCTGGTGGTGGTGTAGCTTGAGCTGGTGGTGGTGGAGCTTGAGCCTGAGCCTGCCTTCCATTGCCTCTCACCTGGACACAAGAATTGATTAGAAGTGTAAAAGTGCAAAATAAATACTAGAATGAAGTGGAATGAACCTGTCCTTCTTGAGTACAAGCAGTTGAGCTTCTTTTTCTTTTCCTAGAGTTGGTTGTTGTAGCTGCAGCAGAGCTTGATGCAACAGTGTTGGTTGTGGCACTAGCTTGTCTTCTTCTTGCCACTGGACACCCCTTTTTGTTATGCCCTTGCTTCTTGCAAACACTACATGTCATCACAGCCCCTCTCTTTGACATCTTGCCTGATTTTTTGGGCTCATCTCTTGCCTTTCTCCTACTCACCTTCTTCCTTCCTCTTCTCTTTCTAATAGGTGGGGCTTGAATGACTGGAAAATCTGAAGCTGGCCACATCTTAATGCCCAAAACAGGTTGAATGTGGTGTGCATATGCCTTCAAGTAGGTGGCCTTCTTAAGCCAGTGAGCCACAAAGTCATCAGGGTTCAACTTGAGCATGTTCATACAGCAAATTGCGTGTGCACAAGGTATTCCCTTCAACTGCCAACTCCTACAGCTACAACTCTTGGAGCTCATATCAACCACATGAGTGTACTCACCATCATCTACCTCAAATCCCTTGTCCCCATTCCAAAGGACATTGCACTGCATTGCAAGATCTTTGTTTTTCTCTAGCCTATGCAATGCCATGGGTGCTATATCACAAATCCAGGTTCTAGCAAATGCATTCATTTTGGTAATCCTTCCCATTACTTGTTTCCTAATGTCTTCCAGCATTGTGATTATGGACTTATGCCTAGCACCTAATATCCAGCTATTAAATGTCTCACACATGTTATTTTCAATAGTATCACACTGCACCTCTGTCCTACAAAAGGCCCTACAGAAACTCTTCACACCATAAGCTAGAAAATCTTCACTAAGCCCAGTACCTAACCTTTTCATGCCTTCAATGTTTTCCTCCAACTGAACCTGGAAACTTGACCATGCACATGCCCAGAACTTCTTTCTCTTGTCTGTCCCTCTCCACTCCTTTGCCCAATTGGCATACATATGCCTTGCAAACAGCCTATGTTCTGCCTCTGGTAGTTCATTCTTGATTGCAGCTTTTATCCCCTGCAATATGAATTTTAGCATGATTAGTTGCAACAGAAAACTTAAAAATCAGAAATGAACAATAGTTTTGCACTCACCAAATGCATGTCAGAAACTAATGTGATGCCTTCTCCTTTTCCAAGCTCCAAATCTGTAGCTAATGCCCTTAAAAACCTAGTCCATGTGACTGTGGACTCTTGAGTTGTCACTTCCCAAGCTATGGGGAACATTTGGCCATTCCCATCCTTTCCTACAGCTACAAATAATTGACCCTCTACTGCACCCTTAAGGAAACATCCATCAATTCCTATGATCCTCCTACACCCATTCTTCCAACCCTCTTTTAAAGCTTTAAAACAAGTGTAAAATCTTTTGAACACTTCTTTCCCTGGTTGAGATTCTTTCTCTACCACCACAAAGCATGTTGATCCAGGGTTTGATCTTTCCAGCTCTTGAACATAAGAATGAAGTTTCCCATATTCCTCAGTATAAAATATTCTTCCCCAAAATCTTTTGCTTGGCCCTCCTACAAGTAGTCACTCCCACATACATCTTTAGCTCTTTCCTGCACAACTCTTGGAGCTCCCACAGTTTGATTGAAGGCTGGGAAATAACTCTGGCATCAAAATACTTGGCTAGGAACTTGGAGTTGCACATCTTGTTGTTGTTGTACCTCCTGCACTCATGCTTAGGCTTATATGTTTTCACCATAAAGTTCTTAGATGCTCCATCAGAGCTGGCACGCAAATACCATTTGCATCCTTCATGTTTGCACTTTGCCACAACTCTCTTTCTCTCATTAGGCCTCAATCAGTTTAACTCCTCTGTGAATGGAGTATTTGGCCACAGCATCTCTGAATTCATCAACACTTTCAAACACCATCCCCACCTCCCATACAGGGTACTCACAAGCTGGGTTGTACACCACATGCCTACTTCTCCTCCTTCTCCCCTCTCCCTGTCCTTCACTCTCATCTCCAGAATCTAAACTCTCCATACTATAATCAGAGTCACTTGCATAAAATGGCTCATCCCCAGCAACTTTACCCCTGTAATCATGCCTATTCTCATCCCATTCTTCATAACCCTCATCATTGCCTACCTCACCCATGTTGATTTCCACATTGACAAGGTTTTCCTTGTGCACCCTCCTCCTTTCTCTAAGCTCTCTTGCTCTTTGTCTAACCTCTCTCAACTCATCATCAACCTCACTATCATCACTGATTTCCAATGCAACACTACTATCACTGTCAGAGGATTCCTCAGTATAATCACCATCATCACTCTCACTCTCATCTAACTCAGCCTGTTGTTCATTATCATTTCCTAGGTCCTCAGCATCATCATTGCCTAGATCCTCAACAACATCATCCATGTTTTGCTCACAAGCCCCTGCACCAACTTCTTGCTCATTCCCTAAATCAACCTCCTCATTATCCTCTGCCACAGGGTACTCATTTCCTAAATCAACCTCTTCACAGTGATCCTGATTGATTTCGTCTGCAGCAGCTTGCTTCTCCTTATTGGCCACATCATTACCCTCTTGTTCATCATCCAAAATTAGTGGATCTTCTACACTTCTACCACTGGGAACAAAGTCCACGATTTCCATACCATCTACATCTGCAATAACAGCCTCATTAATCCCATGATCAATGTAGAAGTGAACCTCCTGGCCATCATGCAGATCCTTGGCAAGCTCAGTCAAACTATCATCTTGCATTTCCCAAAATGTACCATCTTGCTTCTAGTAGTAGATCCCATTCAATGATCGATACCCCATAGTTCTGATCCATGAAAATAAATTCAAACAGCTCAGCCTGTCTGTGTCTAATCCCTCAGTAAATCTGGGTGGAAATTCATTGATGTAGTCTGGCTCTGGCTCTGGCTCAGTGACGAATGAACCACCATGATGCCAAACTATCTTGATATATTTTGAACTCATCCCTAATGCCAAACACAGAAGAAGGATAAAAGGCAAAATTTTGAGGCCTAATGAACTCATACCAAACACAGAAGAAGGACCAAAGGCAAAAAATTTAGCTCAAGCGATCTATGCACCCTAATCACCATATTCACAACAAATTATGCAATTGCTTTACAGATGCAAGGATAAAGGTTGAATCTTGTACCCTAAATCACACAGATTACACATTCTACAACCAAAAAACCCTAAATCGAAGCTTGTTCAAGGACAAGAAACTAACCTCTTTTTCAGGACTTCAGAACTGCATTCGAACTTGCCCTAGCACTAGGATTCGGGACTGGATTCGAGATTGGAGGCGAGCTTCTCTTGGGAGCTTGGATTCAGCTTGCGATTTCTATCGTGAGCTCTCTCGAAGGCCCTCAAGTGTGTCGAATGCCCTTCCTTCCTCTCATTTCTCTCCCTCCAATATAACGGTCAGCATTTTTTCAGATTCATATGATATAAAACTATAGCTATTACATTAAAATGAAATTAATTTTGGATTATAGAAAAAAAATTAAACATGTAAGCAATTCTAGCTTACATGGCGCCAAATCAGATTAAATTGCTTACGTGGGGGGGCCAACTCAGATACAATAAACCAGCTAGGCGCGCGTCCATTTCACATTACGAGAGATTAAAAAAAGGGGGGTTCAATAGGTCAAAAATGTAAAGTTGGGGGGTTTGATAGGTTATTTTAAAGTTGGGGGGGCCGTTTGCAAAAAATTGACAAGTTCGGGGGGCCGTACATGTATTCTGCCATATCCCAAGGGTGGTTAGCTTCTAATGCAAACATTTCCTCAATCATAGCTTGTCGCCACTCAGGTGATTGGAATGCTTCTCGGGAATTCTTAGGGATTTTAACATGATCAAGGTTTGTAAGAAATTTTTGATGTTGAGTAATTGGCATATCAGATCATGGTGAAGCTTGATCAGGAAGTATATTAGTTTCAAGACTTGATCCGACGATGGTGAACACTTCACCATCATTTGATCAGATGATGGTGAACACTTCACGAAAACAAATGAAATAATAGAAAAAGTGAGTGATTAACTTACAACAAGTACAGATAGCCAAGGTTTGTAAGAAATTTCTCATTTCGCCACTTAGGTGATTGGAATGCTTCTCGGGCATTCTTAGGGATTTAAACCTGATCAAGGTTTGTAAGAAATTTTGGATGTTGAGTAGAAAATCTGTCAAATAAAGCATAATGGGAAAGAGGATAGAGAGGTCTCTTAGTGCATTCCATAGGGCCTGGAGCCTTTCTTTAGAGCAATTGGGATATCAGATGATGGTGAAGCTTGATTAAGAAGTATATTAGTTTCAAGACTTAATTCGATGATTTGGGCTATTTTGTATAGGTTAAATCTTGTATTTGAGAGCTATATTGAGAGTGTTTAGGTTAGATTTGAGCGGTATTGTAATATCAAGGCCGAAGACACAAGAATGCAAGATTCAAGAGTTTTGAGGTGTTTTGAGCTGTCTGCGCGACACCACTTGCTTGCGAAGGCTATATCTTGAGCTACAGAGGTCGGATTGAGCTGATTCCGGTTCCATTGGAAATCTAACTTGAAGGGATTAAATTCATATTTTTACACCAAAGTCAGATTCCAAGCTGAGGATGGTCAAAACAGCCTCCGAAGTGACGCTAGAGTTTCTGTCCGAATACCGCGACCGCGGTGGAGACGACGCAACCGCGGTGATGCCGAATCCGAAGCGGGCCGAAATCTTTCTATCTTGTTTTCTTTTCTATTATTTGTCTCTTTCCTTATCTATCTCGGGGAGCTTGTTCCTTGGGCTATATAAGGAGGAGTCTACCTTAGGTTTTAAGATACATTCTACATTCTACCTTCTACCTTCTTTCTCAATTAATTCTTTTAGTTTAGTTATGGAGAGCTAGTCTTCTTGGATTTGTTCAAGGGAGAAGCTTTGATGTATGAACTCGTGAGATTTTGGTAATTGATTTCTATCCTTTGGTTGATATTAATTCCCTTATGCTTCATCTTATGAATGTTGATTGTTTCTCTAGGAGTAGCTAACCTATTGAATTGATTGATGTTCTACTGTTTGATTAGGTTTGGACCGTGGACAAAACTAATCTGTGAAAACAACTTAACCTAGACATGTTGTCTATGCAACTAAGATTAAGAAGAGAATTGATTGTTTTATCTTACAATTGACTCGTAGCTTGATTGTTTGATATGATATCCTGCATATCCTTGTTCTCTATGCTAATTCTAGGTTTAAGCGTCCTTGCCTAGGGTTATAGAATTGCTTGGACCGTGGACTTGCGATTGTTAATGATCAGGAGAGGAATTAACCATAGGTGTGAATGAAGTCAATGAATGAATCTATGATCGAGTGATTATTTCATGAGTGGACCTTTTGAATGAACTTGTTTCCCTTACTTGATTGTTTGTTTATTTGTTTTGTTTTCTTAGTTTAGCGTAGTTTAGATCTTTTTCCTGAAATCCCCCCTATTTTCTTTAGTTGATAGAATTATTGATATTAGAAGCCATAGTTCTCTTGGGTTCGACCCCTTACTTGCATACTATACTAGTTTGTTTGTTTGTGTTATTTATCTTTGATCTTGGCACGACGACTTTAGCCGAGTCATTCGACGAAGGGAGTTGGTTATTGAGAGGGAGCCTTCCTAAAGTACATCCGATCGATCCTAAGAGAGTGGATTGGGGAATTTTCTAGAGGTTAGGCTAGAGGTTCAATTGTTGATAAATTTTCTGTAGATTAGACAGGCAGTTCAGTAGTTGTAGATTAGAAGATTGGTCAAGAGCCATAGGTTCATAGGGTTGAGGAGGTTCGGGATTAAGTGGATCTATGGGGCTGGTGGTTTGGGTCAGAATGTGATGGGGCTATAGAGAGAATAAGAGTTGTAGGTAGGCTGATGGAATCAAGGGAGTCAACTGAGATGACATCCATAGGCTTGAGAGTTATGAGATCTTGTATAGAGTCATGTGAGGGTTTGTAGTAGGAATCATGTTCATCAAAGGTAACATCAGCAGACGCATAGGTTTGTTTGGAGAGAGGACAATAACATCTGTAACCCTTTGTGTGTTTGAGTACCCAATAAAGATGCACCTTTTTGCCCTACGATCTAACTTGCCTCGACATGGAGTGTGTATATGAACATAAGCAGTGCACCCGAAAACCCTAGGCTCTAACCCATGGTCAATTGAAATGTGAGGAAAGAAGGTTTGAAGATAATGAATTGGACTTTGGTATCGTAAAGTTTTGGAAAGTGTTCGGTTGAGACAACCGTGAGAGCTGCGTTCCGCCAATAGAATTTTAGGACATTGGATTGAAACATAACAACCTTAGTTACGTTTAGAATGTGCCCATTTTTGCATTCAACAAGCCCATTTTGCTGGGGAGTGTACACACAAGAAGACTCATTTATGATACCCTTGGAACTAAAGACGGAAGACAATGTATGGTTGAAGTTATCTTTTGCATTATTGGATTGACTTTGCTGAATGGATCGACCAAACCGATTTAGAATCATGGAATAAAAGGCTGGAATAATGGTGTTGGTTTTTGATTTGTTTTTGAGAAGGAAAACCGAGATCACCCTAGTATAATCATCAATTAAGCTGAGAAACTAAGAGGCTCCATTAATGTTCTTAATTGGTGTAGAACCCCAAATGTCGTTATGAACCAATTCAAAAAGGAGAAGACATTTTTTTATTGCGAATGGGAAAGGAAACTTGTCTTTATTTAGCCTTCTCACAGTTAGAACAAACAAGGTTTTCAGATTCTAAACCAACAAACAGATTTGGGTACAAGTTCTTCATAAGAGAAAGAGATGGATGACCAAGACGATAGTGTTGTAGCCAAAGGTCAGCTTTGGTAGTGGTAGTAAGGTGTGTGGTTGCAAAAGGTTCTTCAAGAAGATAAAGGCCCCCGCTGATCGGTCCGGATCGGAGGGTCTCAAAATTTAAATTTATAACCGAACCTAGTTGAAGTGCAAGGTAGGGTGCCGAACACTCGGGAGTTCGTTCGTTGAGTGCACCAAAAAGACTTAAAAAGGGAAAAGAAAGGTTAAAAACAAGGAAAATCAAAGGAAACCACTCGGGACCGACATGGTCACTTCGGCCCGAGATGGATCGACGAAGAAATGGCCAGGACCGACACTGATGTAAGTCGGGCCCGACGCCTGGGTAAGTCGAACTTGTCAAAATAGGAGAGATCGGTCTTGGGTTTTTGGGTTCCTTCCCTAACTAGATGTGGGTAATTCCACCCCAATTCAGCCAATAAGTGTTGATCCTCGTGAGATCATAGTAGTTCACCTTTGATCCCGCCACTCTACACATCGACCCTAGGGAAATCGACTTCCCTTTCGATGCAAGTTCAAGTGATTGGCAATTGATTACTTTCGTTCACTCTTGCCAATCACAAGCCCTTGATCTCTTGCTTCCACAAGAGATTGTAGCTCTATGTAGAGTGGATTCCTAGATCAAGCACTTAAGGCTATGGAATTGGGGGTTCACACCCAAACCTAGCTAGGAGTTTCCCCCATAGCCCAAGACCAATGGAATCTACTCCATAAGGCTAGAGTAACAAGCAATCAAATCACAAAGCAAACAAATCTCAATCATCCAAATCAAAGCAAAGCCAAATTTCATTCAAATCAAAGGGAAATCACAAGATCCAAATCCAAATCCACAATTTGCAAATCAAAGCTAAGACAAACTCACAATTATTTCCTAGATCTAAGCTTTCCTCCACCAAATCCTCCTTTCTTCTCCTCTCCTTTCTTCCTCCTTGCTCTCCAAGTCTTCCTTGAGCCTTTGAGAGTGATTAGAGGTGTATAAACTTGGATAATCCTCTAATTGTCTTCTCTCCTTTTAACTAGGGGCCAAGAATATCCAAAAAATGGAAGAGGGGCAAAAGTGGTAGATCACATTTGTATGCCTTGGTGCCCAATCCTCAATTCCGCCGACTTGGACCGACATGCGTGTACCTCGGGCCCGATGTCCTGGCACCTCGGTCCGATGTCCTGGAGTCGATCTCGGGCCCGAGTTGCTGGGCAACTCGGTCCTGGCGTCGGTCCACTCTTCTTCTTGGCTTTTCTTGAGCTCCTCTTCATTGATCGCTCGGCTCTTCCGCTCCTTTGTGCTCGTGCCTTGCTCCTCTTCAGTCTCCTTCCAAAACCTCCTCAAATCATGCCAAATTACCTACAAAATGCAACAATTTCGCATAGTCTCCGAATCTCATAGAAAATCGGAATCTAAGCTAAAAAGGGACAAAACACACAAGAAAAGGAACAAAAGACACATATTTACAAGGGAAAATATCCTCTAAAACACCACCAAAATGAGAGACATCATCCGCTCTCTTTACCAACTCCAATCGTCATCCTCGAGCTCTATTCCTGAATTACATAACTAGAACGAGAGAATTTAACTTCACTCATAAGATCATGAACAAGTTTTATAACTGAGATGACATTAGATGAGAGAGTGGGAATATATAAGACATCAGAGTAATAATGAAGAAGGGCTAATAATAGTGGCGCTTCCTAAGATAGGTGTTGAACCTCCATTGGCTGTAATAAGATGTTTCTGAAGTGTAAACGGATTATATGAAGAGAATAAAGAACAATCATTGACCATATGATTAGTTGCACCACTGTCTAAAATCCACATATGGCCAAAAAGTTGTTTTTGGTTACCTGTGAGGGCTAGAGACTCAGATTTTTCAAAACCTGATGCAGCTTAAAGATGTTGTTACATATCCAGTAGGTCTTTGATCTCAGGTGCAACTTTAGAGGTAGAGGAAGTTGGCGGTTTGATGATGGCAGTGTTAGCCTTTGGTTGAGAGGGTTGCAACGAAATCTGGGGATGGTTAACTACTTTAGAATCACCCATGGAGTTGAAGGAGTTTTTCCTTCCTAAATCTCTACTAGGAGGCCTTCCATGAAAAGCCCAACATCTCTCCTTTATGTGTCGAGACATCTGACAATAAATGCACCATAGGTCGTTGATGTCTCTCTTCCCAGATTTGACAAGATCGTCGTATTCTCTAGAAGGGCAGATGTGGAATGAAGCATGATGCCACAACGAGTTTCCTCCATTCAAATAGTAGCAATAGTCTATTCAAGGAAAGGAGGAGGTTAATTGGTACCTAGAATTTGAACTCGAACTTGATCGAATTCCGGATTCAAGCCAACAAGAAAAACATATGAGCGATTCCGCTAAACTGAGGCATTGAGTAGCTCTTGCTCCTCAGGATCCTTTAGTAGTAGGAGCTGATCAAGGTCAATTTCTAGCCAAAGTTTCTGCAACACAGTGGCATATTCAGAAACACTCATCGAGCCTTACTTCGTGGAGTAGACTTTCACCGAGAGCTTAAAAAGTGAGGCCTCATCTTGAGTTTGTCATAAGAACGCTTTAGATTAGTCCACATGTCCTTGGCAGTTGGAAGAAGGATGTAGTTGGATCCAATGGTTGAATCCATCGAAGCCTACAACCAAGACTCGATAATGGAATCTTCACGTGTCCATAGCTTGAAGGTGGGATCCCTTGTTGAGGGAGAGTCATCAAAAAAGTGTTCGACCTTATCGCTTCCAATAAGAGAAGCCTTAACAATTTCAACCCACATACAATATTGCTTTCCATTGAGACGATCGGCAGGTTGAACAAGAGGAAGAGATGATCGATTTAAGGTTGTGATTCTTGCTTCTGTGGGGTCAATGATTCCCCCATCCAAATTGAAATTTTGGAAATCTTCCATTTGGAATAGATGGAAGAAGACACAGAAGAAAGAAAAAGAAAGGAGATTTTTGGCGGAAAAAGGTTGCGGCCAAACTGGTGGCTGAAGAAAAGGGTTGGCGGCAAAGGTGGCGGCCAAAATAAAGAATTAGAAGCTCAAGTCTCTCAAAAGCTCTAATACCATGAGAGAGAATGAGAAGGAAAGTCACTACTAGAAAAGGGGTCTTTAATAACGACGAAGTGTAAATTTTATCGTTAAAGGTATATGCACACCCTTTAATAACGAGAAATATAAATGTTGGTCGTAATAAGCCTAAAAATAAATTGCACATACTTCTGGTACCGTCGTTATTGCTATAGAATAAAATATTTTAAAATAAAAAAAAAATTAAACTCGTCGTTATCTCACGATCGATTGAAGCGGGCAAATTTTTCGCCAAAATTTTCACCAACTTTCAAATTATACGCCAATCAAAGTCAGTATCTTTCCATTCAGATACTTCGATCTCTCGCTAAAAAAAATACTTGTATGTTGAAAACCTACTTAAAGCAAAACCGATTGAATTTGTGTCTAGTTATAGTTCGTTCATTCGATTCTTTCTATGGCTTTGATAGAATTTGAGCTGATAGACTACAACTTTGTAATTTGTCCTTTAAGCCGAGCGATCAATATTCGTTTGAATCCGTTCCGGCGTTCTTCTTTTGTCTTGAAACTTTTGTAAAAACCCTAACCGTACCCTAACCCTAATTGGTCTATCCAGCCATTTTCTTCGCCATCGATCGATAGATTGTCGAATCGAGTTAATTGAGAGAGCAACGTATCCATATACCTTTAGGTTTTGATCCATCGGAGCTACAGACCGGGTTGGATGAAGCCATGCTATCTCACGCAGATCTGGATCGGTACATCGAGCAATTGATGGATTGCAAGCCGTTGTCGGAGGTGGAGGTGAAGACGCTGACCAGGAGAGGGCGATTCTCGTCGAGGAATGGAACGTGCAACCGGTCAAGTGTCCCGTCACTATTTGTGGTGATATCTAGGGACAATTCGACGATCTCATCGAGCTGTTTTGTATAGGAGTTAAGCCTTTGGCTTCATTCCTTTGCACTTTCTAAAGTCCCTTGCATCTTTTGCCTAATCTTATTAAGCTGTGGCTTACATCTTGAGGTTGTTTGGTTCATAAGTTGCAGATGGAAAAAGGGAAAGTGATTAGATTTCGATATTGAAGAGGCACAATCATGTTTAGAAGTTTGGATGTTTGATAACTGTCGTCCTGAAAGCTGTGTTTGATGGCAATACCTTCTTATTGGCACGACTCATGATTTTCTGATATGTATTCTATAGGTGTGCTAAGTTGACTTGCTAGCTCAAACTTCCATGAGAATGTAAATCTAGAAGCCCGTCTTCATTGACTTTTAGAATGTAAATTTGGATGAAGTAGTTACAAGGGTTTCATTAATTTACTTACTCACGATTGAATTTGGTGCCGATTGAATTTGTGTTGTTTTCTATAGCTTACAACTTTGTAATTTGTCCTTTAGTTATAATGCAGAATGAAATTCGAGAAGTAATGGAAAAGGATCCTTCACTTTCCAATGTTGAGGTAACTAGCTTATTCTAAGAACTATATTGTTATGGGATAGTTATTTTTTGTCTGTTTTTTTCCAGTACTAATAACTTCAAGTATCCTGCAATCATATATACATGAACTGGATATATTTGGCGTTTCCTGATTTTGTCTATTTTCTGCCAGATTTGTAATTTTTTGTCTGGTTCCTGATTTTGATCTTTACACAGAACTGAAATATCGTAAATACGTATATACATGAACTGAATATATTTGGTGTTTGTAATTGTTCTTGTCTATTACCTTGCCATGATTTTGGCTATGCTGTTTTCTGATGCAAGTGGGATGTGAATTGAGTAGAAGAGTGCTTTCACGATGAACTGAATCTGTTTGATGTTTGTTTGTGTTGATTGTATGTAGTTTGTATTAGCTAGCAGTACCTTCTTAATTGTTAAACTACGACTTGAGAATGGGTTGCTTTATCCTTATGGGAGTCTGCTATGTATGCTCTTGGTTTGTAGAAGTCAATTGGTGTTAATTTCTCTGTGTGTTTCTTTGTCGGTCATCCCTCTTTTTACTCCTGAAGCTTTGAATACTGTGAAGTATGTGAGCAAAATGGACATTTAATTTGTACTTTGCATGTTGGGTCTACTTACTTCAAGTATGTCCTTGGCTGAATGAATGTAAAGAAAGCATGTAATGCCAAAATCAATTGAGTCTGCCTTCATCAATCAAACTTTGCACCTTCTTCTCTTCAGTTTCTGAGTTAAATATATTTTGTTCACTATTGTAAGATTAAGCTGGTGACTTTGTGTGTATAAAAAAGGATCATTACTAGGATGGCATGCTTTTAATAATAAAGTCAGGGTAATATATGTTAATTCTTTATGATTGCTCCTAGAAAAGATCCAGCTAAGATAAAACCAAAAATTTGCTATTAATGCATAGATCGAGCTACTGATGTTGATATCTGAGGTTGACCACTAAGGTTGTGTTGCTTGTGTTCAATGGTAAGATTAGTTCTTTCATAGTGGGATCTTTGATTGATGGTGTGGCTGACTATTGTGATCGTTTTCTTAGTAGGTTTGTATTATATGCATCTCATTTTAGACCTCATAAGGTATATATTTGCTTTTTGTTACCGAGATACTTTGAATTGTCTATATTCTGGATTTGCCTTGCATTGTTTATACAGATTATTGTTCAAATCTTTGCATTATTAAGTTGCGTGTTTGGGATTGTGGTGCAAGTTTTCTTGATGCTATGATATTGCAGAAGCAGATATTCCCTTTTTGAAGTTGTTCAGTTATAAAGTTGAAGATAGGTTGGATTACAAAAATAGATAAATAAGTTGAAGTTAAGCGAAATTGCACTTATTTCGTTTATAACCTTAGCCGCCTTAACGGTAATAAAATTTGCAAAAACTTATAACTCATATTCTCTCAAAGCAGGACATCAAGAGGCTCTCATTTCGGGGGCCTGGGGCTGAATTCAGCTGAAATGGTTGCACTTTAGTGTGTTGCCTCCTTTTAGGTCAGTTATTTTGATTATGCCATAAGTTGCCCTTAAATACATTTCTTTGGTAGCATTTACAATGTTACATGGGCAAATAAATTATCCAATTCGTTTCCTTGTAAGAATGGCCAGTCAAGTGAAATGTTTATACAGTTTTTAAAGTCCACTCCTCTACAGCCATTTACCGCACATAAATATGTGCAAAGTATTTCCTATTTATTTTTGTTTATCTTTCCATTTTTAGATTTGTGCCCTTTATGTATGATAGCTTTCACTAATTTCTGCATTGCCCTAGTTAAGTCAGTAAGCTTCATAAGCTAGTTAATATAACTTAACTATACCTTCTTTCTTGGAAAATTGTGAGCCACTGAACTTGCTATCTGCTTGCTTCTGCGTTATTATTATGCTGATGTGTGTAGTGTAGACACATACACAGTGGTAGTAGAGACAATATGACTTTTGTTGTTTTGCCACATGATCTGTTGCTTCTGCAAATTTTTTCTCCTTCATTCTCACAGGTTTTCGTAAAACCAATGGCAACTGTAGTTATGCAAATATCACCGTATCACACACTCTATTGATGCTTGTAAAAGTAGAAAGAGAAAAAGAGAATGAAAGAAGAGACAACTCGAAACTTTTCAGTACATGCATCCAGTCTCTATATCCTGGTGGAAGTTGTAGGCTTATAATATTCAATTTTGTTTTTTTCTTGCGATTGATAACTAATGAGGAATCAATAGAATGCTCTGTTGTTTTTGCCTAGATGTAATTGCCCATTTATACCTTGTTGTAATTGATTTTTTGTTGAAATATGCAATTATCTTCACTATGCTGTCCTTTAATAGAAGTGATATTTTGGTTTTTACTTAGTTTTTAATGCTGATAATTCTATCCATGCTACGATCTAATAAATTTAAATTATTTGTCTTGAAGTTCAAGCTTTAGCTGGTGTGATCATTTTATCTTGGTTCTGGAGATTTAAATTGCTTCTATGATTTTCAAAGTTGGCATTTCCTTTGATAGGACGAAGGGCCAAATGAACGAATGATAGGGAAGCTGTGTGAATATGCTGCAAAAAATCCTGTACGGATACCAAAGGTGACAGTTTTCTGACTTTTTTGATATGATATTAAGTAATATGGTGGTTAAAGATGTCCTGGAATATGCCTAAGAGCTTACAATTTTTTTACTTAAGAACTTTTATACTTTGGATAATGTTTATAAACAAATGAAGGTGATGTTAGAGATGTGAGTCCTTGTAAATAAATCATGGTGGGTTCATATTACGGTGAATATTGAATTGTCTTGTAAATCTATTGTGAAGTGCTAAAATAGCTGTGTATATCATATGCTTCATGCTTGTTCACTTGTCTTGCATCGTTCTGATGTTGTTTCTTCCTTATCTAGCCCCTTTATTGTTGTGTTCTATGCCTTAATGGGTCCAACTTGGTTACTTTACCGTTGTTGCACCATGTGGCTTTATGTACATTCCCTCTGATGAATATCTCATGCCTTCCCTCCAGATATCCAAAACCATTGGACAAAGATGTTACAAGGAATTGAGGGTTGAGAATTTCAATGGAGCCAAAATTGTTTTGTGTATATACAGGAAATTACTAATTATTTGTAAGGATCAAATGTGAGTTTTTCTCTAATTTACAGATTCCTCTTGATGTCAAATTCATGCAACTATTCATTAATCTTATATGCATGCTTCTGTTTTAAGATCACATATTCTAGAAACTCATTTTTTTCTTCCCTAATTTACAATTTCCTTTTTCAATTTCTTACTTGAAATTGCGTTAGGTGTGAAGCTGAGCATGTTTATTTGGAGCTTGTGTGTTGCTCGTTTTTTCAATTTTTGTGCTATATTCTGTTTTAAGTTCCTATTGTTTATTTCCATCTAAAAGCATCATGCCTCAATTCAGTGTTTTATTCTATTATTGAAGCTATGGATATCGTTTTCATTGATCAATATGTTACTCACTTTTGTTTTCTTTTTTGATTTTATAAGTACTTGAAGATGAGAAGCACATTGTCATGCATTCATTGTCCAAATCTATAATTTGTAGCCTATTAGAACCTATTATATATATATATATATATGCTTTTAGAATCAGAATATTAGATCATATGTACTCCATTTTATTTTGCTTTGGATATATACAAAAATCGTGAACTTTGAATGTGAATTGAATTTTATGATTAAATTTAAATATATATAGTTTTTAGAATTTATATATGGTTTGTTTGGTTTGTTAAGCACTTAGATGAATTGTGAGAGTAATGCTTTAAATCCCGATTCGAATAAACATTGTTGAGCAGGTATATATAACGATGAAAAATGTGGTCGTTATTGTACAATATTTCACCCGTTAGAATCTTTTCCACGAGGAATTATTTTGTCGTAATAGTTCATGGTTTTGTAGTTATTGATTAACTAAAAACGCCGAACGCAAATATCGTCGTTAACCAATAACGATGACAAGGTATGTTGTCGTTAATGCTTAAATGATACACCTCCATATTGTCATTAATGCTAACGACAAACAATCGTCTCGTCGTTAAAAATTAACGACGAACATGGTCGTTAAAACCAATAACCTCAAGACCTATTGCAACAAACAAACGACGAAATTTTTGTCGTCGTTAATACCTTTAACGACGAGTTATTAGACTTTATAACGACAAGTTTGTTGGTCGTTATAGACCCCTTTCCTCGTAGTGAGTGATAATATTATTGACAGGCACAAGCCAATCTATAAAACTTTAAAAATTAGCTTCCTCCCTAAGCCATAACTACTCCTCCCACCCCATTCCTATTAGTATTAACGAGACATTGCTCTTGATTTCTGGTATTGTTCACCTCTTTGGTTGCCTACTTATTGGTCTGCCTTCATTATGATGGGGCGTTGTGTTATCCAAGCGTCCATATGAAGCAGCAGTGAAAGCATCAGTTTGTTTTTATTTGGTTGTCTGTTCGTGTCACACGAATGGTTATGGCGTTTAAGTTGGGTACACCATCAACCATCCCCTCTAATCATATATACTCCCTCCGGTTTAGTTGTTGCACGGCAAGAGGCCTCACCATCATATCAAGCGAACCACCAGCATGACGGAGTTCGCCTTCGATCCTTCCAAGCCGGCACCGGTCGAATTCACTTTTTCGCCTCAACCTCCGGAAACATCCATCGCCGAGGCGGAGGCCTCTTCGCCGTTGCTGACTCCAGATCAGAGGAGTTTCGTCGCCGCCTTCGTCTCTCCCAGAGTTACAAGGAGGCACTCGGCTGATTATGGCCTCGCCGCCACCACCCACTTCCTCAAGTCCTGCTACCTCAAAAGCCGATTCATCTCCAGCCGTGACATCTACATGTACAAGTACTCCAATTCCTTCTCAAAACTCGCTTGCTCGCTCAGATCTGTCGATTGAGGCCTGGTTTTTTGGAATATCACCTCAATCCTCATGCGATTTAGTTGCGATTTTGAACTTTTATGTGTTGATTGGGAAAACAGAGGAGATAGTAATTGTTTGTTTTGAGTAATTGAAGTCGTGGATTGTACAAGTACTTGATTTGTAGTCTCAGGTTTGTTTGCCAGAGTTATAAAAGTGATCGGATTTTCGCCATTAACTCTTGATTGAAGTATTTAGAGTTTCTGTGTACAATTTCTATCAGTATTAGTGGGTTATACCTTTTTTGCTGAGGAATTAAATGGCCTGACAAGTAATATTGTAGCATAACATCCGTTAACGTCCAAATATAAAGTTGACTGCTTATTTGGCTTCAAGTAAATTTTGCATCAGAATGCCCTCAAGGCTTAAAGTGATCTGTTATGTTTAATAGCATCCCATTATGAGATGATTTTCTTTCCTTTCCTATTCATCCGCTTTGAGAATGTAAATAATTTAGTCAGTATATTCTGGAGTTTCATCTTTGGTTTAACCAAGTGTGCTCTTTCACAAGAATTCCAATATTTCTACAATATAGCTTAGCAATCACACGGTTATGTTTGACGATCACTGGGTAGTTGTGCTTTGCTAAATAGGTTTTTGTGTTTATATAACTAAAAACAGTGGTTGAACAATTTTGCTACCTTTTCTATTATAGGCTTTGGATAACATCCGTTTTAAGAGCTTGACAGACAAGAGCAAGCTTGATGGCCAACTAGAGTTTTTCATTCATATTGCTCCTGACAAGGCTAACAACACATTGACAATCATTGACATTGGTATTAGGATGACCAAATCTGGTAGGTCAAAACTATTAGAATTTTATTCTCCCTATTAATGATAAAGTTGTTTTCCTTTGTATATGTCAAGCAATGTGTACTCTCGGATGATCAATGACTTTCAGTATTTTGTTGGAGGCCAACATTACTCTCTCAGTGCAATCAAGAACGGAATTCTTAGATCCAACGGAAGACCGCCCTATTCCCTGATGAAACCTTTTTCATCTAGCGACGAGCGATTATAAGTACAAAACTTAACACCATTTCTTAGTACATATCTTTGGGATTGAACTTTATATCCTCAACTTCGTTCCAGGTTGCTTTCCCTAGAGTGAATCCACTGATTCATTTTGGACTACGCGACGCAACAAGATCCGGTCCAACAGTGAGATTCTTCACACCCGAAAACGTTGAGGCAGAGCTGAAGGCCTCCACAGGAGAATTCTTTTCCAATGGCGGAATTGAGGTGGATCTAGACAAGAGAATGTCCACCTTACTACCATCATCAAATAGTAATGTAGAAAACAAGCAGGACTTGTTAGATTTGATTTTGATAAAAAGCTTGAGCTTAAGAGGACTTGATGTGGTTGTGAGAGACAAACTACAACTCTAACAATTTTGTGGTTTGTTTTGGATTTGATGTGGTTGGAGTTTCTTTCTCTTGCTTCAAGCTCACTTGATCTCCTTGTTCTTCGTTCTTGAACTTGAATGCTTTGGGAGAGCTTGAGAGAAAGTCTTCAAAGTCCACGCCGCTATGCATACCCCTTGGAGGGTATTTATAGAGGAAGTGGTTCTTGTCATCTAGCGTCCTCTAAGACTTGGCAGAATCCTTGATCTTCCATCAACGGTGCGATGAGCATCTTGAGGAAGTCAACTTTGTTGACGCTTGGGAAGCCTCCGCGTGGATAGGGGACCATTGCTGGGAAAGCGACATCTTTGGAATTGTCTACACGTGCCCAGACAAAGGAAGCTTCCTTCTGAGGACTACGGCCGAATGTGATGTCACTAGTACAAAATATCTTGTACAGGGCGCTTTTTTATTGAAGTACAGGGCGCTTTTCATAGTGCATTAAACTGTAGTGGATTAAAAGACCATAGAGGACGTTTCCAAAAAAGCGCCCTAAAACAAAAACACGGAGGGCGCTTTTTTGAAAAAGCGCGCGTCCTCCACATACTTTTTATCTTAAAAAAAATAAATCAAACACTTAATCAAGCGAGCAGGCTTATGCATGTTCTCCTGGCAGCCGTTCCATCCTATGAGCTATATATATCATCAAATAAATTTTATTTAATATACAGGAAAAATTGATGTTCATGTATCTTTTCCAAACTAAACTCATTCTAAATACACAAAATTGATAAATACGCAAGACTATAATTCCTGCCAAATTATAACATAGCCTGTCTAACCAAAACTAATAAAACTAATGATCATAACTACACATCAAATAACTAGCTAGCTTGACCAAAAAAACCAAATAACTAGCTAGCTTTATCATACTATTGCACATAAGCTTCAAGACATCGAGCCATTCATCCAATACCCACAAAGCACGATGTTTGGTTGAAGATCGACCACAATCCTATATGACAAAATAAAAAAATATATATATTCCATGAATTGAAAATTGAAAGTATGATGATAACAATTTAGTGTAAAATGACAAGTGGATGACTTACTTTTATTTTACCCATGAACGGGTAGATGGTTTTGATTTGGCAACCTTTTATTTGATGTTGTTCATGTCCTGCATAGTTTAATGTTTACAATTACTATGATGACTGTCAACTTTAATATCTCCAACTAATAATACATGCCTCAGCTACCTAAATGCAATAATCCAAACACAAACAAGTAAGATATGTGATCAACAGTACATGCCTCAGCTAACTAATATGCAGAGAGATAATGAAATTAACCATCAAACAAATATACAAACACCTAAATAATTGGAATATCAGAAACAGAAAGTAGATATATGCACATTAATCACATAATTAAAAAAGGAAGCTAGGCCAGAACTCCAAGTTTTCCATTCTCCCATACATCTTAGGTACAACAATATATCTAAGTGTGACTTAATTATTTAGGTAGTCTTGAACTTGAGTGAGATTCTGATGGATGAATTACAACACACCAAATTCAAGGCTGAATGTTAGGCAACTTATTATGGATGGATAGATTATATTGATTGGAAATGTAGGTGCAAGTGTTAATTAAATAAAACTTACCAAGCTATTTGAGATCACGTATCCTACATGAAAAAATAACAAAAAAGTGGTAAGAGGTGGAAATTGAAAATGAATTCAAAGTCACCAGTACAGGAAGGTAAGAGCACAATAAATTAATTAAAACACGGATGGGATCAATTACCCGAGCGGCCGAGACATGATTCAGTTCTGCAATGGCAACCTCGTGGGCTTTAATCTGCAACATGAAAATTGACACATTTTAGGGGTTATGCTTTCCCCATCATCATCAAAGTATACAGACGTTTAGAATTCCATAAAAGTAGTCATGGAATTGAAAATCTAGACTACCTCCTTGACAAGAGCATCTCGTGGGTCGAGCATGCCTTTTTTTGGGAGCAATCGAGAGGAAGACGCAGAATTTGCACTATGGTGGAGCATGTCGTTAGAGGCAAAACCCAAAGACAACATCAATTCGACGATCAGTTAGAATAACTTAATGAGAATATCAATTCTAAGCTTCAAAGCTACGGTTCTTGGTAGCATATAGGGGATGATGATGTTGCAGATGTATTATTACTAAATCAATTATAGTACGATAACAGCAAAATCTTCCAAAATTCGTTTAGACATCCAATTAATTCCAGGAAACATACAAAGGACTCAAAACCGATGAACATAGTTACCTGTAAATAGGGAGCAGATGTATCAAATGTGCTACCAAAAACTAACAAGTAATTTTCTACTCTGTCTACTAGTTTCGATTTTTTGGTTGCCATCTCTTGCTACTGTATCATACTTGTTGGTGCCTGTAGAATATAACTATTCATTCTCACAAACTAACAGTCCAGATCCAGAACAACAGGAAACCCTAAAATTTACTCTGAAACTGGAATGTGAATCTCCCAAAATCAAGGAACATAGGAAACCCTAAAATTTGGAAGGAAGGCGGACAGAAACGGAAACAGGAGAGGAAGAAGAATTTACGCACCTGTATGCTTTCAAACAGACGCCGTAGACGGTGACGCTGAAGATTTGGAAGGCGGAGACGGAGTTGGCCAGAGGAAAGCGGTCGAGATTCGGGAGCGAGGAAGGCGGACAGGGAGAGACGGAGTCGAGAGAAGCCTCGCCGGAGGGGAGCGGATCTGCTGGCGAAGGAGCCTGACGAAGGACCGAGGTGCTCACGGAAGACCCTCGCCGGAGGTGCGAGCTGCTGGCGCTACAATCGTCGGCCATCGGCTCCGAAGCCGAAGAAGCTCTACAGAGACGTGAGGCAGAGGCACTAGGGAAAATCGGTGGCCAAGACCCGCCTACCGGCTTTGGCTGGGGACCTTCGACACCGCGGAAGAGGCGGCGTTGGCCTACGACAAGGCGGTGTACAAGCTCAGAGGCAACTTCGCTCGCCTCAGCTTCCCTAACTTCCCCAAGGTCAGAGGCGAGGTCGCCTCAATCACCACAAAATACTTTAACCCTAAAAAAATTATTTAATTAAAAATACAGTGTAGGGAGGGCGCTTTTGTTTAAAAGCGCCTTCCGTATTTTACATTTTAAGACGTTTTTTCTAAAAAGCGACTTGTAATTTGTATTTTTTATTTTAAACACAAAACGTCCGGTGCTCAATGATTTAATGCGCTTTTTACGAGCGCTTTAATATTTCCGCCTTATGAAGCGAAATTTGTACTAGTGTGTAATCATATTGGGGCGGCCTTGATTTGAATTTGAACTTCGTCCGTATTTTGGTGCGCGTCTCTTCTCGCCGTCCTATCTGCGCAGGGACTTCGCCGATTACGTTCAGCTTTGGAAGTTCTGATGGAATGCGTCCCTATAGAGTTAGGGACTCTCGTTCACTTGTTGTCCTTTTCGCTCATGTGCGTCCACTAGACTGACCTGAGATCAACACTTGGACAACTTATTAAATACGTTTGAGTTTGTCATTATCAAAACTAGGGACGGTCATTATTGGTTAGATATTAATGACTATCGTCCTTAATATCGTCCCAACAAGTTCACATCACACCCTCTAGCCCCACATGAGGTGGCCACCGACCAAGCCTCCAATGAGCTAAGGAGGCAAACCAACAAAAAGAAGAAAATGGAGCTCAAGGCCTTTGAAGGGAACTCCAAACACCTCATGATAGCCCGACGGCGAGAAGTACACCAAGCCATCAAGGGAAGAAATATGTGCTTAATCTTTATTTTAAAGAGGAAAATTGGACGAAAATAATCTCAAGTATCCACTTTCGAACAAAAATAATCCCAAGTTTAAAAATCACCGTCAACAAACCGAACTATTACCATATTAACTGAAAACGATTTACCGGTGACTTCTCCGTTAAGGTTGATGACGTGGCAAACGGAAAGCTGAGATGGAAAATTAACATATAAAACTTTTTTTTTCCTTTGACATGTCACTCAAATTAAAAGAAAAACAAAAGCCACATCATATATATTCTTAGATTAGATATCTCCTTTAATTAAAAACTAAAACTAAAAAAACCTTCAAAATAGAAATTGAACACGAAGAACAACAAAAGTTACAGAACAATGGTGAAGACCCGATCGAAGAAACCAGTGCCCCACAAAAACGACGATGAATTGAAATCGGACGAAGACGACGCCGTTCGACCCCACAAGAACCCCGCCGTTCGAATCTCCATCTCACTTGAACAGGCCGTCGGGGGCGGATTGAGGCCGACAGAGGGAGGAGCGAGGCCGGCGGAGGACGGAGCGAGGTCGGCGTGAAGGCGGAGGCTGGAGCGAAGCCGGGGAAGTCGGAGGCGAGAGGTGGCCGGATCTGGGCAGTGCAGAAAGGGTGAAGGACTGTGAATTATTATTCATGTGCAAAACCGACAAAATCAGTAGCAACCCAAACCTTGAAATGGTAGGGGAACAAGAAAATTGACAATTTTTAGGTTTCAAACCTCAAATTACCAAAACAATTCACAAACCCTAATCACAAACTCCCAAAATTCGCAGAACAGTTTTGAAACCCTAACTATAAAATTGGAAAGATTTTAGGACTTGATGGGAGATTCAAATGGCTCAGTGACGGTGAGCGCGTTCGATGTTCTTCGTCTCAGATTCAAATTTCAGTCCATCGTCTTCATGGGTTGTTCATCCTGCAAAGCAATTCATTTTCGTGCTTCAACTTTCAACTTGTTCACTGATTCTAGGCTTCTTTTTGCTTTTTTTTAATTGAAGGAAATAGGCTAATCTAACAAGTTAATGATGTGGCTGTAACACCCGAAAATTATCTCGGGAATGCTACACGCCAGTGGCCTTGGAATTCACACCCAAAGCCACCCAAGGCTTATACAGTCACAATAAAAAAATTAATATCCAAAATTCATAAATAGATCTCAAACTTTATATTGTCTTACAATCCAAAATAGTAAATGCTGATTAAAAATGAAAGTGTGGAAATACTCGATAACAAACGATCCTTACAATAAAAGTATCTTATTTATTCTTAAATAAATTCAAATGGAAATAACCTTGCAAGAAATACTCCATGTCTTCAACTCACTCCTCTTGAGACTCCAATGGCTCGAATCCTGATGAGCCGCGACGTAAATACGGTTGACACCAGCCGACCATGCAAGGAAAGAAAACGGACGGTTAGTCTTATGGCAGACTAAGCAAATGGGTTTTAGAAAAGCGGTTCTTATGGTTAGACTCCACTATTAGTATTAAAACCCGAATGAAAGCCGGTCAATAATCTAATAATGAAGTATCCCCATCAAAGGTAAGGAAAGAAATATGCTCAGCAAGAAAGATAGGACGCCATACGAGGTGGTTCCTTAAGCGAAGTATGCGATTTGTCGGGAACTTATTATTCACACAAGTTTTTGAAAAAACTTCCGTCGAGTGATTGGGTCTACGACCAACCTCACCGCACAGTAATTGTACGAATTCAGATTGGAAAGCATATTTGGTCAATCGGGAGTAAGAACAGTTTTCCAAGTTGTACTAACCGCCCTAGTTCATTAATTATGTGCATAGGCACTTATCTTACTTACTTCCAAAACGGTACATTCAGGTTGATAGCTTTTAAAGTAACGGATTCGACAATGGTCGAAACAAAACGAAGGAGATCTCAAGAATTCAATAAAGGCACTAGCTAGGTGCAATCACCCCTCATATTCGGATGAGGCAGCACGGTCATGACCAGGCACTAGGGTATAGGTCCATCGTAATGCAAATATTTTAAAGAGGCGTCTAGGGTCTAACTCACACCCCAATACTACGCTAAGTCCACATCAAGTCTCAATGGAGACGAAACACATAAGGCCACAACATCGAGACCTAAGTCCAAGTTCTAGCGCAGTCTAGCAATATATACATCCTACATATATAATGAGGTCATTAATGCTATAACAATAAATCTTAATTCATTTATTAGCACACAAAGTTCCCAACAACATTTAAAACCAGTTATGCAAGCGAGAACCGTCCACTTGCCTTGATTCGAAGGCAAAAGAGTAATTTGTCAACAAGGTGAATCTTTACGAATACGGTTCGTTTCCTGTTTCATTAACAACGACAAAATAAATGATATCAATTTATTTTGTTTTTCGTTATCTAGAAAAAGGTTGGATTCAAGAGGTATGCTAAAGATCTTATATGTATATAAATAATTTATTTATTATACATACTCATGTTCTTATAATAAATTTCAATCATTATTTGTTCTTGATTTTAATTTCTTTAATCTTACATATGTCTTAGAAAAACACTTCCGGAAATCTATTCTTTTAAATTTATTAACACGTTGTCATGATGAAATTTTAAGGATCAAAAATCAAGAATTTCACTCTTATGTTCATAAAATAAAAATACATTCTTTTTGGCTAATTATAATTCAGTAAAATAGGTAATAATATAAATACAAATTATTTAAATAATAAGAACATCTAAGTTACTTATTATTACTGAAATATGTTAGTTTTTAAATTCGTAATTATTTTATTTAATTAAAAATGGTATTCTTTGCTTTAATACTCTATATTGTAAAAATTGCTTTCTTTAGGAATCAAAAGTCCAATTAAATATTTTAAAAAACTGTATATAATTCAGAAATCATCTTTACAGAACATATATAATTTATAGGAGTTTATATAATTAATTTAAAGTATAATACGAATTTATTTCAAAAATCGGGGTGTTTACTTAATCGAATTTATTAATTGGCAAAATCAACTTCATAAATTCTGAAACTTTTATAATTATTAGAAAACTTCATTATGTAATCATATAAATATTTGTATGATTTATAAGCAACTATAACTAATTCAAATCGATTTCATAAAACAATTGAATTTTCGGATTTAAAAGAATTTGAATTGAAGCAGGGATTTTACAGTGGTGACGAGACGTTTTGGGCGGCTCGTTCTCCGTGGTCCAGCGGTGGTTCGACGAGGAGTTGGCGACAGTTGGAAGAGGAAGTGTTGGCCTACTTGATGTCGGTAGTGGTGGTGGTTTTAGTGGTCCGAAGGCGGCGCACCGTGGCTGGGAAATGGCTTTGTCAACACAGTTAGCCTCTGTTTTCGCTGAGCAGGTCTGGGTTTTCGATCGGATGTTTGAGGGACTAAACGATCGAATTGAAGGATGAAATTCTGGTATATTGAAGGTACTGAAACGAGGATTATAGATATGGTTTCGGTTTTGAATTCCGTTGAGTAATTTGGGAGAACTCAAGCTCCGAAGCGGTGAAGTTACACACTAGGGTTCCGGGTTTTTGGGCTGAATTTTGTGTGCAATTGTGACGGGATTTGGGTTTGATTTATATGGATTTGAGTGGATTGGGATGCAAGGATTTGAATTGTACACTTTCCTTAGACGTTAGGCCATGATCGAGACAATCCTTTGTGCCAAAAATCGGGTCAAATGGGCAATGAAACTTTGGGTGAAGAAGGAAGGAAGGAGATAGAAAGAAGATCGGGCTCCTAACCCAAATTTTAGGGTTAATTGCAAACTTGACCCAAAACGTTTAAATTGTGATAAAAGTGTCCTTTTTCCATTATAATTATCCGAAAAACAAACTTTTTATTTTAGATAATATAATTCTTTTTCCTTACATATGCTTGTAAGTATGTTTATAAATACCATTAATTATTTTCTTCATATTATTTTCCTTTATAAAAGGTTCTTTCTTACTTTGTAATATAATATCATTTTAAAATAACATTATTGTATTCTTTTATTATATATTTCTAAGATCCAAACATAGAGATACTCTCTTTTAGTGAAAGCTCACCTCCCATTTTATTATCTTAATATACTCATTTTAATTTAATATAGCTTATTAGTTTTATCTTCAAGGGATGTTTCATATAGTTTTATCTTAATGCTTTGAACACTTTCTTTAACATAGGTTAATAGGTACATGACCTATTGATATGAGTTTAAAAGTATTATCACGGCATTATCGGTTCTTATTAAATTTCTTATTTAATAAATAATGCCAATACTTTTATTCATGGGAAAAAAAATGTTAAGGGAATTTACTATAATAACCTTCTCGGAAAATAGGGTTATTACAGTGGCAATTGCTTTTTTATTTATTTTAGTGACATGGCATAAAAAAATAAAAGTGTTCTATATTAATTTGCCATGTCAGCTTTCCGTTTCCCATGTCATCAACCTTAACGGAGAAGTCACCGGTAAATCGTTTTCAGTTAATATGGTAATAGTTCGGTTCGTTGGCAGTGATTTTTAAACTTGGGATTATTTTTGTTTGAAAGTCGATACTTGAAATTATTTTCAGTCAATTTTCCTTTTAAAGATAATCTTTTTGTTGAAAGTGACTTGACAACTTTACCTCCAAAGATTTCCTCCCTCTTAAAAGAATCCGAGGATGTGTTTCCCGATGAAACACCAAGTGGACTACCTCCTCTTTGCGGGATAGAGCACCAAATAGATTTTGTACCCGGTGCTACCTTACCCAACCACGCCGCCTACCGTACTAACCCCACCAAAATCAAAGAGTTACAAAGGCAGGTGCAAGACTTGCTGGATAAGAGATATGTACGGGAGAGCTTGAGCTCGTATGCCGTGCCCGTTATCTTAGTGCCCAGAAAGAATGGTAGTTGGCGCATGTGCGTGGATTTTCGAGCCATTAACAACATCACCATCAAAAACCGCCATCCCATTCCAAGATTGGATGACATGTTGGACGAGATCCACGGGTCCAACCTCTTTTCTAAGATCGACCTCAAGAGTGGATATCACCCGATTCGAATGAAAGAAGGTGACGAATGGAAGACCGCATTTAAAACCAAGCAAGGTTTGTATGAGTGGTTAGTCATGCCCTTAGGTCTTACCAATGATCCTAGTACTTTCATGCGACTTATGAATCATGTGTGCTTAGAGCATTCATCGGATGATTTGTTGTGGTATATTTTGACGACATACTAATCTATAGTCGAACCCTAGATGAGCACATAAAACATATAAAGCAAGTCCTAGAAGTGCTCAGGCGAGAACGTCTATAGGCTAACTTTGGCGAATGCCATTTTTGCTCCGATCATGTAGTCTTCCTTGGTTTTATGGTGAGAAAGATAGGGGTGCAGGTCGATGAAAGTAAAGTTAAAGCCATTCGGGAGTGGCCTATACCAACCACCATGACCCAAAGTGAGGAGCTTCCTCGGTTTGGCCGGATTCTATCGCCGGTTTGTACGAGATTTTAGCACTCTAGCGACTCCACTCACCGAGCTCATAAAGAAGAGTGTTCCCTTTGTATGGGGGCCTAATCAGTTAAGAGCTTTTGAAACTCTCAAGAAAAGACTCACCAACACTCCATTACTAACCCTACCCGACTTCTCCAAAACATTCGAAGTCGAGTGTGACGTGTCGGGCGTCGGACTAGGAGGCGTTCTAATGCAAGAAGGTCGGCCGGTAGCATACTATAGTGAAAAATTAAATGGGCTGAGTCAAGATACCCTACTTATGATCAGGAGCTTTTAGCGTTGGTTCGGGTCCTTAAAACGTGGGAGCACTACCCGCGTCCCAAAGAATTTGTTATACATTTGGATCACGAGGCTCTCAAATATCTTCGAGAGCAAGCTAGATTAAACAAGAGACATGCTAAGTGGGTAGAATTTGTTGAATCTTTTCCCTACGTGATTAAACACAAAAAGGGAAAAGAAAATGTGGTGGCTGACGCTCTCTCTAGAAGGTACGCCTTAATCTCTTCTTTAGATGCCCGCATGCTAGGATTTACCTTCATGAGAAGCTTTTATGCCACTGATCCCGACTTTAGTATTCTCTATGAACAATGCTCTAAAACTGGTATCAAGGAAGCATATTACATACATGACGGCTACTTGTTTAGAGGGGATAAGTTGTGCATACCCGATAGTTCCATACGTAGGTTGTTGGTGCATGAATCTCATGGGGGCGGGTTAATGGGGCATTTTGGGGTTGCAAAAACTTTGTTAATTTTTAAGGAACATTTCTATTGGCCCCACATGTCTAGGGATGTGGAGAAATTTTGTGCTTCATGTGTCATTTGTTTTCAAGCAAAATCCAAGCTTATCCCCCATGGTTTGTATACACCCCTATCCATTCCACATGCTCCTTGGGAATATATTTCCATGGATTTCATGCTAGGGTTGCCACGTTCCAAGAGGGGGCATGATTCCATTTTTGTAGTGGTTGATCGGTTCTCTAAAATGGCTCATTTCATAGCTTGCCATAAAACCGAGAACGCAACCCATGTGGCTGATCTTTTCTTCCATGAAATAGCTAGACTTTATGGTGTCCCTAAGACTATTGTATCTGATAGGGACGCTAAATTTTTGAGCTATTTCTTGAAAAATCTATGGGCTAAGATGGGAACGAAATTACTATTTTCCACCTCATGTCACCCGCAAATAGACGGACAAACTGAAGTTGTTAATCGTATTTTGGGTATATTGCTACGTTCTTTGTTGCGGATTAACTTGCGCAGGTGGGAGGAATAGAATTTGCTTATAACCGCTCAGTCCACTCTGCCACCAAAAGGACGCCCTTTGAGGTCGTCTATGGCAAGAATCCTACCACACCCTTAGATCTTGTGCCTCTATCCCTCAAAGACAAAGAAAATAGTGAAGGAATGGATAGAGCCTAGAAAATCAAAGCACTCCAAGAAAGCACAAGAATACAAATCGAGAGATGTACGAAAGAGTACGTCAAATGAGCCAACAAAGGGCGGAAAGTAGTGTTATTTGAACCTGGAGATCTAGTGTGGTTGCATCTACGCAAGGATCGATTTCCGGACCTTCTGAAATCTAAGCTAAGGCCGCGTGGAGATGGACCCTTCCAGGTGCTTGAAAGGATAAACAACAATGCTTACCGATTGGAGCTACCAGGTGAGTACGGTGTTCACGATGTATTCAATGTATCGGATTTAGCACCTTTTGTAGCAGGCAAAGGTGACTCCGAAGATGAAGATTCGAGGACGAATCCTTTCCAAGGGGGAGGGGATCATGTGTCAAGGACTGAGCCACATCATAGTTCATGGACCAATTCTAACTCGGACAAGCCGCCACCCGCCTCGGACGAGCCACCACCCGCCCAACCGGCCATGCTTGGGCCCATCACATGCCATAGGGCTGTGCTCCTACAAGAAGCGCTTCATGTGGGCCTTTCAACGTTGGACGCCCCAATGAATCAAGTGCAAGCTGGCCCATTCATGCTACTACAAACTCATGAGCCAAGTCCACTTGAAACGGGCCACACCAACGAAAGCCCATCAAGAGCAACTAGTCAAGGTCCATCTTCATCCTTAATGACATGCCTTGGTGTCCAAGCAACATACTTGGAGCACAAGGTTCCCATTTCGGCATTTAAGAACACACTTGGGCCGCAAGCACTAACGACATCAATGCGTTGCCATCAAGTCGCCCTATTGAAGACGCTTGACTTGGAAGGCAAGCATACACCTTGGCGGCCAAAGCACTACACCGCCTCATTAATTCTTCCTTGGGCTCCAAGCTTGCCGCCCCTATCTTTGCCTATAAAAGGGGTGCTAGGCCTCTCATTTTGTTAGATTTGATTTTGATAAAAAAGCTTGAGCTTAAGAGGACTTCTTCCCTTAGGCTTGGGCTCGAGTTTTGATTTCAACCGAACTCTCCCCTCATGCGTAATATCGAGGGCTGGCTTGGATCGTTAGGGTGAGTCATATCCCTAATCGATTACAATCCTTGATTGTTCTAGCTTGGTGCGTCATATCCAAGCTTGTTCAATCACTTATCCTTTCTCTTTCGTCAATAAAATACAAAACCGGTTGTTTCACATTGAGTAATCGCCAATCATCATTCTACCTCAAGCCGTCCACATCAAATACACAATCAACGTTCGTTTCGAGTCCGTTGGAACTCCTTCGAATCAGATTCGAGTTGATCCTAAGGTTGTGTCTATGACAGTATCATCGAGACCCATTAAGAACTGATGAGTACACTCCACCTCACGAGCCTTGGACAACTTGGTGTTGACATGACACGTACAATTGGAGCACGTACAACCATCAAGAGGAAGATAAGTGGCTAAATCCTCCCAAAGCTTTTTCAGAGTACCGTAATAAGCAGCAACAGATTAGCCTTTCTGACAACAATTAACAATGTCGAACTTGAGTTAAAGAATGCGAGCGCCATTTCCCATAGAGAAACGTTGATATAGATCATCCCAAAGTTCCTTTGCGGTTTCAAAGTATGTTATAGACGAGCGCAAAGACGGATCCATCGGTCGAACGATCCACCCAACCAACATAGAATTGACGATGTACTAATACTCCGCATCAGAATAGGTTTCCGGCTTTGTAATGGTGCCAAGCTTTCGCTTAGCGTTGAGAGAGTTCTTCATGCTGGTGGACTATTCCTAATAGTTGTCGCCTTTGACGACAATGGGACAAATCGTCAAACGGGGTTAGTCCGACGGATGCAAGTAATAGGGAGAGTTGACCTTCGGAGTTGTTGCATGTGCTACAACAAGCGTCTGTTGGAGTGCGGCAACTTGCGCGGCGGCGGTGGCGGTAGCGAAAGTCTGAGCATCGTCCAGGTTAACCATGGTGGCGGCTGGGGCGGATTACGGTGGAACACAGATCGGTGGGTTGGAAAAAAAAACTTAGGGTTTTGTAAATTAATGGATCAATGCTCTAATGCCATGCTAGAAATATGGGAGAAGTTGTGTTCTGTATTTCAATGAAGGAGATCACAATATATAGGGCATCCAAACTCAGGACATAAGCTACACACAAATATGGATAGAATAGCATATACAAAAGATATATTCTCAATAAGAATAGAATAAAAACTAGTATTAGTCTCCGTACCTTAAGACACGATTTTGATTTAGCAAAAAATTCATTTTAAGTGTTAAATAAGAAATCCAAGAGAATAGTTTTGTTTTATTTAATTTACTTCTTCTAAGATTTATTTTAACGATACATTATTTGTGCTATAATACATTCTTATAATCCTACAAATTTGGATTTTCATTATGTGTACAATTTTGGATAGATTTTTTTAAGATTTAGATAGATTTATTATGTGTACAATTTAATGTAGGGTCTACAATGAAACTTCAACCATTTAAATAAATTAAATTGTTTTAATACAGATGGGTGATGCAATCCAATAAAGAGTTGACACGTATCGTGTTAAATATTATTTTTAACCTCCACTTTAGTATATAGTTATGATGATATGATGATGATAGATGGATAGATACATAAATTAAGGGCTTAAAACACATCTAGTCCTCCGAACTTACCCACATTTGTCACTTATACACCTCACCTTTGATTTGGACATATTGGGTACCTGAACTTATATTTTTTGACCTATTGAACACATGTTTGGTGACTTGTGCAAAAACATTTGTCACCATGGCGCCACATGTATACCATGTGTATGCCACCTCATTACTTTTATTTTTTAAAAAAGAAAAACAATAACAAAAAGAAAAAGAAAGTGCAAGGGACTACAAGGTTGGAAACCGTTGTTCGACAATTCTTGTGAACGCCTTAGGCTACCCCATCCGCCGCCGCCTCCCCTCCACGGTGCTTCCTCAACCGGCCAAACTCCATCGTCGTCCCACCTCGTCTCCTCTGCAAACGACATCGTTGTCCCGTCCTCCACCTCTTTTGCTGTGCCACCGTCCAAGCCCTAGATCCGACCATGTTCGAGCCATCGCCGTCCGTCTCTCTCCACATCCGACCACCCAAAGTCGAGTCCGACCTCGCTCGAGTTGCCGCCGCCCATCTCTCTCCAGATCCAGCTCGACCTCGCCCGGCACTCCTCTAGATCCGTCTCTCTCCTGTCGAGTTTGGCGTGTCGCGTGGGAGTGGAAGACGCCCACCGTGAGGGTGGAGTGGGAGGGGTTGACGAAGTGGATGGCGGGGAGAAGGTAGCTGGTGGAGTGCGAGGGATCGACAAAGACCTTGTTGTCGATGACGATGGACTCGATATGGGTGGGGGGAAGTAGGCGGCGACTTTGCGGAGGATCCAGCTGTGGGCGAAGGAGGACGAGTTGGCGGCCGAGCGAAGGAGATGGTTGGGGAGGTCCACATTCACCTTGATGCGGGTGCTAGCGAGGGCACGAAGGACGGCCGGAACGGAGTCGATGACCTTGATGCAGTCAAACCCTCCGATTTCAATTGTAAAACAATTATTTAATTTGATAAATATACGCGGCTTACTTACGCACCCGTTTTTTTCGTTTTCGCACCCACCTTGCGCGCATCCTCGATTCGCAACGTAATCTGGCAAACGAAAACGAGGCTGGGAAAGGCGGCACGCGCAGGAACGCGCAACCTGCCTGCGCGACGGCTAGGGTTCCAGCAGGCGCCTGGCCGCCGTCGCAGTGGGCCGCGAATTGGGCCATCGCCTTGGTAGGCCGCCCATCCTTCTTGCGCGCGTCTTAGGGTTTCCAGCGACTGTTTATGCTGGCACGCCGTCGTCTTCGACATCTTCATCGAGCCCGCCGTTACCGCCCCACTGAGCCCTATCCCGTCATCTTCATCGAACCCGCTTCCCGTGCCAAGCCCCGTCTCGTCCCGTGCTTCCACGTCCTGCGGCCTCTATGCGAGCCGAGCCCCGTCCCGTTCCTCGCCCTGCCCTGCCCCGCGTTCTGCCTTCGTCTCCCAGCCCTGTGCGACGCGGTCCTGCGAGCCACCATGTCCGGCGAGCCACCAGCCTCTCCGGTCAGTTCCGAGGCTCCACCTTCGCCACCCAGCCCAGATCCGGCCGTTTCTGTGCAAGCCGCCAACCGACCTTCGCCACCGAGCCCAGATCCGGCCGTTTTTGTGCAAGCCGCCAACCGCCAGCCACCGACCGACCAACGACCAACGTTGCCGCCGGCCACCCACGAACCGCCAATCGCCGCCACAATGCTGCCGCTGGGACAGTGGGGCCGGAGGAGGAGGCGCGGTCCACCAATCCGACGTTTTCGAGGCTCCGAGGCTCCAACGAGTTCCGAGGCTCCTCCGATAGTTCGTAGCCCAATTCGCACTCAAAAAAGATTTACGGAAAAGGTATGTTGTTTCTTTATTAAATAAAATTAGTTGTAATTCAAGTTTTTAAAATTTGGTAGTGCATGATTATATAGGTCCAATGAAATTAAATTTAGATTTTAATAGTATTTTCAGAATTAGGAATAATATTTATGTGTCTTTAGAAATAGAATATAATTTTACTGCATGTAGTTAGGATTAATGTAGTTATTAGCTCTAATGCGTATATTATTCGTATTTACATATCATATTTCATATTCATATTCTCAATTGGTAGTTATGATTTGTAATAAAAGTGTATGTAGAAGTCATATTTAGATTTTATTGAATTCATATTTAGATTTCATATGGTTGTTAATGAAAAGTTATAAAATTTTATGCATACTCACTCCTTGTGATCGTCGAGGATGAGGAGTTAATGAAATGTTTTAAAATTTCATATATAATTCATATATAAAATTCATTTGGTTGTTATTGCATATTATAATTGAATTTATCATAGAACTAATATAAAATAAAAAACACTAATTCAATCTAAAGTTAAAAATACAGCATATGTTAAACTAATATAAAATGTACGAAAGATAATATTAAAAATCTAAAGTTATAAAGTGTACGAGGTAAATGACATACAATAAAATAAAATTTTGATTACCTTTTTTTGTTATAAAGTACACACTAGACCCTAGATCCTAAACCCTAAAACCTAACCTCTAAACCCTAAAACCTAACTTCTAAACCCTAAACCCCAATATTGAGCATTCATAAGTTAAAAAATATGTATTCTAAAACTTACTAATTAAATATAAACTTTTAACGTAAAGGACATTCACACTAGTCTGAGTGTCATCATGCTCGAGAAGAAGAAGCAGAAGAAGACGGCGCCCAAACCTACGGCCCACGACATCGCACGGACTGTACTTGCCGGATTAGCTGGTAGACAGCAGGAGCTGAACGAGCAGTCTCCTCAGCGGACATCGGATCAGGCATTGGATCCAGAGCCCTCATTTCACAGCAATATCTCGATGTCTACGAATGAGGACAGTGATGATACATTACCCGATGCTGATACGGATGCTTTCTTTGACACTAGTCCAGCTGGTACCACGGCAGATCTATCGACGGACGATTACCTGATATCTGAGCCGTGCCACTTTGTTCCACCTCACCCTACACCTCTCACACCACCTCCTGTGTTTGGTAGCACTCCTTTGACCGATCCCGACCCCTCCTTGACCAATCCCGACCCCTCGTCACCTGTGTTAGTTCCTATATTTCGTCCTCCACCTCCACGATCTCCATTTATACCCAGCCTTGCTCCAGCTAGGCGTACTTCTGCCCGTACGTCTGGTCGTACCCGTACACGGTCTACCCCTGCTCCAGCTGGGCCTTCATCTTCACCGGCTCCAGCTGCACCCGCCCCTCCACCTGCTGGCGCTGATGACTGCCCTCCTCTAGTTAAGGGTGAGTCGGGAGCTCCCACGATCGGGATTCTCCTTGTTAGTTATTCGACACACGTGGCCCGCAAGATATGGCACGATCGCACCGTACGTAAAATTTTCCCAACCATTTTCTTATATCTTATTTTGAAATCAATACTTGGAGTTTCTAACTATTTTTTCTTTATCGCTTTCGGCGGCAAAGGTTATTCGAGTATGGTCTCATAACCTTGCACTTGTTAGGGTGTTCCGACCATATATGCAGGGGGGGCCGATACTTGGTGGGGTCTCGTGGAGAGGAGTGGTCTGACACGAGTACTAGATCTTACATTTTCGAGGACGGACGGCGTGCTTCTATCTGCCTTTAGGGGGCGTTGGTATCCTGAAACCAACACCTTCCACTTCCCCTGGGGTGAGATCACCGTGACCCTGCACGATATGCTTCATATATTCGGGTTGCCTATCGATGGAGAGCCTCTTGTACCCCCCTTGTCAGTCGAGGAGACTCAGGCTCGCATGACCGAGATTCTTCATCTAGACGCGAATACGAGTGAGGCGTGGAAGATTCGTGCCCCCAGTACGGATGTAGGGACTATCCTGCTGTCCATGATGACCGGCGCTCGACCGGCACCCCCAGAGACCATCGCGACCGTGTTCTTATGGTACATGCTCGACATGACGACGTTCGTCGACAAGTCGGGGAGGTTCATCAATACGTGTGTCTTGGCATTCTTATTCGACCACGAGATGACGGGTCGTTATGCTTGGGGTGCGGGCTTACTCGCGGGACTATACCGTGAGTTGGGGATGACATCGCGTCGAGATGCAGCTGGCATTGCAGGATGTGCGCTTATTCTCAGGGTACGTCCTTATGACTTCAAATATTATTTGTCGATTATGGTTCGATTTGTAACGAGTGTTCGGCTATTTTTCAGACATGGATCCAGATCTACTTTGAGCATACTCGAGGTCGAGTAAAGTTGGACGAGGTGGCGATGGGTGATCAGGTTGCAGCTTCACGATTGGCCATAGATCGAGCCCCCAACCAAGACGAAGGGAGATTGTTGGCTATGCGCCGTGTTCTAGACGGGGTCCGCGCGGATGAGGTAAATCTCGTGAGCGTGCTAATTTTTATATTTTTTCCAAACATCGTTTTTGTGAGTTATTGACGGTTTGTTATTTGCGTTGTAGGTACGCTGGATGCCTTGGAGGGCTGATATGTCGTTTGATGGTTTAGATTCGATGTCTCGATTCAGGGGCATTCTGGTCCTGGACAAGATCCAGGAGGCATACCATCCAGAGCGGGTTCTGAGATAGTTTGGTCGCATCCAAACCATCCCGCCGGAGCCAATCCAGCCTTCCCATGTACTCCGCAACCACAACTTGAACAACCGGGCTTACTCTGTGAAGTATGCTGAGGAGGACCTCCATTGGGCAGAGCGGATTGACCATCTGATTGCGCTGAGTCCTGAGCGTGCTGAGTACCCGTGGCAGGTATCGCCGGACTACTTAGCATGGTTTAGGGTCCGATCTCATGTCTACGTGGACCCCGAGTCTCCGCACCACGATGACCCACATCCTTCGCAGGCTCACTCGATACATGCTGTTTCTGATAGAGTGGTAAGAACTTATCTTTTGCAGGTTGTATTTTTTAAGTATGTTTTTCCCTTAATGTTATAATTGTGCTTTTTTTTTGCAGAGGAACCAGCGTGCTGTGGGATATGCTCGGGATCAGCTTCTTCAGTTTACGCCGGATGATCCTCGCGTGGAGGCTTATACTCATATGCTAGCGATCCTGGATTCAGATGCACTGCCTCCACAGCCGATGCCGAGCCGTGATCGGCTCTTTCGTGATTCTCAGCATGAGCGCGGCAGTGGTAGCGGTACCGCGCATGAGCCCGATGCTTAGTCTATTTATGATGTAGCTATTGTTTGACTACTTTATTTTTCATATTGGATTTGCGACTGACCGAGTTTCGGATGTTTTGATGATTATTGACATTTATGGCATATGTATACTTTGGGTTGTTTTGGCAAGTCATCTCAATGTTGAATTTTTAAACATAGTAAGTCAAAATATAACATGAACCATATGAAAAACATATAAATCCTTCAATTCGTACACAGAAGATTTGAAACACATAAATTCCCTAAACTTAAAAACTATGCAAATGTCTCTGGATTTCGATTCATGGCGATGCGACGCACCTTCCAGTTTTCGATCCTCGGGCTAAGGGCGTCATGCTAGAAGTCAACGCTGGGGTGGTGAAATTGGAGCCAGGCCTGAGGAGGTGGAGGAATAGGTGCGTTGTCCATCAACCATATCTACAAACATAATACATTTAACATCTAGTTAGACCTGAACAAAGTACAAAAGACTTAACAAGATAAAACGTTCATAAAATCCTACCGGTATGAAGTGATCCCGCCTACCAACGTGAGCGATAGCGACGACTGAAGGGAGTGCCCCATAGACTTGGTGGAATCCAGCAGTCCTCAGTGGTAGGCACGTGTGCGCCCCCCGATCCCTTGATAACAAGACAAGTGGTACTTGGTAAACAGTTGCAAATATGAGGCCGTGTACGGGCATGTCTAACCAGCTGGTGTACGGGAAGGGAGAGTCCATATAGCTGAGGTTATCTAGGAGCTGTTCGAATGATATAAGGCCCCACGGTGTCAAGGATTCGTATAAATCTCTGTTTCGAAGCAAATCCGCTGCAAGGTCCCATCGAATAGGGGTACTCTGATTGATCCCTACCTAAAACCTCTGCAAGAGACCGAAAGCCACAATGACCATCTCCCATGACCTCTTTGGCGTGATTAATGTATGAAAACATAAATCCGTCCACATTCCTGATGCCGAAGTTTACACCACGCCACACGACGGGGGCAGGAGGTGCAGTTGTGTGAGGAGGTATGACGGGGGCAGGAGGTGCAGCTGTGTGAGGAGGTACGACGGGGGTAGGAGGTGCAGCTGTGTGAAGAGGTGCAGCTGTGTCAGGAGATGCAGTGGCACCCGTCGGTGTAGCATTGTTGGTCTTCTTATTATTCCTTGAGCCTCTTGGTCTTCCGCGTGCTCGTCTTGGTGCTTCAGTAGTTTTTTCCGTCCGTCTTTGTTGCTCCCTCTCGTAGTTCTCCATGGAATGCTCAAGGTGTGTCCTATCTCAAGTTGTCGAATACTGATTGTTTGTAGAAGGTGCCTCTTGAGGTGTCGGCTCAATAAGGAGTGTATCTTCCGGATACTCATGATCTGTGAACGCTGTGCAGATCGCATGGAGTTGGTCTCTATCAATCGAACCGGTCGTCAGTTTTTCCAGAATTATGTTGCCAGTGACCTCATCAGCACTCAATGGTACGGTGGCAAGAGCAAGCTCGCCGTCATCTCCTACGTCATCTCCTACATCATCCCATTCCAATTGTTGCCAAAAAGGATGTACCTCGTGCAGCAAGATGGGCTCGAGCGTGCAGAGAGCTTCTATAATTCGATGATTGCATGGAAGCCCATGACATTCCCTCCAATAGTAGTCGTGGCAATCCTCCTCCATTACACCATTTCCCATCTCTTCAACCAAGTCATAAAACATGTCAACCAACTTACCAACGCATTCCCTTGACATGGAACCCCGTAATGGTCGGAACAACGCTCTGATCTTTGGTTTGAGAGTCATGAGTTTCGTCGGTCTCTGTATTTTGCTTTTCTCCATGGCCGTCCTCAGAGTAATGGTTTGAGAATCCATATGGATGTGGATCCTTAGTATGACGGTGTTGAAGCCTCCTCGAGAAGAATTCAATATCTTTTTCAACACAGCATTCTACCCTGAAGTACACTTACCAATGTTTAAATAACGATTCCATGTTCTAATTATTCGGAATACATTTCATCGTAAAACATGAATTACCTATTGGTGGTTCTCGTTTGGAAGTGGAGGGTATGATCGGTCCAAGCACGAACTATATTCTTCTTGTATTTCTTGAGCCACACCTTCTCCAAGTATGCAATAAGCGTCGGTCGCCACTTTGTCTTCAAGTCTGCATATCTTTCTTCGAACGAGGCCTCTGTGGTGGACGAAAATAACCCCCAACATGAATTTGCAAATGAGCGTGAAAGGTCAGGTGCATTATCATATGCATGAAACACTTTTAGACCGTATGCCAAGAGTTTGTGTCTGATGTGCACCCAACACAATAGATGTTGTACTCCGTCCCCGTAGACTAGTCGTATCGCCTTGATGAGAGCCTGCTCTCGATCAGTCATGATGGCATTCACCTTGACTCCCAGCGTATCATAGACGAATTTCAATTCGTTTAACACCCATCTATAACTAGCAACGTCCTCGTTTGACATAAATGCAAACCCGATGTTGAATGTATTACCGGTGCAAGTGAAGTCAACCATTTCCAATAAGGGCATGTTGTACCTAGGGAAAAAACTTGTTTTAAACATTTTAGTGAAAAAACATAAATCAACAATACGAATTTATAAGTAAATAACGTACTTGTTCGTCTTGTACGTAGAGTCCATAATGATGACGTATGGAAACTTCTTAAGCAGCCGCAAACTTGTAGGGTGTACGAAAAACAAGGCATTGATAACATCTGAACCCCTTACTTGTCTGGCACGAACTTTATACTCTCGGTCTTTCAAGAACTTTAAACACCATTGCGTCATTGTCATTTCTCCGCAATCCTCTACCATTAACTTCTCCCTCATATTATAGATTTGTCTAATTGAGGTAACATTTCCAGGATACTTCGCCCTCAACTCTTGAAGTACCATCTTAGGAGTGGCTAGATATAGGAACTTCTCTTTGACAAATTCCTTTTGCTCAGCTGTCAATCGGCCCGCATATGGATGCCCGACCAAGGTAGTTGGGAGGGCATGATTGTGTTGTCCGCATGTCACCGTTAAGACCCATCCTTTTTGAAATTTTTTCCGCACCCCAACCAATGCAAATGGACAGCTACACTTCCTTGTTGGAGTATCGGTGGCTGGCTTTCTATAAATGCTCCTATTTTCAGCTCCGGGCAATACCCTCTTGCCATTTCTATATTTACCGGCTAGGTCACAAGTCACTACGACCTTACTTCGATTCGATCGTTTATGACTAGCACAAATTTCTTTGACACTGTAAGATGCCTAGCCCAATCAAGCATTTTTTGTCGGCTACTCCATACGGTATCGTTGTGAAAAGCAATAGAAAAATCTATTCCGAAGGCCTAAAATGGTAAAATATTTCAAAATTAAACATCTATCATTGTCCTATTATCATATACTAGAACTCATAAAATGATGCAATTTAATTTTAATTACCTCGTCTATCTCGCTCGACGAATCGGATTCGGTTGTATACTCTTCTCCCGCTCTCTTCCTCCTCGTCAATATCGCTTGATGACACCTCATTCTCGGAATTGTTTTCGCTCCATATGGGATCTTCCTCTTCGGATGACATTTTCTATAAGACTTTGGAAGAGAGAAATTTTGTTGTGGAATGAAATGAGCAACCACATACGTATTTATAGGAAAAAATTTGACTGTTGCAGATCCGCGCATCCAGGGCTCGCGCTCTAACGGTCAAATTTTCCAACGGTCGGATTTCAAACGGGTCGAAACCGGTGCGGCACAAAATACGAGGCACGCACCCAGGGCTCGCGCGTGCCCTGGATGCACGCCACCTCGATAGGCGCGCATCCAGGGCGCGCGCGAGCCCTGGGTGCGCGCCCCGTATTTTGTGCCGCACCGGTTTCCTTTTTTCGGTTTTTTTCATGATGCCAAATTTACCCTTGCGCGAGACCTAGATGCGCGCGAGGCCTAGATGCGCGCAGATTCGGGTGTAATTACAAACTTTTACGGGTGCGCATTGAATCAGCCTAAATATATTTGTAATTGTTTTTATTGTTTTAAACGAAAGAATGAGATGGCATACACATGGTATACATGTGGTGCAATGGTGACAATTTTGTTTCACAAGTCAGCAAACGGGTGTTTAGGATGTCAAAAAATATAAATCAAGTACCCAATATAAATCAAAGATAGGGTTGTCTAAGTGACAAATTTGCGTAACCTCCATATACGTTTTAAGCCATAGATTAAGCCAATATTATCTTGGTGGATATCTTTTGTTTTTGTCGAAATCTTACATGTTACACTCGGTGAATATGTCATACGACTCCGGTGTGCTAGGGTTAAAACAATGGAGATTTTAGTGACAGCTTCCAGAACCTTGTATAAACTCTCAAACAAACCCAGCCATCACCTTGTCAACGCCTACAACACTAGAGCCACCTGGAAGACAAACCTACAATCGCCTCCTTTTCTCCCTCTGTCTGCTCGTCTCGTCCTCCAAGTGCGATCAATGGCTGAATCTGCGTTTACCAAAGTCCAGATTCAGAGAGACGACACTGTGAGCTTATCTATATTTATTTATCATTGAATTCGATTTTCTTTGTTTGCTACTCTGACTCGATGAATCTGTTCCTCCATCCTGACGGTTTTTGCACGCGTTTTTAAGACAATGCGTCAATTCTGTTTTCTGGTTATAAAATGCGAGTTGTGGTGACAATGATGATGGCAAACTCTGATTTCATTCATAATCTGTTCCTCCCTCTGTACTGATGCATGTATGCTCTGGTAATAGGCAATCAAGTGCCTGATGAATGCTCTTTTTGTATTGTGTTATTTGTTTTATGATCTCCATGACTTAAATTTTGAGATGATTATAGCTGTGCTTGTTTTGGTTGTTTTGATGGAGTTGACAATTTCATATGTTTTAAAGTTGTGGATTGCCATATTAGCTGGCTAAATTGTTTTGAATTTATTGACTTGATTAATTGAGAAATTTGTGTACGGGCAGACATTTGATGCATATGTGGTTGGGAAAGAGGATGCTCCTGGCATTGTTGTGCTTCAAGAATGGTGGGGTGTGGATTTTGAGATCAAGAACCATGCGATCAAGATTTCGCAGTTAGAGCCTGGTTTCAAAGCACTTATCCCTGAGTAATAAATAACAGCCTTTCCACTTTTAGTTCCACTGTGATTCTGCTAAGTGTTAGAAATTTGATTGATTCTCTCCTTGTTTATCTTTTCTCTTCCGAATCTTGTAGCTTGTACCGTGGGAAAGTAGGCTTAGATGTGGCTGAAGCACAGCACTTGATGGAAAATCTTGATTGGGGAAATGCCGTCAAAGATATTGAAGCTTCTGTCAAGTGGCTGAAGGAAAATGGCTCCAAGAAGGTATCATAGTTCCATATCCTCATCATTTATTATATGCTCTTAAATGTCCAAAATAATTATTTTTGATTAATTATATAGAAAGTTTTATAGCAAGGTGTGTTTGGCAAGTCTTGATTGTGGTGCAATAATGCTCTTTGTAAGGTCAATTGACAAGGCTTGGTATGGTAAATGAAAACAGGCTAATGCAATGATGTTGATGCCAGATAATGTAATTTGTCCTTACCAAAGACATTGTACCTGTTTACAATTTGTGGTTGGTCATGTGCTTTAGAAATGCAAGCTCTTATGTTTTGTAGAAGTTTATTTCATCCTTAATGGCAATGATGACCATATGCTAAAGACCGGGGTTGATTATTAAGGGGGCTTTGCATGATGATTAGATGTTGACATGGTATTTTTAAGCTCAACTCGCTGGTCTTATGTGTACTTTTGCTTTGATAATAAATTTGTTCTTTTGATCATTCTTAACAAGCTATTGTTTCAGTGCATGTGAATTGTGCTTTTACATAACACGATATAATTTAAGATTTAGATAAGAATTACGGTCTGTATTAATAGATAAGATTTAGAAGTTTGTTCTAAAGTTTTGTATGGTCTGTGTTAAAACATTTTTCTGAACAATAAATCCTACGTTAGAGGTTTTCCAGCCTTGGACAATATTTTCTACATATAACAATTTTTCTGAAGGACTATACTATCTTCTATCTTAGAAGGGTTCCATCTTTTTCCCCTGTATTGGATCTATTACAAATGAAGCCGCTATTTATTGTTACTGAATATAAATACAAAGGACAAAGATAATCATTCTCCTCTAGAATATATCAATAAAATACCTATTCTGAAAGGCAACTTGGGTTGTGAAAATGGAGAAGACATTCTTACTTGAGATATAAATTATTAATTTCATTTTCCTAGATTTGCATAACAGAGACATGTAGAATCCCTTCGATCCTTAATGAAATAAACTACCTTTAATGCAACTTGAAAAATTGGAAACCAATTTCATCTATAGATGAAATGAGTAATGGATATCTTTAGCTAATTTGATGCTCTACGTGACATAGGTTGGTGTTACTGGATATTGCATGGGAGGTGCTCTCTCTATCCTGAGTGCTGTAAATGTCCCTGGTGTTGATGCTGTTGTTGCTTTCTATGGAGTTCCACCACAAGACTCTGTGGATCTTAAACAGGCTAAGGCACCTATTCAGGCTCATTTTGGGGAGCTTGACAATTTTGCTGGGTTTTCAGATGTGACGGTATGCTTCTACGTCTTTTCGTGTAAATTGAACTCTTTGTTGTTTGATTAAATGAGAAAAAAAAAGATATTATGTGACCTGTGTGCTTAAATTAAAATTTAATTCATATGCATATATTCAGATTTCCCCATAAAAGCTCCACTTTTCTGCTTAACAGCAGTCATCTCGTCAAGCACACAATATTTTCCTGCTCGCTTACATTTCCACATTTCAGCTCTAGATTTATTTTTAAAAGACCCATGGTGCAAAGGAACTGAAATTGTATTAAGTCTAATCCTCATAGCTCATTGTTCTGACCAATACCTGTAAAATAACTATTTTCATTAAGGTTAGCCGTCCTTATTCCTTAACCTGAAAATCTTCAAGAACAAAGCAGGAAACTGAGCTCAGACAATAGTTTTGGAACAAGTTGATTATTTTGCTTTGTTTTCTCTCTTATGCTTTGTTTATGATATGATCTGGCAAAGCATATCCTGGAATATAATCCATTGCCTTTTCCATCTAAGATTTCTAGGGACAGCTCAAAAAAACACAACCCAAAATTAGACATTTGAAATTAGCTTGACCCTATATAAATAGGTGAAAAATGATCGAGTACGCTTAGAACTACAGAGCCTGCAAATTGATTCAGATGATTGTCAAACCTGAAGCTCTTGACCTGAAAGTAGTAGGGGTAGGTTTGTCGAACACCTTTGGACTAGTATCATGAAATTACCCAACATATAAATTGCAGAAATCCAAACCTACGGTATCTAGGTGCAAATAGCCCAACCCAAATTGACTGGTGCCATTATGATTCTTATACTTACACCCCCTCGTCAGAAGTTATTCTTGTTATAATTCCACATTAGATTAATTTATAAACGAGCTTGAGTCCAAATTTGTGGCAATATGAGCACCCTTTAATTAGTGACTTTTATTTTGGGAGTGATGTGATACTTAAGTCATGTACTGATAGGTTAAAGCCAGTGTTGTGCAACTTTTTGATGTAAGACACTAAATCAAATGAATTGCTGAAGAGATCTATGAAAACATTGGCTTGGATAATGTTATGTTGTTAGGTTAACTTCAAATTCGTCGACAGCACCTTTATTTCTTAAAATAGTTTTTTACTGTCATTGCTAACTTAGATTTAAAAAATAACGAGTTGCTTTACTTTTCAACTAAAAAGTTAAAGCAAGTTATGAACTACATGAAAATTTTAAAACCCCAGATAGGCGTAGGGAACAAAGGTGCTGAGGTTACCTTCTACAAGCTTCACTCTTTTCTGCTCCTATATATGGCACAAAATTCATCATTATCAGCCAATTATCTATGCTGAGGTTTTTTGGTCGATCTACACGTGCAGGCAGCAAAAGCGCTGGAAGAGAAGCTGAAGGCAGGCAGTGTACAACACGAGGTTCACATTTACCCTGGTTGTGCACATGCGTTCATGAACAGGTCTTCCGAGGGTGTGCAAAGGAGGAAGGGAATGGGAATGGACGATGAGGATGATTCTGCCGTTGAGCTCGCATGGTCCCACTTCCGTTCATGGATGACCAAGTACTTGTCTTAAGCAAGTACTGCTCTTTCTTTTGCTATTGGTAAGTGGTAACTGCTGAGTACTGCGTTTTGTACCACTTAAAGAGCAAAAATAATGATTCAGGTGTGTGTATGTTAAGAGATGATACTTTGTATGTGTGTATGGGTTTGTGAGTTTTCGAATTCTCCATCTAGTCTTTATTTTAAAATGGACTGCTGTCAATTGTGTTCTTATGAATGTCTAGTTTGGAAGTATATATGCTTCGAGTGTCTTTTGCAACCTATATAACTGCAGGAAGCTGCAGGAAGCTACTCTAATGGAAAGGCTCACAAAAATTATCTATAATTTAGATTAATGATTAATACTATATATATGTTCAAGGTAAAATGAAAATGATCTATAATATTCGATGTGAAAAATAATATTTAAATACCTTTGCATTACAACCTATCATACCAATAATTCAGGTTTGATATGTGCATAATTTCAAAGTTTTGAACCATTAAGGCTCCCTTTGGTACTTGCTTTTTTTGGAGGGAGTTTAGCTAGATAGAGCGGATCGACCAAAACATTGCACCCTTGTACTCCCAAGGGGATTGGCTTTCCGCTAGCGTCTCGCTCGTTGAACTCCTCGTTACCTACAGTGTCGAGTGAACCCTAAGTTACACATAAATTTATAAATTTATTTTTAATAATATGTATATATAAAAATTTATGACTAAATGCATAATATTGATTACTTTTTTTATTGTCATTATTTTTCTATGTTTTATGTTCTTATACAAAACTCTTTTCTTTGTTATATATGTAATACTACTATTAAGATAATCATAATAGCATTTAAATAAAAAATGATCTATCATATTCGAAATAATATTTTACTACCTTTTCATTACAACCTAGCTTAACAACTAAAATTTTTAAATTATCTATAAAATAATTAAAAGGTGAAAAATTAATTTGCATGTGTTATAGGTTCATAATTTAAAAGCTTTTTAATCATTAAGTTATACATAAATATATAAATAATTTTTAATTGTAAGTGTATATAAAAATTTGTGACCAAGTACATCATATTGATTACTTTTTTCATTCTCAATATTTTTCTATTTTTTACATTCTCATGTTTAAATAGTTTGTTTATTAAGTAATATTAATATTAACATTAATGTATCGTGAAGACATTTAATATCCCTCATGTATACATCTTTATATATTTAGTACTAGCCAGCTGTGCCCGTCCGTTGGACGGGCCTTGAGCGTAAATTTCCGTTGCGTTGATTTGTAATGTGCAAACAATAGTTTTTCAGGAGTTTTGTCAATTCTAAAAAAACAAGATCGTGTATAGGGGACATGTATATTATGAGAAATTTTTATTTAATTAATATGTTCTTAATGATAGAATAAAACTCTCAATTTGAACAAACTATGTTCATAAATATGATAGAATAAAACTCTCATTTGCTCATAAGATAGGTTCTAGGGTTGAACTGCCATATATTTATCAAATGATCAAAAAGGTTGCTCTGGGAAGAAGTTGTCTGCAAAAAAAAGAGATAATCAAAATCAATGTGAATTCAATCAGCCTCTAAGCATATTAGCTACTACATCTTGATGGTCTTGACATCTTCAAACCAAAAACGGAAAGAGCAAACTGCCAAATGCAAGTATATTACGTGACACAAGGGATGGTAAAACTTGTACACTAATGTACTGATTAACAGGTCACTAAGCGCTATTTGAAGAACAGAAAGGATACATAAGGATCAATCCAGAGGAGCATTGTGTCAGATATAGAGGATAGAGTTAACATTTAACAAGTTGGAAAATTTTGGCTCACGCTCACACAATGATAAATTCAAATATGTACTCTTTCACCAAAACTAAGCTATGCAGATCCAAAACTAATACTTTAACACAATTTGGCATACAAGAAATAGAAAAGTTTATTCATTCTTTCTTCGGTTATATACATATCTTATGATTGTATTGACATTTCAAAAATAAAAAATATGAAATAAAGATTGAATATTGTAGAAATTCGAACATATAAAATTAGTAAATCCATCAAGTGTCAATTGTATAGTCCAGCTAAGATTTTTTTTTACCTTAACAGAATTAGGTTTATCCAACACTGCACGAGAAACATAACTCTCAATAAAAATTTAAATCCAATCTCTAGTTCAGCATCAAATGATCCATCAGGGTAGCGTCGTATTATTTTTGATCTTTGACACCAAGGAAGAAAATCTTCATACATATCAACAGCGGCAACCACTGCAAACAGCTTCTCAGGTGAATACTTGAACATAAAAAATTATTTAGGTGCTCACAACATCTGATAACAAAGTGCCGGATAAAAATGCAAAATCTTGAAGCTTCTAGGTTTTTTCTTGCTATAGAAGATAAAAATCCATGATCTTGGCAATATCAAGTCTACTAAATTAGCATGGCTTCTTGCCAACTCCATTATATCAACCTCATAGTTTTTCATCATCTCTCTCATACAAATAGAAGCATGAATTTGCATAAGCAGATTTATACGAAAAATCCAATTACAGAAGCCAACAACCAATATATATATAGGACAATTCTGCTTTTAGTGGCTAATAACTAAAGCTGGAATTAATTCTGAGAAACTTAATACAATGCTACACCAACTGCAGGTTGTGATACTGCCCAACGTCTGGAGTATCAAAACAAATACTAATATGCTTAAAAACATATAGTTTATGGTTAAACTAAGGAACATCCTGTTTCATTTTTCCAACTTCACAATATCTTAACAAACTCCATTTCATCAGCAATATCAAAAAAAATCATTTTAGTGGGGAAGAAACAAGGAAACTAACCCCATAAGAAGCTTCTCCTCATGAACTTTGGATAGAGAAGTTCCTTCATTACCATCCCCCCAACCAATGAAACTCCTCCTCTGAATTTCAATGCTATTATAGGCCTGTTTCAGGGACACATTCGCATTCCTGGTTCCCAAAATCGACATGGATGCAGAGCTACTATCAATGCCGGCAATGCTCCTCGAACATCGAATCGGAACATGCTGCCCCATCCAAGCACCTTTGTTAGAAGACCTAATCGATTGACGAACTCCATCCTTTCGCATCAACCGACTTCCAATCAACTTAAATGAATGAACAGATATCAAATATCCAAGCTACTAAGACAAAGAGCCAAAACAACAGATAATCAACAACAGAAAAACCAGGAATGTTCAATTGACCTTTCTACACTTCTAGCATCCATCAAAGCCAAGTTTTGAATCAAGCAAAATCTCTCTAGCAACAACACCAGCTATTGAATCTCATACTCACATAAAACACAGACAAATTCGAGCTAATCCAAATTTCAATTGCAAAATGCAGAATTCTTCAATTCAATCAACATTCGAGGCAACAAAGAGGTCAATTGATCAATCAACCAACCAGAAGAATCAATCAATCAAATAATCGCAAAATCAACGGAAAACAAAATTAGGTATTCGAAATGGAGAGAGAGAGAGATGGAAAGGCGAATTACGGCCGGCGTTGTCCTCGGCCATACAGAGAACAGTGAGGCCGTCGAATCGCTTGACATGGAAAACGAAACAAAGATGAACGGAAGTACAACTACAACAAGGGCATATATACGGAAACGAAGAAGGCGGGCACTTGTAAAGCCTGCAAACTGAAATTGGCCAGTAATGCAGATACCTGAAGGGGCGAATCGTAACCGACGGAAAACGCTAAGCAAAGAGGCGGGTCAGAGGACGAAGCGGCACCGAGTAGCCAATCTCATCCAGGGTGAGGCGGAGACGCAATAAGAGAGGGGAGGCCAAACAATTGAAGAGCCCACACACAATTAATACAGTAATTGGCGAAAATGAATTGGAAAGAAGTAATTGAAAGAAGCCATTTAAGGAACGACATTTAAGCAATTGGCAAAGTCGCATTTTTCTATAGATTAAGATACATATATATAATTTTGTATAGATTTCTAATACAATATTTTCTTTTTTAAAACAATTATCTTTTTTTATTCACTTCTTTATCCTCATTAATGTGTCATGATGATATTGACATTAAATAACCCCTATTAACAAAAAATTATAAATATAGTTTTATATTTTATATCACTACCAAATAAATGGACTAATGCAACACAATAAATGTATCAGTTATATAAAAGTGTTACAATAGGTGTCTTTTTATCTATAATCTTACAAGTGTTACATTTAGTATAAATATGTTACTTTGGCTGTAATAGTATTTTGTCAAAGGTAACACTTATATGAGGTAGCGTATTTTAAAGTATATGTAACACTTTTTACTATATTAACAAATTAATAGAAATTTACATAGGCGGGTAAAATGCCGGGTACAAAGCGGGCTTAATTTAGGGAAAAATTGAATCTCCCTCTTTTTTTCTTCTATCCCTCTGTACCCATTTCATTTCTATTGAACAAAGCCCTAGAATCTCCCTCTTTCTTCTCCAAACACAACCTAGATAATTGGTAAGCACAAACTCTCAATCTCTAATCCCCCCGTATATCACTTGATATTTTTCTATCTAATCCCTCTTTTGCTGGATCTATTTTTCTGAGTCTCTACCATTCTGATGGAGGATCGAAATAATTTGCAGGAATTGGGAAAATAGGAGCTGTTGTTGCAATTGCACGAATTGAGAAAGGATCCACCGATCGAGGGTCGCTACTGCAATTGGAAAGACCTGAAGGTTGCTTACGATCGAGTTCCTCCACTTACCCAAGCATTTGTACTTCAATTTCGGTTAGTACACTACTCCCGTATATAGTGACTACTCCCGTATATAGTGGGATGCTTGTTTCCATAAATGAATGTTTTGCCCTTCCTACGTGTATTCCACTTGCTTGAACTTCATGTCTAATTAAAAACACTAGTATATATTATCCTCCACTTACCCAAACATCAGTACATCAATTTCACAAAGTACACTATATAATTTGTTAACAAGGCTTGGTATTGAAAGTTATTTTTTTGGGCAAATGCTACTGAAAGTTTCTTATTGATCATGTCTATTGTTTAATGAATATATGCATATATTATTTTCTAGCTTTCGTAGAGTATCTCGTACTTTAAAACGGATGTACTAGATAATCTTGAATGCAAAATGGTCATGATATCAAAGCAGAGAAGGACCTTGATTTGATTAATGTGTAATTTTTACAATCCAATCTAGGTTCGTTGGCTAATAAAATAATAGAATTTGTTCTCGTACAGCATAATATTTTCAATCCTAAAGATTTCACTAGCTAGAAATGTTTCTCTCTTCTTCCGTTTAGTAACTTCCTTGCTCTTTGGTGTGTTTTGGATAAAATGCTTCTACATATAATTAATTATACACATAATTTTTTTTGTCAATAATTATACACGTAATGATAACTATATTAGAGAAAGATTATGCAAGTTATTAATTCTAGTATACACTACTTTCTAGACATGAGTGGAGGACAAAAAAATTGGTGGATGTTTCCTCGATGGACGGATGAATATGAGAATGGGGTGGATAAGTATGTGCAAAATGCATTTGCATCTGAAGGTCAAGGAGATGAAATTCGTTGCCCATGTAGTAATTGTTGTTACCGTTATTGGTTTACTGGAAGTGTTGTGAAAGATCATGTTATCTTGAGGGGCTTCATTCCACTTTCTAAAAATGAGTCAGATTCTAGGATAGATGTTGAAGTGAGTGATCATGATGCTGGTATATATATAAATGATGATATGGATGGCTTATTACGCGATGCTTCAAAAGAAGGTCCAGATGAAGAGGCAAAGAAGTTTTACAGACTAGTCAATGAGGGCCAACAAGAATTGTACCCTGGATGCAAGAATTTCACAAAACTTTCCTTCATTGTCAGACTTTTCGTTTTTAAGTGTGACAATAGGCTGAGTAATGCTGCATTTGCTGAACTATTAGAGCTTCTAAAGGCCATGCAACCTGATGCCAAGCTACCATCATCATTTAGTGAAGCCAGGAATATGTTGAAAGTACTAGGCCTTGATTACACCAAGATAGATGCTTGCCCTAATGATTGTATGTTGTATTGGGAGGAGAATCAAGATGCAACTAGCTGTAATGTGTGTAATGTTTCTCGATGGAAATCAAATGATAAGGATGAGACGAACAAAAAGCATCGCAAAATTCCAGCAAAGGTCTTAAGGTACTTTCCCATCAAGAAGAGATTGCAAAGGTTGTTCATGTGCTCAAAAACTGCGGAGTTCATGTCTTGGCATTCAACTGGCAAACCCAAGGATGGGCTACTGAGGCATCCCTCTGATGGTCAAGCATGGAAGGAATTTGATACATTATTTCCACAATTTGCTAAGGACCCTCGAAATGTGAGGTTGGCTTTATCCACTGATGGGTTTAATCCATTTAGTACAATGGGTATTGTTCATAGCACATGGCCGGTTATGCTTATTAATTATAATTTGCCACCATGGTTGTGCATGAAGCCAGAGTTTATTATGCTGACTTTACTAATACCAGGCCCTCTTTCTCCCGGAAATGATATTGATGTATACTTGCAGCCACTGATCAAAGATTTGAAAGAGTTATGGGAAGTTGGAGTACAGACTTATGACTCTATAAGTAACCAGATGTTTGATATGCATGCTGCCTTATTGTCTACTATCAGTGACTTTCCTGCTTATGCCATGTTGTCTGGGTGGAGTACAAAAGGGAAGTTTGCATGTCCTAAGTGCCATTATGAAACACGTTCTCGATATTTGAGGCATAGTAGGAAAACAGTTTATATGGGACATAGCAGATTTCTGCCTATGGATCATCCTTATAGAACTTTCAAAGGGCAGCTTGACGGAGAGATTGAGAATGGAGTAGCACCAGTTCCATTGTCTGGGGTTGAAGTTGCTGACTTGTTATCTCATTATCACAATGATTTTGGGAAAGAAAGATCAAAGAGCAAAGATGATAAAAAAGAGAAAGAGGAAAACCCATGGAGAAAAAAAACAATATTGTTTTGTCTCCCATATTGGAAATTTGTTCAATGTCCCCATTCTCTTGATGTGATGCATATAGAGAAAAATATATGTGATAATATATTGGGGACATTATTGGATATACCAGGAAAGACAAAGGATCATTTGAGGGCACGTATGGACCTAGAAGAATTGAACATTATGCACGAGCTTCATCCAAGGGCCGCTGAAAATGGAGAACGAACTGAAATTGCAAAAGCACAATTTTGGATGAATAAAGAAAAAAAGAGCAGATTTTGTGATGTTTTTAAGCATGCAAAATTGCCACAAGGTTACGGTTCCAATATTGCAAAATGTGTCAATGTTTTTCAAAGAAGGATTGCTGGCTATAAGAGTCATGATGCACATTTTATAATGCATTACTTGCTTCCAATTGCAGTAAGGACGACACTAAACAAGGATGTAGCAGTTCCTTTGATGAGATTAAGTGCTTTTTTCAAGGGTATTTGTGCTAAAGTTGTTGATTTGGAAGATCTTGATCATCTACAAAGTGAAATTGCTGAGACCCTTTGCCAATTTGAAAGAATCTTTCCACCTAGTTTTTTTGATATAATGGTTCACTTACCTATTCACTTAGTAGATGAAATCAAGCAAGGTGGACCTGTTACAACAAGGTGGATGTATCCCATTGAACGGTACTTGAGAAAATTGAAGTCGTATGTTCGGAACAAGAGCCAGCCCGAAGGCTCAATTGCTGAATCATATATAGCTGAAGAATGTGCCACATTTTGTAGTAGATATCTACAAAGCGATCTGAAAGCTGGCTGTAATGCACCAGAAATTTGCTCTAACGAGGGTATTGAACCTAAAGAGAAGCCGTGCATATTTATGAAGATTGGCCATCCAATATCTGGACAGCGAAGGTCTAAGAGAAAGAGAGAGAAAGACCATGGTGGATATAAGATTGACTTCACCACTTTGGCCCAAGCTCATCGCTATGTGCTATTCAATTCAAATGATGAGGTGGTTGAAAAGTATATAAGGTAAAACAATAACTTTAAAGCATCTAGGTTATGTGCTTATTAATTAAAAAAATATATAAACTTATTACTAAACTGTGTGTATTTATTTTAATTACAATGAGCATGAGACTATTATTAGTGGTCAAAAGAAAAGAAAATGGAATAGTGCTCAATGCCATGGTAGAGATTTTGTTGATTGGTTTAGAGAAAGAGTTGAGCATGAGCTTAATCATGAGCAACAACTTCCAGATTATGTCAAATGGCTATCAGCTGGACCTTCTCTTATTGCTAGAAGATACACAGGCTATTTTGCTAATGGATATAGATTTCGTACCATCAAACGTGATGCGAACTGTGTAACTGAAAATAGTGGAGTAATGGTAACCGCTTTGACTCAGAACTTTGCCAGTAGTAAAGACCAAAATCCAATCATGTCAAATGTTACGTATTATGGTTCCATAGAGGAAATCATTGAGTTATACTATCATGGCAATTGCAATATAGTCTTATTCAAGTGTTTGTGGTTCCATGCTCAAAAAGATGATTATGGGCTTACTCGAATTAATTGTAAGAGATTAATTTGTAAAGAGGAACCGTTCATTCTGGCTTCTCAAGCTCATCAAGTATTTTATATTGACGACCCAACTAGTTCTGGATGGCGTTTTGTTGTTCAAAATCTTCCTAGAAATCACACTAATGCCCAAGATGAAGTAAATGATGGATATTTGGATATAGCTTGGAGAGAGTCTGCACAAAATAATGGGAATGATGATGGCGATACATCTTCATGAAAAGGAATCAGAAGGTTTCCAAATGACGAAGGTTTGCAGTGCATTTGTTGTCTTTCTGTGATTTTTTATTGATCATCCATTTTATTTTTATGTGTTTTACTGTCATGACTGTCATATTATTGTTGACGTTTCATACTTTTGCTGTATGCTTAGGCTTGATCTTTTGCTTTTGTGCCCATGGGATGTGTTACTATCATGTTGCATGTTATTGCTTTATGCTCAGGTTCTTCTATTGTTTAGTGGAACTTTTCTGTCAGTTTTTTCTAATATTGTGTAGCTGAATTTTTGGATAATTTGTATATTAATGTTTTTATGTTCTTCAATAGGCTTAGGAATGGGGAGATCACGCATGATCCATTTCACTCAAGCTGACACGATGCCTGAATATGAAAAGTTAAGGCTAAAAACATTATAGTATAATGCAACAAGGATGAAGGATGCATATGGAGAAAATAGTATAGCTAATAAAATACTTCATGCAAGCTCCAAATCATATCCAAAACACCTAGTGGATGTTGAGTCATCAAAAGAAGGTGCAAATAAATCTCATGATAAAGATCCAAAGCAGCAAAATGAGGTATGATCGATCAATTGACATTGAATGGTTTTGAGTAATATATAGTAATTACATATACAAGTTCTAATTCTTTTAATTTTTGTTCCCAATCTTTGTCATGCTATATTGATTGAAAAGAACCAGGAAAAGAATCAAGGAATGCGTCAAACATTACCCATGCTGAAATTTGCTATGCTTAAGTCTGAGAAGGCGAAACAACTTGGAAAAAAGGACCCACAACCCAAAAACCATGAGCTAAGTCGACAAGATCAAACTAATTCCTCAAAACAATGTCAACAAAAAAATCCTATGCTGGTGCAAGCGATGCAAAAGCAAAAACAAAACCCACAAATAAGGTATTGCTCTCCTGGTTCATTGGCTTCTTATAGCAAAATGCGAGAAAGACAACAAGAACGAGGACGACATGCAAATGATCTTGAGTATGAGCTACCTGATTTCGAAGAACAAGGAGACATCTTGACAGAACCAGCTGACAACTTTGAAACAGAATTATCAAGAGATGGAAACCATTTGGTTTCCAGTTATGTAAACAGAATGGAGAATGGAAATGATGAGGAGCATAACCCCTGTTTACCAATGGAAAATGAGAGTAGCATCCCTTCAGGTAATAAATATTTGACTATCTTTCTCTGACAACATGTATTGGCCTGATTTATATTTTATCTGTACTCATTTTACTAGATTCAGCTACAAAGACAAAGAAGCATCGAGGACAAACTATAATGATAGAGGTTCATCAAAGAACTCCTGAAGAACGCGAGATGATTATTCTAAATGAATTTGGGCAACCAATTGGTCCTACTAGACAAGTGGTGACTGAGTTTAGTCGCTTTTTAGGAACGGTTGCGAATAATCCTAACCTTGTGCCTTTTAATGTTCACAACTGGATATATGTTCCAAGAAAAGACAAGATATGGGAATATGTGAAGGTAGGTGTATTAGCACATTCTTTTTGATTGACTATTTTTAATGTAAGTTTCACATTGTTTAATGGATAACGATATTTATGTAGGAGAGGTACATTATTCCTCCAGAAGGGGAAGAATGGGTCATGGATACTATTGCTTCTTTGTGGCGTGTTCATAAATCGAGGCTCAAGAAAAATCACTACTATGCATATGAAACAGATGAAGAAAGATTGGCAATGAGACCTCCAAACATTCCAATCAACCAATTTGAAGAACTTCTAGAGTATTGGGGTTCAAAAATGGTTGAGGTATAAACCATGGCTTTCATCATCTTATATAGAATATGTATGCTTTCCTAATTTCAACCAAATATCTGCCATCATTATTTAATTGTTTATAAGTATAGGAAACTAGCAAAAGAAACAAAAGAAGTCGCAGCATGCTTGATGACAATCACACCATGGGCCCATCTACTTTTGCATTGCTACGTCATGAATTGGTAATTTTGATTTTCATGATTCATCTACATGGTACTTTTTTTTTTAAATCTTTACATTCCTAATCTTTCTACAACTCATTTGTAGCAACAAAAAGATCCAAACAAACGACCTCCTACAAGAGCAAAAATTTACCAAGAGTCCAGAAAAAGAGTTCCTGGACGTGTTTATAAGACGAAAAATGACAAGTCTATGGAGAACATTGTGAGTCATGTTGCATTTAGATATCTGTTGAAAATTAGTTTCAATAAGCTTACAATTTATCAATATTACTCTTTGTATATATAGGAAAAAATGAATGCACTACAATCAGAATATGATAAAAATGGAGAAGGTAACAACTCAAAGGATCCTTATTGTGAAGTAGTACCTAACGGACGCCTACATCTCTTTGGTCGAAGTGTGACGAAGTCTAAACTCAAAGAAAAGGAGAAAGCTAAATCACCATCCTACATACTTCCCCCAGAGTTCTTACAAAGCATCAAAGCTGATTTAATCCAACAATCAGCTCCAGATTTGATATCCTTACTTGCATCAAAAATACAAGCAGCAAATCCTGATGTTGAGTTAGTCATTCCTGAAATTACTATCAATCCAAGAGATGTCTCAAGTGCAATATCTTCTCAGCCAAACGAACAACCTCATGACGACTCCTCACTTCAGGTAATTATGCTATAACAATATTTCTATTATTAGCTTCGAAATTGTATTTTTAAATTAGCTACTGAGATTTATTTATCACTTTCTTGGATTAATACTAGGGGGATGAAGAGCACATCGAATGTAGCGAATGATTGATATATGCAGCATAAGTTCGTATAAGCTAGCTAGCTATATGGTATTACTAACAAATCAACTCTCTTTTGTTATCTTTATGCATGATGTCATTTCACATCTATTACAGATTGCATGTGTATTAAGCAATATTGTTTTGCTTTCCAGGAAGGGGATATTTTTGGTTTTTGAGCATGGTTAGAGACTACATCTATAGTACATCAAAGAAGGCAAATGTGGAGATCATGGGATCAACTGAAGATTTTTGTTGCAAGGCATTGATAAGTACCTATATTGATTTGGAATGTACTTGATCGACTTTAAGAATGATCCTAGATATTTTGCTTGGACTTTAGTATTGTATCTAGATTTTATGAACTACCTAGACAAAAGACAAAAGGTGAATGAATGATGCTGATATTAATTAATTAAATTGGAGTTTGGATTATCTTGAATGATTCAATTACTTTAAATTAGTTTCAAAATGAATTTATATATATATATTATATATATATAATATAGTGGCAATTTACCATTGTAACAATATTATGAATTTTTGTAACATTTATTTTGAATGTAACACTTCTTACTTTTTGGTAACTATTTTAGCAAAAGTAACTCCCTTTTAATATATGTAACAGTTTTCAGATATGTAATATTTTTTTTATCAAAATGTAACACTTTATATAGTCAACGAAATAGTGTTACAGTAGCTTTTAAAACTGTTACAATAGATCAAATGCAACACGACATAAGGTAACACGCCAAAAGTGTTACCTTAGCCCAACTGTAACATTTTTTAAACATAATGTAATACTTTTTGGTGTTACAATAGCTTGTTTATTTGGTAGTGTATGATACATAAAAACAATAATTGTTATACATCTCTAATACAATAGTTTTTCTAAGACAAAATTTATAGTTTTCAATATCAATATAGTTTTAAAATGATCTCTTTTTGTATTCACTTTTTAGTTTTCTAAATGAAACAAAATACTAATTTTTATACATTTCTAATACAATAATGTGTTCTTTCAAATGATAACTTTTTGACAAAAAAATATAGTTTTCAAATAATCACTTTTTGTATTTACTTTTTTTTTTTCCATATTGAACAAAATACTAATTGTTATATACTTCTAATACAATAGTTTATTCTTTCAAATAATCATCTTTTATTTACTTTTTATGATCATTAATGTGGCATGAGGGAATAAAATAGAGAAATTTTGGTATGTAACCTATTTGGGGAGATATGGGGAGCGGATAGGCGGCACCAAAAATAAAGGAGGTATCTAGCCGGTTTTCCGACTTTGCCCCTATAAAATAGGGGAAATTACGGGGGCATGCCACCGCTTACTTGTTCTCCAAGCCAGCTTCTGTAGCGCAACCATTCTCTCCCACTCTCTCCCACGCAGCAATTCTCTCCTAGCGCGAAGACCAGAGAGAAGTCGGTGAACAATTCTCCCACGCAGATCGAAGAAGAGGACGATCGATTGATCGATCAATCGACGACAAGCTTAAAAATGAAGATCGAATCAGCAGAATTAGGTATTTTTTAGATCTACACTGTTTCAATGGAAACCATGACAAATTCTGCTTTAACGACCTATTGAATGCAAGTTAATACATTGGATGACACATTGTTTGACTTTTGATTAATATCCAAACGCGAATCTAGTTTTTAAAACGTATACCGCGTTTTTTCATATTTGCGAAATTACGATGACAGCTATTTGATGCTCCAGTTTTGTTCTAATGCAATCGTTCGTATAGATGACAAGATGAGACGTTACGCTAGTGCTATGACAAGTTTTTGTTACCATTCTGCCATAGAGAATACATGATGACAGGTTGCTAGTACACATGACATGTTTTGTTCGAGTATTAGTCAAAAAAACCACACGATGACATGTTGGAAGAAAAACGATGACATGTTTCAGTACAATAATATGGTTCAGTTTAGTGACAAAACGATTACAACCTTTGTTTGTACTGATGACAGGTTAGGTGACATGAAGGTTTTGACAGTTTATTACGGAGGAGAGTGGAATTCAGAATGCAAATATGTTGGCGATATATCTTCCAAGGCGTTGGTACACAAAGAGAATATCAGCTTAGAGGGATTGAGGTCAACTATCGAGCAAAGGTGCAACATCAACTCGACAGGGAAAGAACTCATTCTATCACACTTAAATCCTTGGGAAGAAATCACTCATCCTTACACTGTTGAAAATGATGAAGATTTGAGCTCATTCATGGAAATTAAGGCATCACCATATGTGAATTGGAATGTGCCACTTTGTGTTACATTAAGAGACTTCCATCCAATGACTGATGACATCTTTGGAGTAAGAGAGTTCGATCCAATGCTAGATTAAAGCTTTGATTTCAGCGACTTCCATCCACCAGCAGATGACAGCTTGGCTTTGAGCAAATTCCATCCAAGGACTGATGAGAGCTTGGCTATGAGCAACTTCCATCCAAGGACTGATGACACCTTTGTTTTGGAGAAAAACACTTGCCTTCAGTTGACTTCTCATGAAGAGCATTCTGTTGCAAAGATTCAGGATGATCACCAAATAACAGAAACTAATGACTACCAGCCAATACACGCAGCCGCTGAGGTTATGACAGACACAAATGAAGAAGAATCTGGTGAAGAGTTGTGCATTGCCCCAACTGATTTCTTGGAGGTTGGGAGGTTGTACCGTTCAAAGAAAGAGCTGAAAGCTGATGTGGAGAGGGTAGGTGTGAAAGAGAAGTTTGGATATCGCGTTACAAAGTCAAACAAAGAGGTATACAAGGTGAAGTGTATAGATAAAGATTGTTCATGGCACATGATGGCTTCGAAATTGAGAGGGACCGAAAACTTTGGGATTAGAAAGTTGAACCACAAGCATACTTACTCGTTCGACATTGGATACAGAAAACACCGCAAGCCTTCATACCAAAGCATTGCGGAGAAGATTAGAACAAGGTAATTCAAAACACTATACAAAATGCCAGGTTTTATATTATCATATGACAGCTTTGGATTATCATAAGATGACAGGTTTTTGTAATTGTGAAATGCAGGTTTGAAGGAGTAAAAAATGGCCCAGATGCACACCAAATACAAAATGATATACAGAAAGAGTACCATAAATCAATCAGCATCTGGAAAGCTAGGAAAGCAAGAGAACGAGCTCAAAATTTGATTAGGGGATCACCCGAAGAGAATTATGCTCTACTCCCTACATATTGCTACATGCTCGAACAAGTAAATGAAGGGACATATACCAAGTTGGTGATAGATAAAGGAAACTTGTTCAAATTTATGTTCCTGGCATTTGGGGTGTCAAAATGGGGTTTCAAACATCTCAGAAAGGTAAGAAATGCACGTGCCTATCTCTTATATTTCTTAAACACACCTGTCATCCCTTCATTATTGAAACTTGTCATCACATATATTACACCAATTGTGTAGGTTGTATCAGTTGATGGAACATTTTTGCATGGAAAATATAAGGGGACTTTGATGAGTGCTGTGGGACAAGATGCAAACCAGCAAGTATACCCCCTTGCCTTTGATGTGGTGGATTTAGAGAATGATGCTTCCTAGAACTAGTTTTTTGAGCAACTCCTCAATGTTGTACCATGCTCACAAGACCTAGTAGTTGTCTCTGACAGGCATGTAAGCATTAGAAATGCCCTCTCAAAAGTTTACCCCTCAGCTAAACATGTGTGTTGCAAAAGGCATCTAGAACAAAATCTGGTAAACAGATTCCATGATGCTGGGGTAATCAGCCTGTTCTCTAAAGCTATAGAGGCATACACTAAAACAGAGTTTCAGAGACATTTCGAAGATATATCAACTATGGTGGGATCATCATCAAGACATTTCGAAGATATAATTGTGTTCCTGATGAGATCATCATTTTTGAGAGGTCCATCTTCTCTTTGTTCAATAATTAATCTAGTAGGAATACCTTAACTATGGTGGGATTGATTCTTTTTTCCTGTCAAGGAACCAACACCTTCGTGAAGTACTGATGTTGGGACAATGTTAAAGACGCTTTTAGTACTTAACATTGTGCCTAGCGTCCCTTGGTTTTGATATGACAAACTCGCTTTGATATAGCAAGTTGTCCAAGTGTTTCAGGAACGCAGGTCATGAAAAGGACAACAAGTTTGTGTAGCCGTTCTTGAGGTGTAAGGACGCTACATCTAACAATAAGCAACTTGGCATGATTCTACAAAGGGCGCCGTCCTTATCATTACACAGGAGTCCTCTCAAGGTTGGCCGACAAGGTGACATCACCAGACAAAGCCTTGATCATGATCACCACGTGGAAGTAGATCTTGTACGCCAGTCCATCACCACGTGGAGACTGATCCTATAGCCAAGTCCAACGGTAATTGCCAGGAATCTTCCCTCATCACTGCTAGAGACACGTGGAAGCCGATCCTGTAGTAGAGTCCCTGAAGGGCATGATCGTCGGAGAATGATGCCCTTGCCTAGGTCACTATAAATACTCTTCCAGAGCATATATTGTGACTTGACGCTTCCGGAGAATATTCAGAACAAATTGTCCGTCACTCAAGAACACCAACAACAACTCAAGAACACGTGAGACTTAGGTGTTAGATCGAGTGAGAAGCGTTCACCAAAACCACAAACTGTTTGTAAGAGAAAAGAACAAAAAAAGAGAGAGTCCTTACGACGAACTGTAAGGACGTGCTAATAGCGTCCTTTAGGAGATTAAGTTAGGTTACGATTACAGGCTTAAAGGGCTGTTACGATTACAGGCTTAAAGAGTCCTTAAAGGACTTAGGGACGCATTCTAAGTGCCAGAGAAGTGTAGTCACTCGTTAGTGTAATTGTAAGAACTCTTTATAAGAAAGGAAAGAAGCTATTACAAAATCCTCCAAGGAGGTATAGAGGTTTACACTCAAGGACTAGTTTGGACTTGAGTGGTTCCTCTATAAATCAAAAGCGTTCCTTACTTATTCCTTTTACCTGTTTAGTCTTTATTTCCGCTACAACTGAAGGACGCCCTTAACCTTGTTAAGGACGCCCTCTCTATTAGACTAACGATCCCAGCAACTGATGCACCACTCTGATGACCATTGACATCTCTATAGTCGACAATCTGGCATCAAGATCACTAAAGGTGTTCTAAATCAATTCCCGTCTACTCCTTGGCCAGGTGCAAGTAGCAGGCAAGGTGTCGTTACGTATTGTGGGAATATAAAGCCACTTGAGCTCCTCGTCGTTAGAGACGATGATTGAATTCTTCCCTATCTTCGCTGATCCCATGATGACTTTGGCAGTAGAAGTAGTAGAAAATCAAAATAGAATGCGCTGAGAAGATCGCGATCGACAATTACCTTTTTAGTCCTTAGATTTTCCCAACCTTGAAGCTGGATCAGTTCCCAAAACAACCCAAGATCGTTGTTCCTTAAGAAGTCCTTAGAGATGATGAGAGAAGTTACAATTTTCTATTCCTATTGATCCTTTGGCATTGATTCTTTGTGGTATTTCCTCCTCTATTGGCACTTACTTATTTTCTTTCTCCTCCTAAGATCTCTTGACCTAAGATCTAATGTGAAGCATCATCATTTTTGAGAGGTCCATCTTCTCTTTATTCAAGAATTGATCTAGTAGGACAACATCAACTATGGTGGAATTGTTTCTTTTTTCCTGTTGAGGGACCAACACCTTCGCTAAGTACTGATGCACCACTCTAATGACCATTAACATCTCTATAGTCCACAGTCTGGCATTAGGATCACCAAAGATGTTCCGCATCAGTTCCCGTATGTTCCTTGGCCAGGTGCTAGTAGCAGGCAAGGTGTCGTTCCGTACTGTGGGAATATAAAGCCACTTGAGCTCCTTGTTGTTAGCGATGACGATTGAATTCTTCCCTATCTTTGTTCCCATGATGACTTTGGTAGTAGAAGTAGTAGAAAATTAGAATAGAAGGTGCAGACAATATCGGGATTGACAATTATCTTTTTAGTCCTTAGATTTTCCCAACCTTGAAGTTGGATCAGTTTCCAAAACAACCTAAGATCGTTATTCCTCAAGAATTCCTTAGAGATGATGAGAGAAGTGATTTTATTCCTTTTGATCCTTTGACATTGATTCTTTTGGTGTTTCCTCCTCTATTAGCGCTTACTTATTTTCTTTCTCCTCCTAAAATCTCTTGGCATGAGATCTGATGTTCTACTCGACTGACCCCTAGGGCAGAATAGATTTAGCCTTAAACTTCTTGGGCATTTTTGAGACTGGTATGGTCTCATCAGTAGGCTTGAACCGGAGAGGCATGACGATCAGCACATAGTCACTTTCTTCTTCTTCTTCTTCTTCTTGAGCAAGTTCCTGAGCTCTCTTCTTTGAGGTCAAGGCATCTTTGGAGGGAGTGTTCAGTTCTTTCTCCAACTCTTCCATCAATCTATCTTCCTCTTTTTCCTTCTCTAGAGGATCTTAGACAACGTGGTCTTGTAGTCCCTTCCATTGGACCTCTTCCTCCTTCTTCTCCTCTTCCTCGAACTATTGAGTGACAATTCGGAAAGGCGATTGATCCTTCTTGTCTTCTCAATCCCTTGATCCTTGACTACCTCAATGGTGGCCACTGTCCCTCTCTATCATCCACAACAGACGAAAATGATAGCGGTCCTTCACTTCCAACCGGCGAGTAGATGCAACCGCCTAATGAGGCGTTGTGCAATGACTAATTTCAAATCATGCTGGTCATAGCTTCCCACAACACATTTACGAATACAACTATCAATCATCGCCATAAACTTAAATTTTGGTTTCAACTGCATCAGTTTCAATATCGAAATCGAAGCCGCTTCGAACCTGTTCTTTCACCGGAAACATACGTAAACGTCGATTATACCCAAAAAAAATCCATAAACAAATATCGAACCGCGGCAATAGGAGTCTGCCGGCAAAATCGAACCCTAGAGTCCGAAAAATCACCAGGCCAAACCCGGTTTTTCTCTATAATGTGTGTGGATACGAAATGGTCAATAAATTAAGAAGGATTTGGCTATATGGCATTTGGAAAATGCCATATAGCATGAAAATACCACAATATGTCAAATTTGCACACATAGCATAACCCCTCTCTCCACCAGTTGACCGACCGTTGACCGGCGTTGACTGTCATCAATTGTCACCTCAAAGTGACAATATTCACACCTAATTGTCACCACAAGTGACAATATTCACACCTAATTGTCACCACAAGTGACAATATTCACACCTAATTGTCACCACAAAGTGACAATATTCACACCTAATTGTCACCACAAGCGACAATATTCATATTAATTGCCAACAAAAGTGACAATATTCACACCTAATTGTCAACACAAATAACAATATTCACACCTAATTGTCAACACAAGTGACAATATTCACACCTAACTGTCACCACTAGTGACAATATTCATATTAATTGTCACCACAAGTGACAATATTCACACCTAATTGTCACCACAAGTGACAATATTCACACCTAATTGTCAACGCAAGTGACAATATTCATACCTAATTGTCAACGCAAGTGACAATATTCACAGCTAATTGTCAACACAAGTGACAATATTCACAACTAATTATCAACACAAGTGACAATATTTACAGCTAATTGTCAACACAAGTGACAATATTCACACCTAATTGTCAACACAAGTGACAATATTCAGCAATTATTCACACACTCAATTGTCATCACAAGTGACAATATTCAGCAAATAACTAGAAGATTATAGTAATTATATCGAATAAGTATAGCTAAAACAAGACTTATGCACATAACACCAAATTATCATCACAAGTGACAATACATGTCATCTTAAGTGACAATATATGTCAAATGTATAAGACTTATGCACACAACTCCAAACTATCATCACAAGTGACAATATATTTCATCACCAATATTATCAAAAAAATCTTCTTGATAACACCTAATTGTCATCACAAGTGACAATATTCAACAAATAACTAGAAGATCATAGTAATTACACCTGATAAATATAGCTCAAACAAGACTTATGCACAAGTGACAAAACGATTATCATCACAAGTGACAAAACAATCTTTAATAAAACTCATTGCCATCACCATATTATCAAAAAAAACTAAATTATCATCACAAGTGACAAAACAAATTGTCATCACATAATCAATCAAGTACCATCTTAAATAATCATCACAAGTGACAAAACGAAGTGTCCTCACATAATCAATCAAGTACCATATTAAATTATCATCACAAGTGACAGAACGAAGTGTCATCACATAATCAATCTAACCAACAAATAATCATATAAGACAAGCAAAAACATACTCTAATTACAAAACCACTACCTAATTAGACAAACACCTTACAAACACGTTACCTAATCAAGTACCATCACATAATCGATGCTACATAGCTAGGCTAAATGTGTGTATGCTATAATAATGGATTGGTAGAATACATTCGACTTGCCTACTACATATATACAATTCAGAATACTGTCATGGATGACTTGCCTACCTTACAAACACGTTACCTAATCAAGTACCATCACTTATTGTTTACAAACACTTATTGTGAAATTTCGACGGACAGTAAAACTAATGTGTTCAAATATCAGTAAGAGGCTGACCTTAAGTGCACTTGTCATGGATGTCGCGGATTCAAACTCAACAAAACCATAGCAGAATCCTTGCTCCCTTTCTCTCCCGCTCCAGACTTGGCTAGATCTGGCCATTAATGGAGTCTGAAACTCGGATCTGAAGTCGTTGAATGCGGATCTCGAGACAGAGGCGCTATAAGGCCCTGTTGTCTCCAGAATCTGAACGTATCCGACTGGCATCTCATGAACTGTCCTAGAATGGAGTCGTAGTCGTATCCGACTTGCCGGTGGTCCTCTGGAGGGCCTAGCGCTGGATCACGACCACTCTCCGACAGTCGTCGAGCCTCGTATCATGCGATTAAGACGGTGTCGGAGATGACTGACTTTGCCAGATCTAAACGAGATCTGAACGAAGAGGGGCTGCAGGGTGAGACTGAACCGAGGCGTTGCGAGGGAATCTCCTTTGGCACAACGCCGACGGAGCTACAGGCGGAGGAGGGGCGGCGGGTGACGGTGGCCGACGGTGGGGATTCGGCGGTGAAATCCAGTGGAAAAAGTGACGTTGATGAGAGTGAGCGGTTCACAGATCTGAATGAGGGGAAAAGGACGTAGGGGAACGGGACAATTTTTGCTATCCGGGCAAAATAAAGACAATTAGGTAGTAGCTCTTAATTAGGGATAAAAGTGTTGCCGCTTAACCTAAATCTTTCATAAATTAACACCCGGTTCGATAAAAAAAAGGCCCATATGGGCGGGTTCTGAAACTATTCAAGTTGTTTTGAAAAAGACCCGCCTATAAGCTTACAAAATCCGGTTTATTTGTATAATTGCAAAATCCGCACTGCCGAACCGAGTTTATAAGATTATCTATGTACGCGTTTCGAATCCGTTCATATAAGACCCATTTTTCAAAAAATATGCGGGATTGTAACCCAGGTATATTCGAGTGGGCAAATTGAAATTTGAAGGGCAAAATTTAGCGGATAAATAAAAGTGTAATTAAAAAGGAAAGGAAAAATGTGGGTAGGTAGAAGAAAAGACAAAACTAAGAGGTGCAGGGTGGGAAGAGGGAGGGTGGGAAAGGGGCAGCCAATGAGAAGCGTACGCATGTGACGTACGAGTAAGATTCTCTGCTCCCAGAACAGCCCGTATGTTATATATATATAGAGAGAGAGAGACAGTAGAGAGCATTTGGTTTCGCGGGATCGATCGATAATAGATTGGCGAGGTCAGTCCCACAAACAACGCAACGGCATCAATGGAGAACTCCATTTCGAATTCGAACTCCAACTCCCAGCTGCACTACTACTACTCTTCCTCTGAGGCGGCGGGGTTTAACTACATGGAGCAGCTGTTCCCGCACTCTGAGTCGGAGGCCGCCGACCCCCCTGCGCCCCCGTCCCCTCCTCCGGCGCCGGCGCGCGTGTTCCCCTGCCTCTACTGCCCCCGCAAGTTCCTGTCGTCGCAGGCGCTGGGCGGCCACCAGAACGCCCACAGGCGGGAGCGGGCCGCCCGCCGGGCCCACGCCTCTGCCGCTGACTACTCGACGCCGGCCCCGCCTCAGCCCCATGCCGACCCCTCCGCCTTCTTCGAGCAGTTGTACGGCTGGCCTCCTCCAGCTGTCAGCGCCACCAGCAGCGGCTTCCCGGCCACCCTGCCCCCTGCTGCCCATGAAGGCCTCTACTCGTACCCTCACTCCCACCACGACCACGACGTCGACCTCGACCTCGACCTCCATTTGTAGTCACCCTCTCTCTCTCTCTCTCTCTCTCTCTCTCTCTCTCTCTCTCTCTCTTCAACAAATTAACTTACACCTACGTACCTTGTTAGCTATCTTACGCCGCGCCCCACTCTACGCCTTCTTCGTCCTTTCATTTTCCTCTTCGTTTCTCCTTCACGTACGCCTTCGTTTAAGTTCCTGCATATTTTTTTTTCGTTTTTAATTTTCTCCAATTTCAACTCAGGCATTCACACAAATTATTACTATAATCTCATGTTTTCTGTCTTGCTCATCCATTCACTCTACGCCTTCTTCTATTTTGTCTTGTTTTAACTTTTAACCCACAAATTCCATAACAAATGCTATTTCTAAATCATGACATCTCTTATGACCTACAAAATTAATTCATTTCGGTTAATCGATAGAATACATTATGTTTATTTTTCTTTTATCTGGACAAACATGAAGTTTATACTTATTAATATACTATATATATTTAGACCAGCACCATAAATTATATTACCCCGTATGACAAACAAATGGATACCATAAGTACATCTTCCCCAGGTGTACGTTTCTACATACTTTGCTGTTCAGTTGTTTACAAAATCGATCTGTTGCAAGGCCATGAGTATCATTCAATTCGTGAGCTTATATCTATTTATTGACTACATTAGAATATCAGAACACATGTCACAACTAACACATTTTGTCAAATTTTAAATTTCATGAATCATATTCGAAATATTATGAATCTAATTATATAAAAACATGAACCAACAAAATACCATTTATGAGCTACGATACATGACACAAAATGACATGCAGGTAAGTTTATCAACTTTATTCTCTACTAGTTGAGTTTCCGTTTCCGTGTGTGATGTACGAATGACACTATTAGTAGTATTTGGATATTGAAAATGCTTTTTTGATCCGAGATTGTGATTTAGTGCAAAAAATATATTTAATCGATATTATGCACAATATGACTTAAATACAATCTTAATAAAACTGAGCATCTAAAATTATTCTATAGAAAGAATTCGGTTAAATAAAAATTTATTGGATATTATATATACATAATATGACTTAAGTAGAAATATATATATTGTACACAGTATAAATGTGGTGGTTTGAATAGATACAACTTTACTTTATTATATAGTATAAATAAAAATTTTAGAATATAAAAGTAAATATGAAATACAATTACGAGAATGTCAATAAATTTGTTAAAATTTAATAGTTGACTTCAATTTGAAATTAATTTGATAGATTAATCAATAATTAAAAAATTAAGGTGGAACATTAATGAATAGATGGTGTGGATTTATTAGTATAAAAATTAACTATTAGAACAAAATAGCACCATAATTATTAGTAAAAAGAACTTCCAAAATACCACAAAATGACCTACAAGTAAATTGGATATAGAGATGATATTAGGCTAAATCCTAGGTGACTCAATATAATGATTTTAATTCTTATGACTTTTATATATAGATAAATTATTATGAGCCTAATTAATTATATAAACACATCAATTGACACACCTACTTTTTTTAGTATGAACTATAAGACCAAAAATTATGAACATTTGATTATAAAAGTATGAACCATAATTTCAACAAGTATGACTTAAAAGACAAAGGCAGTTAGATTTACTTATTATGAACCCAAATCTACAAAATCATGAATCAACATAGAAACTATCGGTAGATGATTGTTTAGATAGCGTTACTCATGCTTTGCTACCAACCTGTTTGTAAACCACACATCAATCTTGTCAAGTCCTCAACTTTCTTATCAAAACCACTTGCGAGCACTAAAGAGAAGACTAGCAAAGGCAAGTAGAGCCAAGATACATCTATAAATTGGAGAACTAACAATGATTCTAATTTGGGCTTAATGTAGAACGAAGCATTTGCAATACTTCTCCTCCACTTGAACTCGAACTCCTATAAGCACAAACAATAAAACAAGTTAAAATAGGTTGAATTAAACCAACAAACATCATTGAATGAGAAGAGATTAGGGTAAGGGTTTAAGATAGCAACAAGGACCATTGAAGGTGAATGGTTGTTGATCGATTCTTGATTGTTTAGATTCGAACAAATTGTTTGGAATTGAATCTGGAGGAAAGTTAAGAGGAAGCTCCAGAGGACGCGAATGAGCACCAGGCTCAAAGGTCAAAAGTGGTTAAGAACACTGAGGAAGTTGAGGAAGAAGAAGAAAAAGAACATCACTTAAGAGGACGGTGATGAGTCACAAGAGGACGAGGAAAACGCTAAAGCCGAGCATGAGGAAGGTCACCAGCGTAAAGGCGAGAAGCAACAGAAGGGCCAAAACAAAGTTGAGAAAATTTGTGGGCCCTTGGTGTTTTATGAGGACTTCCTTTAAGAGAATGGAGCTGAAGAGTTCTTGGATTTGTTGCGTTTCCAAGGTTGGGAAAAATTAGGCCAAGAGTTTGTTGTTGCTGACCTAGAGCTGATCAAGTCCTTCTACGTCAACCTAGACGTGAAAGTGGTAGATAGAGTCTCTCAAGGGACATTCAAGGCAGAAAACGAGCCCCTAACCTTTGCTAATTCCAACATTCTAGTCTCTCCCCCAGAGGCTCTTCACGGTCTGCCTACCAAGGGGTTGGACAGATTCAAGGAAGAAGAGGACGTCATCTTGGCGTGAATTTTTAGTGGGAAGTTGTCTGCTACTCCAAATAGAAAGGCTCATAAGCTTCCCAAGACGGGAGCCATCGCTCACCATTTTATTGAGCGGATGGTCGTCCCTAGGCAAGAAAAGAAGAGTATAGTGCAAATCGGGAATTGCATACTTCTCGAAGCATTTCTCAACTGTCATCCCATCAACTTCCCTAGAATTGCACTTGAGCAAATGGCCAAGTGCACTAGAAAAGGGCACTCCCTGCCCTTCCCTTCGCTAGTAAAGTATTTGATGAATAGTGAAGCTGTGTACACGCCGAGAGAAGTGTTTGAGTTTGGTGTTCATTGGGACGTTCTTCAACTGACCCATATCTGACACAATGAAGAACTTCATCTGAAATAAGGCAGCAAAGGCTGAAAGCTTAGAAAGCTGCTAAGGCCACCGCTCTGGCCGCCCTTCAAGCTGCTGCATAGACAGAGGTACAGGAAAGGCAGGAAAGAATGAACAAGTATGCTCAGCTTCTAGGGACACCCTCTCTTTCTTCTGCTCAGGACACTTCTTCAAGCCAGCCCAAGATGCGCACAGCTCCGCTAGATTTGACATTGTTCTTTGGGAAAGAACTTTTGGGGATGATCATTAATAACCAATGCATCCTTATCAAGGAAATTCAGTCATATGGCAAGACCCAATGGATTCTCACGGAACATGCTTGATCTATCCAAGACTTTGATCGCTCATCATCAGACCCTGCAAGCTCTTCACCATGCCCTTGCAAATCAGAATGAACTGCTTCTAGGGCTTAGGGACCATTTGAACAATCTGGACTGATCACCCTCTCTCCCCTTTTCCTCCTTTCCATCATGTTGTTTGTTAAACTTCAATTCTTGTACTTTGTACTTTGATTCTCATGAATGAAGTTCTCATAATTTGAATCCATATGTGTCCAAGCGTTCTTACTTTTAGTTATGATTTTTTGCTAACCATTATAACACTTATTTTCCTTTTTGATGATGCCAAAAAGGGAAAGTTTAATTACGCAGAGATGCATTGTTGAAAGTTATCTAGAATATGCAAGTGTTAAGGGTTTTTAAACTAAGTCCTAAAGGACCCTCACACTAAAGAAAAGTGTTCTCTGACCCAAAACTGAAAACATTAAATGAATTGAGAGCTTGAGAAAACTGGATTATATTGAAAATGCCTAAGTCTAAAGGGACGTTGCTAAAAGTTTTCTCTTGCTTTAAGCTTTAATCTGTGCTTATTTTAATAAGGGTACGTTTGTCATCATCAAAAAGGGGGAGTCTGTTGGGATGGTATTATGGACGTTAGTCATTAATACCGGATCAATGATCTCCGTCCCTATTTTTGATAATGAAAAAACTCAATGTTTTCTAATAAGTTGTCCAAGTGTTTATTTTAAGAATTCATCTAAGGACGAGCATCATGAATAGTACAACAAGTGTTAAGACCTCCCTAAGGATGAGGGATGCAAAGAGCTTCACGTCAAAGAACAAGAATGAGTTTCTGTGAGATAAGGACGCAGTCCTTATCGAAGTAGGAATGTGCGCCTAAATGTCATGTTCATATTCAAACAAGGTTGCCCGACAAAGATGACATCATAAAATGGCCGCGATCTTCATAAGCTTTGGGTGTCAGAAGACAATGAAGTGTGACACAAGGGCGTTGCTTTCCACATCATCCCAAGACCACACGTGGAAACTCCCTAACTTATGAAGGAGATGACTTTCGGATGAAGACAACGTTGATCATAAGGAAAGCGACAACTCTGACCTTGTCTCTGAGGACGCCAGAAGGGCAAAAGGGTCCTAGGAAAGGAACCCTCAACCACTCACTATAAATACATTAATTTGTACTTAATTATGGTGATGTGACTTCTTCCATACACTCCCAAGAGCTATCAAGAACACAATGAACAACTCAAGAACAAGAGTGACAGAGTGTGTTCAATCGAGAAGAAGTTCAACCAAATCACAAAAATTGTTTGTATTGAGTTAGAATGAGAGATGTGTTTCCGAATGGACTGAGAAACACTCAAGGTTTGGTTTCCTTGAGTCTTGCTTATTCTAGTGTTAGATTACAATCTAGGGCCGATAGAGATTTCACTAGTAATCTATAGGGACGGAATCTATAGGTTAGAGAAGTGTGAATTCTGCCTTGTAATAGCTGTAAGGACTCGCTTAATAAGAAGTAAAGGGAAGTCATTCAAAATCCTCTTCGGAGGTAGAGGTTTACCCATCTAAACTAGTTGGTCTTAGTGGGGTTCCTCTATAAATCATTGTGTCCGTTCCTTTGCATTTGTTTGTCTTGTGTTTTACTTGTCGGGTTATTTCTGCTCCATAAGGACACCTTCCCTAAGAAGCGTCCTTAAACTCAAACTACTAACGCGATCCAACAAGAATGCATAGGAATGATACAAATGACTTAAATAATCAAACAAATCCATATCTCAGTTGCACACTAAAGGAATAGAGTTGCACAAATATGATTAAGGTGAACAAATTTGCCATACAATTGCATAATAAAGTCATTGAGTTGTACAATCGGTAGTTAGGATGCATAATTTATTCCATACAAAATGGAAAAAGTTAGAAAGCAATCAAAATATCTAGACAACAAACAACATGTTCCTTTGATTACATATAACAAGACTTTCAAAAATCATCTCCTACCCTTCCCCTTCCTTCTTCCCTTCCAGTTTGCTTGAGCTTTAGTGAGTGCAGGTACTGGCGCTAGAATAACATAATCTTTGCTATGCTCTTCTATCTGGGCTTTGCACGTGTTCCATGGAGTGATTAACATTTCATAGCAGTACTTTTTCCTGAGATCATCTATTTGTTGTTGATCCTCTTTCTTTAGACCGCACTCCCACCTAGATAAGCTATTACCAAAATATGTCTCCATGTAGTGCATAAGAAAGATCCCAAAGATCAACAACCTTGTTTGATGTGTCCCTCCAGCTCATTTCTAAGCATTCAAAAGGGACCTTACTTTCATCCAAGAAGGTTGAAGCCTTGAGATCCATCTTGTGGTAGTTCGGGTAATGAACAATATACTTCCTCTGCCAAAAAAAAAACGTACATTGGTACAAAAGTGTAGAAGTCTTGAACAAATATGTCATATAGATGCACAAATGTGCAATAGACTTGAACAAATATGAAACACGGTTGAACAAATGGATATGAATAAATTTAGACACATAAATAAACAATAAGACAATATATTTGAACAAATGTTAGATAGGATTGAATAAATATGGAACATGGTTGAACAAATGAGGAACATGATTGAACAAACATTTTACAATAGAGTAGAATAAGAAGGACTAACCACTTTGGGAGGCACATCACCGTACTTTTCTCCCACTCTTAGGTATGCTGCAGAGTTGTTAAGAATGTGCAAGCGTGTAGTTTTCAAGTTCACTACGACGCAGCAAAAGTTTCCGGAAAAGCACACAGTGAAGAAGAACTGAACCATGCAAATAAAACAAATTATCAGATTAAATAAAGACGCAGATAATCATGCATATAAAAAAGATTCGTATTAGGAAGATCTTATGAGACCAATGATGTGAGGCTCAAACACCTTCCACTTCTCCATACTTTCATCAATCATTTTAACAAACAATGTTTGGCCTTCATTTTCATCCAACAATAGAGAAAGCAAATATGTCTACATATAAAGTTTATAAAAGAGATTAGACAGATGCATAAATCAATATTATATTTGAACAAATCTAACAATGAGATGAATAACAAAACATATACATACTGTTATCTCGAACGACAAGAAAAACCACAAGGGCTTTTGATCACTCTTTAGCAACTCCTCAGCAATGTTTAAGAAAATGTACCACATATCAATGATATTGGTTGTGACTTCAGAACCAATAGCCATTAAGCTAAAATCCTTTTAGGTAGAAGTCATGTCGCACATCTTAAAAATATTACAACTACAAAATAGAGCACATGATTAATTAATAGCAAAGAAAACCAAAAATCGTAAAAATACAACCTTAAAATGTCTCTTTACCTCTGTATGTCAGCAATATCACGAGTTAGCCAAGAGAAAAGTTTTTCAACGTTAGAGGATGGCTTCTCAGAAAAAACACACGCTTGTTAAGGTATGGTGACTTAAAATAATCGGAAGGCTTTGATATCCTCTTTTCAGTCATAGGCACCCCGATACCGCCGTCACTAGCTACAGCCTCGATGGAACAAATAGGCATTGATTCCTTTTGTGAACCAAAAACCTCCTTTTGCATTTCAAGCGGTGTGTTCGGTAACATATAAGCTTCATCCTAGGAAACAAAATCAAGTCAACAAATGCAAAATGAACAAAACTAACATACTTTAACAATTTACGAATAGGGATGAACAAATTAACATTCGGATTGCACAAATGTCTAATAGAGTTGAACAAAATGCAAGTCGAGTTACAAAAATAAGAGCAAATGTTTAACAAGTGCCAAAATATCCAAACAGAGTTGAACAAACTGTCAATAAAGTTTAACAAATTACGATAAGAAGGTAGAAAAAATTTTAAACCTCGGCAGTTGCACTTTCAGCCTCTAGGTCCTCACTATCCTTTTGGCCTTCTTCTTCTTCCTCTCCTTCTTCTTGTGGTTGTTGTTGAAGTTGTTATTGTTGGTGGTCATGTTGTTGTTGTGCCTTTTCAGCATTTTGTTGTACTTCTTGATGGTGTTATTATTGTTGTTCTTTATGATGTTCTTGTTGTTGATGGTGTTGTTCTTATACTTGATCTTCATTTTGTTGGTGGTGTTGTTGTTCTTCCTCTCCTACTTCTTCATCTTGAGACTGTTTTGGTTGTTGTTGTTGTTGTTGTTGGTCGTGGTGGTGGTGTTGTTCATGTTTCTCTTCTTCATCTTATTGTTGGGGGTGGTGTTGTACTAGTAGTTTTTGTTGTTCATCTTGAACCTTCTTCCTCTCAGCCTCCTCCTCCTCCAATTGCTTCCTCTTCACACTGAATCTTAAATGGTTGGTTTCCTAGACCTTCTTCCCTCTTCTGCCTTCTTTTGAACCTCATCCTCTCCAGCATTAGCCCTTCTCTCCTCATCCTCACAGATAAAGACAGTCTGCCTAGCAATCTCGGACACAACATTAAAAGAGTTTAGTGGGGTCAAGCGCAGGTTGAATGAAGGAACTTCAAACGACGCTTTGGCCTTCATAGCAGCTTCAATGTTGTCCAAAACCTTAGATGCCTCATCCTAGAAATTCTGTTGGCTGAGTGTGTCTTCATCTTCTTTATTAATAGCAACTTGTTGGGATGAAGAACTAGCCTACACCTTTAACCCAACAAGCTTCTCTAAAGCAGATTTTATTTTGAGTTAGAGGCCATTGCCAGAGATTTCAGAAGGAGCGTTCTTCACATGCTGCAAGAAGTTCTTCATGCAATTGGCTAGCTCCATTGACATCTTCAAGTGCTCCTTGATGAATGACTGAAATGAATAATAAAATCATGAAACAAAACATGAAGGAAAACAATAAAATCTCTAAAACAAACACAATGTACATACATCAACACAACCTTCAAGATCTATGTCTTCATGGAGCATGTCCTCATCAACAAAAGGTCTTTGTCCAACTTCATCATAGCTAGCAGTAACATCCATAGCAATGCTCTCTGAAATCCTATATAAAGGTCGGCATACACCCTGCCCAACCCCGCCCTTCTTCATGTCAAAACTCTGCCTTTCGGAAAGGATCTCAGAGTTGAAACAATAACCAATAGGGAATTCTTCTGGGTATAGGGCCTTCCATAGGAGGTGAGACAATCGTAGTTGATAATCTGAAACAAAACCATAAATAATGTTGAGCAAATGTGAAATAGAGCATAACAAGTGTACAATATAGTTGAACAAATGTGGATTAGAGTTGCACAAATATGAGATAGGGTTGAACAAATATGCAATAGGGTATAACAAATATGCAATAGATAACAAATAAAAGATAAGATTGCACAATTGTAGAATGAATTGAACAATTGAGGAATAGGGTTGAACAAATTAATACAGACAAAATTTGAGACAAAGAGTAACAATATGGAAATAGATATGAATAAATGACCAAAAGAGTTGAACAAATGTGTAGTAGTGTTGAAAAAATATAGATTAGAGTTGAATAAATATGCAATAGGGTTTAACAAATGTACAATAGGGGTGAACAATTATAGATTTAATTGAACAAATAAACATTAGAGTTGAACAATTGAAGAATAGGGTTGAACAATTTAACACACACAAATTTTGAGGCAAAGAGTAACAAATATGGAAATAGACAGAGTTTGTATCATACCAGCAACAACAATGGATATCCTCTGAAAATACCGTTCTTCGCCTTCTTCCATGCATCAACGATTTCAATCAGCTTATGAAGCAAAAGACTACACCAATCTAACTCATGGATTTGCTTAACGTCAAGAAGAGCATCCAAAATCCTTACATTGACACCACCATTCTGGATGCTCTTGACAAATAAAGTGTAAAAAAGTAAAATTAAATGACGCTTGAACCACGTCCCGGCGTTGGATAATTCCTTGATCTTGTCAGAAACAGGAAATGGTTTAATAGATGGGAAAGGCAACATAACATTCTTCTCATCAACAAACTATTCTCTAAAGCTACTGTATAGTACAGACTTTGGTGCATCCTTTAGAACTTTAATCTTCTTAGGGCCACGAGGCAAACCAAGATAGAAGTACTGGACCACTTCAGCAATAATTTCTAGGTTAGAGCCGCCAACCCTCAACATAACACTAGCAGTGTTAAAGCCCCTGACCATATGGTGGTGCATCCTGTTGGGAAGGTCCTTAAAATTCCATTTAAAGAGGTGCTCAAAGCCCATTTCCTTCATGATGTTGAACTTTATAGGACTTGAATCGCAATGCTTCAAAATATCAATCAATGTTTTTAAAATAGATCTTGACACAAGAGCAGGAAGCTCGCCAAAAAGATCTCTCATGAGTGGGGTCCCTTTAGGTTGTTTTGATCCTGAAAAAAACATATCCCTTCCATCTACGAATTTCATTCTTCTTTTGGGAGCAGGCTCAAAAGACTCTTGAGGAGTTGGATCAACACCTTTCCCCTTCCGTTTTTGACCTTCGGTGCCGGCCTCCTTTCCCTTCTGTTTGCTAGCTTCGACGCCATCATTCTTTTTCCTAGCTCGAAAAGATTGCAATCTCTAGGCAAGTATTATATCACCAGAGTTGTCGCTGACATCGTTTGATGTAGAAGGTATAAGGACAGGGATGTTCTTCCTTAAAATGGGAAATTATGTGTCAACCGCTTAAGAATTTGCCTTGTCCTGGCTAGACTTGCTCCTTAGCTCCGTAAGAGAAGTAAATGGAAATCAGTAAAAACATAATACAAAACACATCTATTTATCTGCATGGAATATATGCAAAATTTAGTAAACACCTCTTCTAGTGGGAGATTCTACTTGTTTTTTTACCTAATTACAAAGAAAAACACAATGATACAAATCAATAAAATGAAGTGAATTGTTCAGCAGTGGAAATGAACCTATTTGACACAAGGTTGAACAAACATGCAATGGAATGGAACAAAATAAGCCCTCAGTTGAACAATTTTGTAATACAAATGAATAAACATGCATGATTGAACAAATGTGGCACACAAGTGAACAAATCAACATTCGAAATGAACCTATTTGATTTGAACAAATTTGGCATAGGGTTGACCAAAATTGGACCTTAGTTGAACAAGGAGGTTATTCAATTGAACAAAATTATCATGTAGGATTGAACAAATAAGGCACACAGGTGAACAAATCAACACTGGAAATGAACATATTTGATTTGAACAAATTTGGCATAAATTTGAACAAACATGCAATAGGATTGAACAAAATTGGACCTCAGTTGAACAAGTAGCTAATACAATTGAACAAAATTATCATGTAGGATTAAACAAATAAGAGACACAGGTGAACAAATCAACACTAGAAATGAACATATTTGATTTGAACAAATTGGCACAGGGTTGAACAAATATGCAATATGATTGAACAAATACCAAACACTTTTTAGATCTGAACAAATCAATCGAACAAATGAACAAATATGAAACAAGGTTAAACAAACTAGAAATGAAGCACAAATCGAACACATAACCATGCATACACACACGGCTAAGCTATTCTCGCAAAAATAACAAGCAGGTACACATAAGCATAAATCTAGACCGTTCTACAAAGAATGAAAAAAACACATAAGAATTCGAAGGAGAACAAACAAAGGACTCCCAAACCATGAGGTGGGGGCAACAAAGCAACTAAAAAATCGTTCTAATCACTACTAACCGCTTGAAAATGACTTCAACAATCTCATTCATCAACAAAAACCAAGTAGAACAAATAGATAAACTAGGGTTCGAAAAAGCGAATTAAAAAATAACCAAAATCTAGGGTTCAAATATAGAATACCTTACTTGTTTGTAGAAGATGACTTTTGTTGGATCGTGTTAGCAGTAAGAGTATAAGGACGACCTTAGAGAGACGTCCTTATGCAACGGACATTTAGCTTAGTAGGAATTGAAAGCAGAAATAAGATAAGGACAAGACAAATGATTTATAGAGGAACCCCACTAAGACTAACTAGTCCTTATGGTTAAACCTCTACCTCCGTGGAAGATTTTTGAATGAGTTACTTATCTGATTATGATAGAGTCCTTACAACTTACAAGGTGAGTTTAACACTTCTCTGAACTAAGGAGTCCGTCCCTAAAGTTCACTAGTGAAAGTCATTTCTGCCTAAGCTAGTAATCTAACACTCAAGTCATAAGGAAATCAAACACACGTATCTCACAGTCCTTCGGAGACACAAGTTCGTTCACAAACAATTTTAGTTATTGTTCAGGACTTCTTCTTGATCAACACACTCAGATCACTGTTCTTGCGTTGTTCTTGATCTTCTTGAGTTGTTCTTACTGTTCTTGATGTCGCTCTCAAGAGTGTGTAAGAGAAGTCACATCACCATAAATACAAATGAATGTATTTATATGGTTGCAAAGGGCACCTTTCTTCGGACCCTTTTGCCCTCAGCAGTCCTCAGCCGCACGATCAGATCGGGAGTCCGTACATTGTTGTCTTCTTCCCATGGTTGGCTCTAGGGTTTCTTGAAAAGCTTACACGTGTCGTGGTCCCCTACATGCGAAGCTTCTGAGATCTTGCGGCTTGTCTGGTGATGTCATCTTTGTTGACAACTTGTCTTGAACATTTGAACTTTGGGAGCGCGTTCTTACTCCTTGCTCCTTAGGGACTGAAGTTCACTTGTTGTCCTTTTTGCATGATGGGCGTCCCTGTAAGTTCCTGTGATATGACTGGGACAAACATATTAGATGGAAGTCGAGTTTGTCACTATCAAAACTTAGGGACGATAATTATTGATATGATGCTAAGTACTGGCGTCCTTAACATCGTCCCACCAATTTCTCCCTTTTTGATGATGACAAACTCTTAGCAAAATAATCTCAAAGTAAGACTTAAAACATGTGAGAAAACTTTTGAGCGTCCCTTGAGACTTTGCATTTTTCAACTGTGAACAAGTTTTCAACATTTGGATTTTAGGGTGAGCGTTCTTAAAACCTTTGGCTTAGTTTTGCCTTAACACTTGCATATTCTATAGAACTTTTTAATAGTGCATCTCTGCAAAACTAAACTTCCCCCTTTTGGCATCATCGAAAAGGAGAACATGTGTTAGAGGACGGTTAGCACAAAATCATAACTAAAATTAAGAACGTTTGAACACAAGGAATGCACACAATAGGAACTTTATTCATGAACATTAGAGTTACAAAAGACATGATATGAAGTGTTTAGAATTGAAGTGCAACAACAAATATGAAAGGGAATGAAAGAGGAGGACGGTGATCATTTAGGCTTCTCTTTGGGCAGGGCGTCCTTATTCGCCTTGATAATCTCAGTTTGACCGTTGACAACTGCTCAAACTCGATCTATCTACGAGCACATGATGCTGATCAGTGTAGTCCTTGAGATTTTCGATAAGCAAACACTGATTTTGAAGCAGAGCGGCCATCAACTGGTGCAACGAGTATTGTTCAGGAACGCCCATTTGCTGAATGTAGAAGCCTCATGATAATCTGGACCCTCTTCTCACTACTAAGCCTGACTTTAGATGTCTGATATTGTGCCTGTGTTGATGCTTCTACGTCTGTTGTGTGCTGGCATAACTCCTCTTCCTTTCTCCCTACTGCTGGTTCATTAAGATCGAAAAGGTGTGGGCCTTCACCATCCAGAGGAGGTTCCTTGTTGAGATCGAAGCCTGAAGCCATCAAAGACAAGCAATGATGCAGCGAAGAGGCTGAAAATTTTAAAGATAGAGTAAATGCTTTGTTCCGTTTTGCTGTTTTTGTAAGTTTAGAAAGAGAGTTGTGTTGTAAAGGAACTTTGTAGACTTTTGCTGTATTTAAAGATGGAGTAAATGCTTGGCAAAAGGTGGTTTACGACAATGATCCTGGTGAAATGAATACTCAATTCTCATTGGTCCCCCAAATAATTCCTTGACTTCTCATTGGTTGAGAGTAAAGTGCCGGGATTGTTCTTTTGGGTCATTTGGAGTTGCACGTGTGCTTTAGTAGAATCCAAAACTGAAATTGTACTTTGCTTTTGTGTTTTAGCTTTGAAGTGATTTGTCTTAATCTAAGAGAAAATTGTCCTTTTAGACATTGTTTTGGAGACAAAGAGAGTATATAAGATAAAAGAATGAATTGGGTGAGTGCACGGACATCCCAATGCATCCATACTTCAACTTATTCTGAGCTTCGTAGAATCCGTCCTTGATCAAAAAAATCTTTCATTAGGCCTGGGTAGGGGAGCAAGTGGTCCTTCCTTGTGCATTTGGCCATGTGCTCCATCATGACCTCAGCCAAATTGATCGGTTTGCAGTTGAGGAAGGCGTCCAGAAGAATGCAATCAATGATTTGGACTATACTCTTCTTCTCTTGACGAGGGAAGATCATTCTCACCAAGAAGTGATGAGCAATGACCCTTGTCTTGGACAATACATGTGTCCATTGTTTGTCTCTTTCTACCACAAAGATGATGCTTTGTGGACACATTTGGCCTCTACATTGTCTTAGTTTGTTGCTTAGCTATTCTCCAGATTCTAGATGTTGTCCTTCTTGTAACACTGAATTTTGCTGCTATTTGTTGCATTGCACCCCTTTTTAGTCTTTCCCCATTTGCTGAATGTAGAAGCCTCATGAGAATCTGGACCCTTTTCTCACTATTGAGCCGAACTTTAGATGTTTGATGATGTGCCTGTGTTGATGTTTCTACCTCTGTTGTGTGCTGGCCTAAGTCCTCTTCCATGCTCCCTACTGTTGGTTCATTAAGATCGAAAAGGTGTGGGCCTTCACCATCCAGAGTAGGTTCATCATTGAGATCGAAGCTTGAGGCCTGATGTCTCTCATTTTGGAGGTGTTTTAGTAGTTCATTTCCCTTGTGAATTTGTGTTTTTCATTCCTTTCTTTGTTAGTTTCGTTCCTTCTTAGCTTAGTTCCCGGTTTTCTTTAAGATTCGGAAAATATGCGAGTTTGCTTTGTTTTGTAGGTAAAATGGCAAGAATGAGGACATTTTGGAGGAGCTTATGGAGGAGCCAAGCTAAGGAGAGGAAGAGCCATGCCAAGAATGAAGAGGAACCAAAGGAAAGCCAAGAAGAGACAAGGATCAAGGCCCAGGACCGAGCACCACCAAGTCGGGCCCGAGATCGAGCAACCAGTGCACAGGACCGACGTTCACAACGTCGGGCCCGAGGTACCCAGGAAGTCGGTCCGAGTCGGCAATTGTGAAGATTAGGCCCCAAGGCACAATTATGGTGAACTTCCAATTTTGCCCTTCTTCTAAATTGGAATTCCTTGGTCCCCAATCAATAGAAGAGGATAATTAGAGGTGATTAGTGATCATTAAGAGGAGGCCACAAGGAAGACACAAGAATTACACACAAAATCACTCTCAAGGAAGGCTTGGAGAGCAAGGGAGAAGGGAGGAGAAGGAAGAGAGGAGGAAATCGGTGGAGAAGAGAAGAGTTCTAGTGAGTTTGTACTTGATTTGTTTTGGTTTTAGTAGAATTAAGACTTGGATCTTGTGAACCCTTTGAGAATTGAATGCAATTTGAGTTTGGATTGATGTTGATGATTGAGATTTGCTTGCTTTCCCTTTTGATTGCTCTTTACTCTTATCTTATGGAGTAGATTCCATAGTCTTGGGCTATGGGAGAATCCCCTAGCTAGGATTGGGTAGGAAACCCCAATTCCATAGCCTTTGAGTGCTTGATCTAGGAATCCTCTCTACACTAAGCTTCAATTCTCTTGTGGGAACAAGGGACATAGGGCTTGTGATTGGTAAGAGTAAGCGGGAGCATCTCGAGCCAATCACTAGACCTAACGAGTGGAAACTCCCTTGGGTCGAAGTGTAGATTGGAGAGATCGAAGGTGGGCAACCTCGATCTCACAAGGATCATCACTTATTGGTTGAATTGGGGTGGAATTACTCAAGTCTAGTTAGGGAGGGAACCCAAAAACCCAAGACCGATCTACCAATTTTGACAAATCGAGTTACCCAGTCATCGGGCCCGACGTTGAACCAAGTCGGTCCCGGCCAAAACAACCTCGATCCACCCTCGGACCGAAGTGACTAGTGTCGGTCCGAGGTGATTTCTTCCGTTTTCCTTTGTTTTGCCTTTCTTTTACTCCTTTTTAGTCTTTCGGGTACTCTCAACGCACGAAGTCCCGTGTGTTCGACACCCTACCTCTTTACTACAAGTGAGGTTCGGTTTATAAATTCAAAATTTTGACCACCACACCCGGACCGATCAGAATTTTTGGCGCCGTTGCCGGGGAGTTCTACTTGTTTGAGGTACCCTTTAGTTGAGTCTTTGATTTGGTAGTGATTTGGGTGAGGGACTAGCCCAAACCCCTTGTTTGTTTTGATTCGGTTTTTGTTTGTGTCTTTGGTTGTAGGTGCATGCGAGCTAGTTCCGTCCGAGAAACACTTGAGCTCGACTTTGTGAGTGACCCGGAGAGTATTCTAAAGCAAGCCCGAAAGAAGAAGAGGATGGTGGACCAAGCCCGTGATGAGGAGTTCGAAAGGATGAGAGCCGACATGGCTCGAATGCAACTTGAAATGGCGAACCGAGATGCCAAGGCCCGTAGAGAGAGGGAGCAAAGGATAAGGTTGGAGGCTCAAATCAACACCCAACCCCGGAATGCTAGACAATACATGCATCCGGAGTTGAAGGTGCCCGAACCGGCCATCGTCTTGCCAGAGGTGTCAAAGAATTTTGAGATAAAAACTCAATTTATCTCACTCATCAAGAGAGAGCAATTCCAAGGGAGACCGAATGAGTGCCCGATCGAGCATGTGAAGCAATTCAAGGACCTATGTGAGACCATCTCGACGAATGATGAGACACTTGAGTATGTGCTACTCAAGGCCTTCAAGTGGTCTTTGGGAGGCAAGGCTTTGCATTGGTTGGAGAGTCAAGCACCTTGTTCTATCACATCATGGAGGGCTCTCAACGATTCATTCTAGCTTGATGAAATTCTTTCCGCCCACCAAGACGACGGAGCTTAGAAGGAAGATTGCTAGCTTTCAACAAGGAGCTCATGAACCACTTTTCGAGGCATGGGAGCGATTCAAAGAGATGTTAAGGGCGTGTCCTACACATGGTCAACAACCTTATGTCCTTCAAGACATTTTCTTCCAAGGAATCAACCCCGCCACCAAAGATAAATTGAACCTCCATACCGATTGTGGGTTCATTGACTTGCCTCCGGAGCAAGCATGGGAGTTGCTAGACAAGCTCTCGGATTATGAGGCCATGTATGGAGTCAATCAAGTGAGCAAAGAAGTGAGAGTCCATGGAGATGGTCCGAGGAGGCTCTACGATCCCAAGAGTGAAGAGGTGGACAAAGATGTGAAGATCCAATTCTTGGAGGATGAGTTGAACAAAATGAGGAGGAAGATGGGTCATCTCCAACAAAACACAAGAGCTTGTGAAGAGTGTGGTTCTTTGAAGCATGGAGCCCAAGAGTGCCCAAATGAGCGCCAAGTCCGATTGGCTGAGCAAATTGAAGAGGCCAACTATGTTCAAAGAAACTATGGAGGGAGAGCCAATTTCAACAATGGAGGAAGGTGGAACCAAGGCCAAGCTAGTGGCTACAACAACAACTTCAACCAAGCCAAGCCAAGGGCCCAACCACCACCATACCGACCTCCCGGATTCTATGAGCAAACACCACAATGGGCTCAAGATTTGAAGAATCAAGTCACCAACATAGAGACCCAATTCAAGGAGTTTGGTGTGTGGAGAAGACAAGTGGACAACCAATTTGTTCACATGGCAAATCAACTTCCAAGAGAGGAAGGGAGACTCCCGGGCCGACCCGAGGAGAATCCCCGTGCACAACAACAACAAAACGAAGTTCGTGCCATAGGATTGAGGAGTGGACGGAGTTTGCTCGAGCCACAAGTTTCAAGAACAAGAGAAGAGAGTCGGACCGAGGTTCCCAGTACCTCGGGCCCGACGTGCCCAGACGTCGATCCGGTAGATGAAGGAGGTCCCCTGAAGTGGACCGAGGTTGAGCATACATCGGGCCCGACATGCCCTGAAGTCGGCCCGACGTGCTCGGAATCCCCCTGCTCCAGGTCCGAGACACTTGACGTCGGTCCCGACGTCGATCCGAAGTCGATCCAAGATGAAGATGTGGAGAGAAGACAAGATCGGTCCAAGGAGGTGGATCCAAGCAAGAAGCAAGGTGCTACCACTCTTCCATATCCTTTGAAGAAGCCCAAGGAGATTGTTGAGGGCAAGTTCAAGCGGTTCTTAAAGCTTTTGCAAGGCTTGAACATCACTATTCCATTCACCGATGCTCTAAGTGAGATTCCATCCTATGCAAAATTCTTGAAGGAAATCTTGAGCAAGAAGAGGTCAATTGTTGAGATGCAAGATGAGGTGAAGATTTTAGAGCTACCTCAAAAGCTAGGTGATCCCGGAAGATTTGCCATCACCGTAGGGATTGGATCCCAAAACTTCAAGGCTCTTTGTGATTTAGGAGCAAGCATATCGGTTATGCCCATGAGCATATGGAGAAAGGCTAACCTCGGAGATATGGAACCGGTTGATATGAGTCTTACTATGGCCGATGGTTCATCAACAAAGGCCACCGAAATTCTAGAAGATGTCCCGGTTAGAGTTGGAAGATATTTTGTGCCCGATGATTTTGTGATCTTAGACATGAAAGAAGATCCGATGGTGCCCATTATTCTCGGGAGGCCGTTTCTAGCTATGGCGGGTGCCAAGTTTGATGTGAGGAATGGGAAGGTCACCTTCGAGATTGGCGAGGAAAAAGTGGAGTTCCATTTCAACAAGGCCCTTAATGAACCGGATGCATTGGCGATTTTGAAGCTAGAGGAAAATGCCAAGCGCAAGAGAGAGGAATGGGAACCCACAAAGGAGGAAGAAGCACCATTGAGAGGCCATGTCATGGTCAATGTTCAAGTCCATGAAGAGTCAAGGGATGGAGATAGCCCATCAAGCCATGAAGAGTATCCTAATCTATATCCTTTTGATGTGGGAGACTCTTACATTTGTCTAAGTGATTTGAAAGAGGATCTAGAGGATGATTACCTTTGCTTGAGTGATTTGCAAGAAGATTTGAGTTATAATGTCATTGAGTCCTCTAGAAATTCTTTAGACTTTTGTGATGTAGGTAATGAAGAGCAAGTTGAGAAGATGCAAGAGATACCCACCTACACTTTGGAGGAGAAGAATGATGGAGAATTTGGAGGCCACTCTTTCATCAAACACAAATGGTGGCACTTTGGTTATGAGGAGAATGGAGATGCATATGACAAGGAGGATCAATTCACCATTTTTCACCCTCCTTGAAGGGTAGAGGTTAGAAGTCAAGCTAGTGACTTAAAAGAAGCGCTCCTCGGGAGGCAACCCGGGTTTAGTAGGTTCATTTTCGTAGTTTCTAGTTTGTTTTTCTTTGCCTTAAGCTTAGATTCTTCCTAATCTCTTCTTTAGCATGTATTTTGTGGATATGTGTGTTATGTGAGCTTCATGAGCATGTGTGGTATTTGTGGAAATGATGCAATGACTTATGGGTAGACAATTGCCAACCCAAGGGATTTTTAGGAAACCAAATCGGGTAGGACCGAGGTACCCAGTACCTCGGGCCCCAGGTCCCAATGTCGGTCCAAGCTGGCCGATCTCTTTGGTCTTAATTTTTGATGGAAATTCCTATTTTACCTTTCTGAACTACCTTTGTCTTCTACCCCATTTAAGCCCCCTTTCCCATACCTAACACCCATCACCTCCATAACTACCTTCCCAAAATACCAATTCCCCTTCCAAAACCCAAATCGATCCCTATCTCCTACCATACTCGAACCTCAAGAAATCTCACCACAAAAACTCGATCCAACCCCTAGCATCCTCAACATTGAACCAAAAGCCAAAAAATCCTACCAAAATCCCATAGATCTTCATCTCTCTTCTAGATCTAGAAGAGAAATTTTGGGTTCTAAGAAGTTGATTGCTAGAAGTCTTTGATTCTTCATATTTGGTATGTGAATCTCAATCTCTACTTGATTCTTTGTGAATTTCATGCTTACGTTGCTAGATTTGAGATATGCCATGATTGAGTGAGCTTAGACCTTGAGCATCCATGGTGATTTGCATGCATTGTGAAATTTGTGCTTAAGTGTTGCTAAATCCCACTTAGAACTTCGATTGGTGATGAGAAATGGTTGATTTTGGATTTTAGGAGCATGATAGAGTGTTTTTTGGGTGATTCGAAGTAGAGAAGTCGGAATATGGTCGGACCGAGGTACCCAGAACCTCGGACCGATGTTGCATGTCGGTCCACAGACTCGGACCAAGGTTTACAACCTCCGGCAAGACGATGGCCGGCTCCGGGACCTTCAACTCCGGATGCATGTATTGTCTAGCATTCCGGGGTTGAGTGTTGATTTGGGCCTCCAACCTTATCCTTTGCTCCCTCTCTCTACGGGCCTCGGCATCTCGATTTGCCATCCCAATTTGCATCCGAGCCATGTCGGCTCTCATCCTCTCAAACTCCTCATCTCGGGCTTGGTCCGCCATCCTCTTCTTCTTGCGGGCTTGTCTTAGAATACTCTCCGGGTCACACACAAAGTCGAGCTCAAGGGTTCCTCGGACGGAACTAGCTCGCATGCACCTATAACCAAAGACACAAACAAAACCGAATCAGAACAAACAAGGGGTTTGGGCTAGTCCCTCACCCATTACTACCAAAAAGCAAAGACTCAACAAAGAGGGTACCTCGAACAAGTAGAACTCCCCGGCAACGGCGCCAAAATTCTGATCGGTCCGGGATCGGAGGGTCTCACAATTTAAATTTATAAAACCGAACCTCACTTGTAGTAAAGAGGTAGGGTGTCGAACACACGGGAGTTCGTGCGTCGAGAGTACCCGAAAAGACTAAAAAGAGGAGAAGATAAAGACAAAACGAAGGAAAACAAAAGAGATCTCCTCGGACCGACACAGGGTCACTTCGGTCCGAGGTAGGATCGAGGTCGAAATGGCCGGGACCGACGTTGGTGCAAGTCGGGCCCGATGACTGGGTACTTCGATTTGGCAAAAATGGTAGATCGGTCTTGGGTTTTTGGGTTCCTCCCCCAACTAGACTTGGATATTCTTCCTCAATTCAACCAATAAGTGTTTGATTCTAGTGAGATCGAGGTTGTTCGCCTCAAATCCCTCCAATCTACACCTCGACCCAAGGGAGCTTTCGCGTCACCTTCGATGCTAGAGACTTGTGATGGGATCGAGACCACTTTCGCTTACTCTTACCAAACACAAGCTCTAGATCCCTTGCTTTCATAAGAGAATTGAAGCTCAATGTAGAGAGGATTCACAAATCAAGCACTCAAGGCTATGGAATTGGGGTTTTCTACCCAAATCTAGCTAGGGGATTCCCCCATAACCCAAGACTATGGAATCTACTCCATGTGGTAAGAGAAAAGCATAAACAAAAGGGAAATCAAGCAAAACTCAATCATCATCATCCAATCAAACTTCAATTGCATTCAAATCCAAAGTGTCTACAAAATCCAAGTTCAATTCCACTAGATCAAAGCAAAACAAAGTACAAAACTCACAATTCCTCCTCTCTTCTCCACCGATCTCTCCTTCTCTTCCTTCTCCCTTCTTCTCCTTGCCCTCCAAGTCTTCCTTGAGCCTTTAGAGAGTGATTTTAGTGTGGTCTATCCAAACATGCCCTTAATGCTCTCTAATCACCTCTATTTATAGCCTCTCATGGATTGGGGACCAAGGAATCCCAATTTAGAAAGGGGCAAATGTGGCAAGTTACTAAAAATATGCCTTGGGGAACAATCCAATCCTATGCCGACTTGGACCGACACGGAATGACCTCGGGCCCGACGTTGGGAACGTCGGTCCGGTTCACTGGGTGCTCGATCTCGGGCCCGACTTGGTGTATCTCGGTCCAGGGCCTCGATCCTTGTCTTCTTCCTTGGTTTCCTTTGTTTCCACTTCATTCTTGGCTTCACTCTTGCACTTCTTGACTTGGCTCCTTCATTAGCTCCTCGAAATTGTCCTCATTCTTGCCAAATTACCTACAAAAACAATCAAACTCGCATAGTTTCCGATTCTTGAAGAAAACCGGGAACTAAGCTAAAAGGGAAACAAATCTAACAAAGAAGAGAATGAAAAACACATATTTACAAGGGAAATCAACTACTAAAACACCTCCAAAATGAGAGACATCAGAATACCCCATACTTAAACTTGCTTGTCCTCAAGCAATAATAAAGTAAGCAAGACCGAAGCACAATCTTCAAGTAAAGCCTCATATGAAAAATCAATCAAGTAAGCACAAGTTGTTAGATTCTGGTGTTGATCCCTGCACTGGTCCAGTGGCACCGACAGCGTCTGTTGATCCTACTTCGTCTGGAATGCGCAACACCTGGGGAACGATCAATGTAGTCTGTCTTCGGATAAGATTTGAGTCGTGTAAAAACTTTCTGAAATCAGTATTTTGCCCCTTATAAGCCTTAGGGAATCCGCAAAATCTGAAGTGAGATAAAACAAATCTGCTGTTCCTTTCCAAGGCTTGTGGTAAGGATCAAACTATAGAATAATGTATTAATGGATGTATGGCTTCGACTTGGTTGAATCTATTTGAGAGATTATGTAACCAGCCCGACTTCATCTTCCTTTAGCCTTATATAGGGCGTAGGAAAGCCTATGGAGCGGTTTCTACAAGTTGTGGGCGGTTATAAGGGCGGTTACCAGCGGTTACCGCTGATCCTTTACCACCAACGGCTCTCTCCCTAAAGAGACACGTGGCCCATCAGAAACCAGTCATAAAGGAAGTTACAAGAGTGGTTATCCAACGGTTATATAGGTAGTTAACCCACGTGATCAATATTCAAACCGTTAAACTGTTGATCCCGTAGGTACCAATCAGCCAGAACTATTGTTCTTAGAACCAATGATCCCAGAGGGACATCTCAGTGTAACATATCCTTAATATCTCCCACTAGATCCCAAATATACTCACACAAGCGTGTACTCCACACCCCCAAACTTGTGATAAGCTAAATGGAACCTCATAAAGTCGTCATGAACCCCGATAACACTAAAAGGCCATTGATCCCTCAGGAACCATCACTGATTCCTCAGGGATCAACGAATGATGACACTAAAATCACCAACACAAGTGATAGATATACTAGCAAGATTACGTCATCACACATGATCAAGTGTTCAAGGAATGAAGTCTAATGCAACAAAGCCTCACTTTAGGTATGTGAAAATGTGTATCACTCATCATGTGTTTAGGCTTAGCAATGAACACTCAAACTCAACAATCATGCAAGTAAAGGCTTTACCATTGAAGCTAATATCACCAATTCCTCCACCTAGAGATGCCTATTACAATGCACACAAAGAATATGAACTTGGCTCAATGGAGGTCCTCAAAGAGGTTCCATTCGGCCGGGTTGTAATGGGGCTTTTGGTGTTTCTCAAGGTGGGAATCATTTTGGTCTTGTGGTGCTTATAATGGGGATTGAACTTTCTAGTCTCTCACCAACTTCACCAAATTATTCCTCTTTCAACTTCACACTCTAAAAGACTTTGATTTTTCTTCTCTTCTTTTCAACTTTCAACCCACATTTCACTAAACATTCCACTTCATCTTTGCACTAAACTTTTTGTTGGATTTTTCACACTTTTTCCACTAGGATCGACTTGCACTACAACTCGGGCCCGATGTGCACTTTAACTCGGTCGGTGCCCTTTTCTTTCACTTAAGCACTTTGCTTTCAATCCACTATTTTTCTTACTTTTCTTTCTTTCTTTACAACAAATATGCACTACCCACTTGATTTTTGCAACTCCATTTTTTGCCCTTCACCCAAGAGAATCTCAACTCTCCAAATATTCTTCCAAAACCTCTCACTAAAGTCCAATCCCATAAGGGTCAAGTCATATAGGCTAGGAATCATATTTTTGAGGAGTTTCAAACAAAGGTCTAAGGCTAAAACGGGGCTACAAACAACGGTTTATCTTCAAGGTAGGATATGGAACATTTTGTGACTAAATGAAATAAAGTTCAAATCAATGTGACAAAGCATAGAACAAATCTCATATTGGTCTTGGAAAATAGATAAACACCTCAATAGCAAGTTTCACTAAGCATGCATGAGCTAATCACACAAGAAACATGAGGGATATGCAAATACGAACAAGCATCCCTAAAATGGCCAAAAATATCTCACAAGGGTCACTCTAGCTTAGTTGCATCAAAACCTCATCCAAGAACTCATGTGCTCAATAAAAACATGCAAGACATCATATCACATCAAAAGCAACATCCATGTAGAGGCTAAACTATCCAAAAATATGCAAAGGACTTTACATGCTCACATCATCATTAGCCTTCTTTAGACATCTAAGATGGGAATTCCTAGTCCAAAAACAAAATCTTTTTGTTGTTTTTCAACCGAAATTTTTCGAATTTTTATGGATTTTTGCAAAAAATTTCTCAAACACAAAACAAAATTAACTCATCCATTCATGCCATAAAAATCAATCATCATCCATCATACAAATCATGCCACTATCCAAAAGAAACATCCCTTAAACAAGAAATACAAACACAAACAACCTACACATGGAACTAATGAGCTACTAACCCACCCCATACTTAAAATTTTGATGTCCCCATCAAAACTCAAAAGTAAAGAGAAGAGTAGAGAAAACTCACAATTCCTTATTCTTGAATGGCTTGTTGAGGCTTAGTTTGGAGGTTGGCCACGGCGTTGTCTCCTTTGGAGCCGGGCGCGTCGCTCTTGCTCATACACTCGATCAATGAAGGGATCTTGGCTTGGCGGTTGGACTGGTGGTGCGGGAGGTGTCCATTGATCTTCACGGGAAGAGAAATTCCCGGACATCCACTCATTGAAACTTGCTTGGACGGTCCACCTTTGATCCTCGGCCGCCCTCAAGTCCTCCACTTCACGTCTTGTGTATGCAATGTTGCGGTTCACCTCATCAAATTGCACTTGGAACTCTTCTTGGTGGTGAGAAAGTTGTTGTAGTTGGAAGTTGAGGTGTTGTTGTTGTTGGTTGAGTTGGTGCGCCTCTTGAAGCAAGCTTGATTGTTGAAGTTGGAGATGCGACAATTGGTTTGCCAAGAAGTTCATGTCCACCGATTGGTTAGGCTCGGGGAACACCATTCCGGGCCCGTACCATTGGGCATACCCCTCATATCCTCCATAGCTAGGTGGTGCTTGCCTTGCGCCACTCCCCTCGCCCCGCTCGAAGTGGCTTGGGACCGGATCGGGCAAAAATGCATCGGACCGACGTTGATGCAAGTCGGGCCCGACGTAGGATGCTCCTCGGTCCAAGAGTGTTGGGGCATGGTCGGTGAGCAAGTGTTGGTAACCACCTTCTTCTTCTTCTTCTTCACCTCTAGGCACGTCCACCTCCATGTCATCCATCCTCACAAACTCATAACGGTTGGGCTCTTCCTCTTCGGTGTCCGGGGAAGCTTGAGGTGTAGTGAAACGGATGTGTTGTGCCTGTCTCCTAACCTCGAGTGTCCCCTCCGGTTCTCCATAAGGATTGACATTCCCCGCCCACACTTGGTACCAATTGTAGTAACAAGTGAGGTCGAAGAGTCGAGGCTCCAAGGGAACGTGCACATTGTTGAAGTTGGAGTGCGGAGCTAGGTAAGTAGAGGCGCCGGTCATTAGCTTCTCCTTGATAATGTTTGCCTTCTTGAAGTATTTGAGGTCCATGAACTCCACACCATTTGGGGCCGGTGTGTAGGTAGACAAGTCCACCTCAAGACGGTGAGCTAGCCGGGCAATCATGCCTCCGAAATAGATCCATGAAGAACTTTGAAAGTCCCTCACCATCTTCACCCATTCCCATGTGAGGTTCATCGGCTTCTCATTCTCAAACAACATCTCATAGAGAATCATGGCCTCCTCCTTCATCGGCTTGCTCAATTCATGCCTTGCAAAGATAGAACAACCCAAGGCTCGGATCATGACTCGGAAGAGTGGGTTGACTATCTCATTAGTCGATGCTCCTTTCCTCATCTCGCTCTTCCCGGCCAAAAACTTCCAAAGGTAATCGACCTTTTCATTGTCAGCATAAGCCTCCTCTCTCGTAAACGGGAACCCGAAGTAGGTAGCCAAGTTCCGGAGAGAGAGTTCTTGCAATTCGTTGCCCATTTGGAAGGAAATCATGCCTTCACTCTTGGGTCCCTCATATGTGCACTTGAATGTTGCCATGAACTCGGACGTCAAGGCGGGGTAGTGAGTGTTGTTCCACCTTAGCAAGACATTGAGCCCAATGTGATTATAGCACCGAGCAAGAGCCTCATCCATGTTCATCTTTTGAATTGACTCCCAATCTAACCACCGAGTGTGGTGAGATAGACCCATAAGACGCTCATACTCTCTAGCATCATCCTCATCCTCAATACGCACATCATCCATCCTTTGGACTCTCTTGGACGACTTCTTGGACTTCTTGGTGGCTTTCTCCATCCTTGAAGAAGATGCACGGGTAGACATGGTACCTACACACAATCAAAACCAAAGAACTCCAAGATAAAATCTATATAACCACAACAAAATCACAAGCTTCTATCACAAACAACTCATCATGCAAAGAGATGACCCCATACTTGCACTTGACACACTCAATCCACAAAAATTCAATCATGCATGAACTAAGATTCACATATCAATGGTCAAGCCTCAAGATATATCATGAATAACATGCTATAACCAACATTCAAGCTCATGAAATCCTAAATTCACAAAAAAGAAGCTCGAAAAAACATCGGACCGACTAACAGGGGACATCGGGTCCGAGGTTGGGGACCTCGGTCCGAGACACTGGACCGACGTTGGACATCGGTCCCGAGGTACTGGGTACCTCGGACCGAGTCCATTCCGACTTCTCATCCTAGATTCATCCATACAACACACTATCATGCCCCTAAAATCCAAATTCTACCATCAATCATCATCAATCGAAGTTCTAAGTGGGATTTAGCAACAATTAAGCACAAATTTCACAAAGCATACAAATCACCATGGATGCTCAAGGTTCAAGCTCATTCAATCATGGCATATCTCAAATCTAGCAATGAAAGTATGAAATTCATAAAGAATCAAGTAGAGATTGAGATTTACATACCAAATATGAAGAAAACAAGAACTTCTAGCAAGCAACTCTTAGAACTCAAATTTTCCTCTTCTAGATCTAGAAGAAGGATGTAGATCTATGGGATTTGGGTGGGATTTTTGGCTTTTGGTTCAATGTTTGGGGATGCTAGGGGTTGGATCGAGATCTTGTGGTGAGGTTCTTTGAAGATCGAGTATGGTGGGGGAGATAGGATCGATTTGGGGTTTTGAGAGAGAATTGGCTATTTTGGGAAAGTAGTTATGGGGATGATGATGTTAGGTAAGGGAAAGGGCTCTTAAATGGGGAAGAAGACAAAGGTGGGTCAAGAGGGTATAGTAGGAATTTCCACAAAGTCAAGGTCCAACATGGGTCGGCATAACTGGACCGACGTCGGGCACCTCGGGCCCGAGGTACTGGGTACCTCGGTCCTACCCGATTTTGGTTCCTAAAAATCCCACGACTTGGTTACTTCTATCCACAAGTTCTTGCATCATTTCCACAAATACCACACATGCTAATGAAGCTCACACAACACACATTTCCACAAAATACAAGCTAGAGAAGAGATTAGGACTAATCTAAGCTAAGGCAAAAAGAAACAAGCTAGAAACTACGAAAATGAATCTACTAAACCTAGGTTGCCTCCCGAGGAGCGCTTCTTTAACGTCATTAGCTTGACGTCTAACCTCTACCCTTCAAGGAGGGTGAAAAATGGTGAATTGATCCTCCTTGCCATGTGCTTCTCCACAATCCTCATAGCCAAAGTGCCACCATTTGTGTTTGATGAAAGTGTGGCATCCATATCCTCCATCATCCTTCTCCTCCAATGAGTAGCTTGGCATCTTTTGCATCAACTCATCTTGCATTTTATCACCTACACCACAAAAATCTAAAGAATTTCTAGGAGACTCAATGGCATCATAACTCAAATCAGCTTACAAATCATCCAAGCAAAGATAATCATCTCCTAGATCCTCTTTCAAATCATCTAAGCAAATGAAAGAATCTCCCACATCAAAAGGATATAGATTAGGATACTCTTCATGATTTGGCGGGTTATCTCCATCTCTTGTCTCATCATGGATTTGAACATTGACCATGTCATGGTCTCCCAATGGCGTTTCCTCTCTTGTGGACTCCAACTTCTCCTTCTTGCACTTGGCACTTTCCTCTAGCTTCAAGATCGCCAACGCATCCGGTTCATTAAGGGCCTTGTTGAAATGGAACTCCACTTTCTCCTCTCCAATCTCGAAAGTGACCTTCCCATTCCTCACATCAAACTTGGCACCCGCCGTAGCTAGAAACGGCCTTCCGAGAATAATGGGCACCATTGGATCTTCTTTCATGTCTAAGATCACAAAATCATCGGGCACGAAATATCTTCCTACTCGAACCGGGACGTCATCAAGAATTCCGGTGGCCTTTGTTGATGAACCATCGGCCATGGTAAGACTCATATCGACCGGCTCCATATCTCCAAGGTTAGCCCTTCTCCATATGCTCATGGGCATAACCGAAATGCTCGCTCCCAAATCACAAAGAGCTTTGAATTGTTGAGAACCAATCCCTACGGTGATAGCAAATCTTCCGGGGTCACCGAGCTTTTGAGGTAACTCCAATATCTTCACCTCGTCTTGCATCTCAACAATTGACCTCTTCTTGCTCAAGATTTCTTTCAAAAACTTAGCATAAAACGGCATCTCACTTAGAGCATCGGTGAAAGGAATGGTGATGTTCAAGCCTTGCAAAAGCTTTAAGAACCGCTTGAACTTGCCCTCAACAATCTCCTTGGGCTTCTTCATAGGATATGGAAGAGTAGTGGCACCTTGCTTCTTGCTTGGATCCACCTCCTCGGATCGATCTTGGCTTCTCTCCACGATCTCAGCCTGGACCGACTTAGGATCGACGTCGGGACCGACGTCAAGCATCTCGGACCGAGGACAAGGGCTTTCTGGGCACGTCGAGCCACCTTCAGGGCAAGTCGGGCCGACTTCAGGGCAAGTCGGGCCGACTTCAGGGCAAGTCGGGCCCGAGTTGGGTTCAACCTCGGTCCACTCCAGGGGGCTTCCTTCATTCACCGGATCGATGTCTGGGCATGTCGGGCCCGAGGTGCTGGGAACCTCGGTCCGACTCTCTTCTCTTGTTCTTGGAACTTGTGGCTCGGGCAAACTCCGTCCACTCCTCAATCCTATGGTACGAACTTCATTTTGTTGTTGTAGTGCACGGGGATTCTCCTCGGGTCGGCCCGGGAGTCTCCCTTCATCTCGTGGAAGTTGATTTGCCATATGAACAAATTGGTTGTCCACTTGTCTCCTCCAAACACCCAACTCTTTGAATTGATCATCAAATTTCCTCTCCATGTTAATGACGTGATTCTTCAAATCTTGAGCCCATGGTGGTGTTTGCTCATAGAATCCGGGAGGTCGGTAGGGTGGTTGTTGGGCCCTTGGCTCGTTTTGGTTGAAGTTGTTGTTGTAGCCACTAGCTTGGCCTTGGTTCCACCTTCCTCCATTGTTGTTGAAGTTGGTTCTCCCTCCGAAGTTCCTTTGAACATAGTTGGCCTCTTCAATTTGCTCGGCCAATCGGACTTGGCGCTCGTTTGGGCACTCTTGGGCTCCATGCTTCAAAGAACCACACTCTTCACATGCTCTTGTGGTTTGTTGGGCATAACTCATCTTCCTCCTCATCTTGTTAATTCATCCTCCAAGAATTGGATCTTCACATCTTTGTCCACCTCTTCACTTTTGGGATCGTAGAGCTTCTTCGGACCTTCTCCATGGACTCTTTCTTCCTTGCTCACATTGCTAGTACCATACATCGCCTCATAGTCCGAGAGTTTATCCAACAACTCCCATGCTTGTTCCGGCGGCAAATCTATGAACCCACAATCGGTATGGAGGTTCAATTTGTCCTTCGTGGTGGTGTTGATCCCTTGGAAGAAGATGTCTTGAAGGACATAAGGTTGTTGACCATGTGTCGGACATGCTCTCAACATCTCCTTGAACCGGTCCCACGCCTCAAAAAGTGGCTCATAAGCTCCTTGTTGGAAACTAGCAATCTTCCTTCTAAGCTCCGTCGTCTTGGTGGGCGGGAAGAATTTCATCAAGAATGCTTCATTAAGGGCCCTCCATGATGTGATGGATCGAGGTGCTTGACTCTCCAACCAATGCAAAGCCTTGCCTCCCAAAGACCACTTGAAGGCTTTGAGTAGCACATACTCAAGTGTCTCATCATCCGTGGAAATGGTCTCACAAAGGTCCTTGAATTGCTTCACATGCTCGATCGGACACTCATTCGGCCTCCCTTGGAATTGCTCTCTCTTGATGAGTGAGATAAATTGAGTTTTTATCTCAAAATTCCTCGACACCTCCGGCAAGACGATGGCCGGCTCCGGGACCTTAAACTCCGGATGCATGTATTGTCTAGCATTCCGGGGTTGAGTGTTGATTTGGGCCTCCAACCTTATCCTTTGCTCCCTCTCTCTACGGGCCTCGGCATCTCGATTTGCCATCTCAATTTGCATCCGAGCCATGTCGGCTCTCATCCTCTCAAACTCCTCATCTCGGGCTTGGTCCGCCATCCTCTTCTTCTTGCGGGCTTGTCTTAGAATACTCTCCGGGTCACACACAAAGTCGAGCTCAAGGGTTCCTCGGACGGAACTAGCTCGCATGCACCTATAACCAAAGACACAAACAAAACCGAATCAAAACAAACAAGGGGTTTGGGCTAGTCCCTCACCCATTACTACCAAAAAGCAAAGACTCAACAAAGACGGTACCTCGAACAAGTAGAACTCCCCGGCAACGGCGCCAAAATTCTGATCGGTCCGGGATCGGAGGGTCTCACAATTTAAATTTATAAAACCGAACCTCACTTGTAGTAAAGAGGTAGGGTGTCGAACACACGGGAGTTCGTGCGTCGAGAGTACCCGAAAAGACTAAAAAGAGGAGAAGATAAAGACAAAACGAAGGAAAACAAAAGAGATCTCCTCGGACTGACACAGGGTCACTTCGGTCCGAGGTAGGATCGAGGTCGAAATGGCCGGGACCGACGTTGGTGCAAGTCGGGCCCGATGACTGGGTACTTCGATTTGGCAAAAATGGTAGATCGGTCTTGGGTTTTTGGGTTCCTCCCCCAACTAGACTTGGATATTCTTCCTCAATTCAACCAATAAGTGTTTGATTCTAGTGAGATCGAGGTTGTTCGCCTCAAATCCCTCCAATCTACACCTCGACCCAAGGGAGCTTTCGCGTCACCTTCGATGCTAGAGACTTGTGATGGGATCGAGACCACTTTCACTTACTCTTACCAAACACAAGCTCTAGATCCCTTGCTTTCACAAGAGAATTGAAGCTCAATGTAGAGAGGATTCACAAATCAAGCACTCAAGGCTATGGAATTGGGGTTTTCTACCCAAATCTAGCTAGGGGATTCCCCCATAGCCCAAGACTATGGAATCTACTCCATGTGGTAAGAGAAAAGCATAAACAAAAGGGAAATCAAGCAAAACTCAATCATCATCATCCAATCAAACTTCAATTGCATTCAAATCCAAAGTGTCTACAAAATCCAAGTTCAATTCCACTAGATCAAAGCAAAACAAAGTACAAAACTCACAATTCCTCCTCTCTTCTCCACCGATCTCTCCTTCTCTTCCTTCTCCCTTCTTCTCCTTGCCCTCCAAGTCTTCCTTGAGCCTTTAGAGAGTGATTTTAGTGTGGTCTATCCAAACATGCCCTTAATGCTCTCTAATCACCTCTATTTATAGCCTCTCATGGATTGGGGACCAAGGAATCCCAATTTAGAAAGGGGCAAATGTGGCAAGTTACTAAAAATATGCCTTGGGGAACAATCCAATCCTATGCCGACTTGGACCGACACGGAATGACCTCGGGCCCGACGTTGGGAACGTCGGTCCGGTTCACTGGGTGCTCGATCTCGGGCCCGATTTGGTGTATCTCGGTCCAGGGCCTCGATCCTTGTCTTCTTCCTTGGTTTCCTTTGTTTCCACTTCATTCTTGGCTTGGCTCTTGCACTTCTTGACTTGGCTCCTTCATTAGCTCCTCGAAATTGTCCTCATTCTTGCCAAATTACCTACAAAAACAATCAAACTCGCATAGTTTCCGATTCTTGAAGAAAACCGGGAACTAAGCTAAAAGGGAAACAAATCTAACAAAGAAGAGAATGAAAAACACATATTTACAAGGGAAATCAACTACTAAAACACCTCCAAAATGAGAGACATCAGATGTGGCTAGAGAGTATGAGCGACTCATGGGTCTATCTCACCACACTCGGTGGTTAGATTGGGAGTCTATTCGAAAGATGTGCATGGAGGAGGCTCTTATTCGGTGCTATTCTCATATTGGGCTCAATGTCTTGCTAAGGTGGAACAACACTCACTATCCCGCCTTGACGTCCGAGTTCATGGCGACCTTCAATTGGACCTATGAAGGAGTCGAGAGTGAAGGCATGATTTCCTTCCAAATGGGCAACGAATTGCATGAGGTGTCTCTTTGGGACTTGGCACATTACTTCGGCTTCCCTTTCCCGAGAGATGAGGCCTATGTTGACAACGAGAAGGTGGACTACCTTTGGAGGTTTGTAGCCGGAAGACGTGAGATGAGGAAAGGAGCATCGACTAATGAGATAGCAAACCCACTCTTCCGAGTCATGATCCGAGCCTTGGGTTGTTCTATCTTTGCTAGGCATGAATTGAGCAAGCCAATGAAGGAGGAGGCCATGCTACTCTATGAGATGTTGTTTGAGAATGAGAAGCCAATGAACCTTGCATGGGAATGGGTGAAGATGGTGAGGGACTTCCAAAGTTCTTCGTGGATCTACTTTGGAGGCATGACAACCGTGTTGGCTCATCGTCTTGAGGTGGACTTGTCTACCTACACGCCGGCCCCTAATGGTGTAGAGCTCATGGACCTAAAATACTTCAAGAAGGCCAACATCATCAAAGAGAAGCAAGTGACCGGTGCCACCGCACACCTAGCCCCACACTCCAACTTCGACAATGTGCACATACCTTTGGGACCACGTCTCTTCAATCTCACGAGCTACTACAATTGGTTCCAAGTATGGACGGGAAAGGTGAATCCTTTTGGAGAGCCGGAGGGGACGCTTGAGGTTAGGAGACAACCACAACACATCCGCTTTACTTCTCCTCATGTTTCCCCGGACACCGAAGAAGAGGAGCCTAACCAATATGAGTTCGTGAGAAGAGATGACATGGATGTGGACTTGCCTAGAGATGAAGAAGAAGAAGAAGATGGTGGTTACCACAATTTGCTCACCGACCACGCACCAACACTCTTGGACCGAGGTACAAGCAACGTCGGGCCCGACATCCACCAACGTCGGTCCGATGCATACTTGCCCGATCCGGTCCCGAGCCGATTTGAGAGGGGTGAGGGAAGTGGAGCACATCAAGCACCACCAAGCTATGGAGGGTATGAGGGGTATGCCCAATGGTATGGGCCCGGAATGGTGTTCCCCGAGCCAAATCAATCGGTGGACATGAACTTCTTGGCCAACCAAATGGCGCATCTCCAACTTCAACAATCAAGCTTGCTTCAAGAGGCACACCACATCAACCTTCAACAACAAAACCTCAACTTCCAACAACAACAACTTTTTCATCACTAAGAAGACTTCCAAGTGCAATTTGACGAGGTGAACCGCAACATGGCCTACATGAGACGTGATGTGGATGACTTACGAGCGGCCGAGGACCAAAGATGGAACGTCCAAGAGAGTTTCAATGAGTGGATGACCGGGAACTTCTCTTCCCGTGAAGATCAATGGATGCGTCCCGCCCCACAAATCCAACCGCCAAGTCAAGACCCTTTCCACGATCAAGTGTATGAGCGAGAGCGGCACGCCCGGCTCCAAAGGAGACAACGCCGTGGCCACCCCCCAACCTAAGCCTCAACAAGCCATTCAAGAATAAGGAAATTGTGAGCTTTCTTGACTCTTGTCTCTTTACTTTTAAGTTTTGATTTCTTTTGATGAGGACACCAAAATTTTAAGTATGGGGTGGGTTAGTAGCTCATAGTTCCATTTGTAGTTTCGTGTGTTTGTGTTTGTCTTGTTTATGGGATGTTTCATTTTTGGATAGTGGCATGATGAATGATGATTGAATTTGATGGTATGAATGGATGAGTTTGTTTTTTGTTTGAGAAAATTTTTGCAAAAATCATAAAAATTCGAAAATTGTGTGAAAATGTCAAAAAGATTTTGTTTTTGGACTAGGAATTCCCATCTTAGATGTCCATATGAAGGCTAATGATGATGTGAGCATGTAAATTCCTTTGCATATTTTTGGATAGTTTAGCCTCTAAATGGATGTTGTTTTTGATGTGATATGATATCTTGCTTGCTTTTATTGAGCACATGAGTTCTAGGATGAAATTTGATGCAACTAAGCTTGAGTGAACCTTGTGAGATGATTTTTGGCCATTTTAGGGATGCTTGTTCATATTGCTTATCCCTCATTTTTCTTGTGTGATTAGCTCATGCATGCTTAGTAAAACTTGCTATTGAGGTGTTTATCTATTTTCCAAGACCAATATGAGATTTGTTCTATGCTTTGTCACATTGATTTGAACTTTATTTCATTTAGTCACAAAATCTTCCATATCCTACCTTGAAGATAAACCGTTGTTTGTAGCCCCGTTTTAGCCTTAGACCTTTGTTTGAAACTCCTCAAAAATATGATCCCTGGCCTATATGACTTGACCCTTATGGGATTGGACTTTAGTGAGAGGTTTGGAAGAATATTTGGAGAGTTGAGATTCTCTTTGGTGAAGGGCAAAAGAATGGAGTTACAAAACCAAGTGGGTAGTGCATCTTTGTTGTGAGAAGAAAGAAAGAAAAGTTGGAAAAATAGTGGATTGAAAGCAAAGTGCTTAAGTGAGTAAAAAGGGTACCGACCGAGGATAAGTGCACTTCGGGCCCGAGTTTAATGCAAGTCGATCCTAGTGAAAAAAGTGTGAAAGATCCAACAAAAAGTTTAGTGCAAAGATGAAGTGGAATGTTTAGTGAAATATGAGTTGAAAGTTGAAAGAAAGAAGAAAAAAAAAAAGAAAAAAATCAAAGTCTTTTGGGAGTGTAGAGTTGAAAGTGGAATAATTTGGTGAGTTTGGTGAGAGACTAGAAAGTTCAGTCCCCATTATGAGCACTACAAGACCAAAATGATTCCCACCTTGAGAAATACCAAAAGCCCCATTACAACCCGGCCGAATGGAACCTCCTTGAGGACCTCCATTGAGCCAAGTTCATATTCTTTGTGTGCATTGTAATAGGCATCTCTGGGTGGAGGAATTAGTGATATTAGCTTCAATTGTAAAGTCTTTACTTGCATGATTGTTGAGTTTGAGTGTTCATATTGCTAAACCTAAACACATGATGAGTGATACACATTTCATGACCCTAAAGTGAGGCTTTGTTGCATTAGACTTTATTCCTTGAACACTTGATCATGTGTGATGACGTAATCTTGCTAGCATATCTATTACTTGTGCTTACTTGAGTTTTTCATATGAGGCTTTACTTGAAGATTGTGCTTCGGTCTTGTTTACATTGTTATTGCTTGAGGACAAGCAAGTTTAAGTATGGGGTATTTTGATGTCTCTTATTTTGGAGGTGTTTTAGTAGTTAATTTCCCTTGTGAATTTGTGTTTTTCATTCCTTTCTTTGTTAGTTTCGTTCCTTCTTAGCTTAGTTCCCGGTTTTCTTTAAGATTCGGAAACTATGCGAGTTTGCTTTGATTTGTAGGTAAAATGGCAAGAATTAGGACATTTTGGAGGAGCTTATGGAGGAGCCAAGCTAAGGAGAGGAAGAGCCATGCCAAGAATGAAGAGGAACCAAAGGAAAGCCAAGAAGAGACAAGGATCGAGGCCCAGGACCGAGCACCACCAAGTCGGGCCCGAGATCGAGCAACCAGTGCACAGGACCGACGTTCACAACGTCGGGCCCGAGGTACCCAGGAAGTCGGTCCGAGTCAGCAATTGTGAAGATTAGGCCCCAAGGCACAATTATGGTGAACTTCCAATTTTGCCATTCTTCTAAATTGGAATTTCTTGGTCCCCAATCAATAGAAGAGGATAATTAGAGGTGATTAGTGATCATTAAGAGGAGGCCACAAGGAAGACACAAGAATTACACACAAAATCACTCTCAAGGAAGGCTTAGAGAGCAAGGGAGAAGAGAGGAGAAGGAAGAGAGGAGGAAATCGGTGGAGAAGAGAAGAGTTCTAGTGAGTTTGTACTTGATTTGTTTTGGTTTTAGTAGAATTAAGACTTGGATCTTGTGAACCCTTTGAGAATTGAATGCAATTTGAGTTTGGATTGATATTGATGATTGAGATTAACTTGCTTTCCCTTTTGATTGCTCTTTACTCTTATCTTATGGAGTAGATTCCATAGTCTTGGGCTATGGGGGAATCCCCTAGCTAGGATTGGGTAGGAAACCCCAATTCCATAGCCTTTGAGTGCTTGATCTAGGAATCCTCTCTACACTAAGCTTCAATTCTCTTGTGGGAACAAGGGACATAGGGCTTGTGATTGGTAAGAGTAAGCGGGAGCATCTCGAGCCAATCACTAGACCTAACATCGAAGGAGAGTGGAAACTCCCTTGGGTCGAAGTGTAGATTGGAGAGATCGAAGGTGGGCAACCTCGATCTCACAAGGATCATCACTTATTGGTTGAATTGGGGTGGAATTACTCAAGTCTAGTTAGGGAGGGAACCCAAAAACCCAAGACCGATCTACCAATTTTGACAAATCGAGTTACCCAGTCATCGGGCCCGACGTTGAACCAAGTCGGTCCCGGCCAAAACCACCTTGACCCACCCTCGGACCGAAGTGACTAGTTTCGGTCCGAGGTGATTTCTTCCGTTTTCCTTTGTTTTGCCTTTCTTTTACTCCTTTTTAGTCTTTCGGGTACTCTCAACGCACGAACTCCCGTGTGTTCGACACCCTACCTCTTTACTACAAGTGAGGTTCGGTTTATAAATTCAAAATTTTGACCACCACACCCGGACCGATCAAAGCCATTAAACACAAGCAATGATGCAGCGAATAGGTTGAAAATTTTAAAGATATAGTAAATGCTTTGTTCCCTTTTATTGTTTTTGTAAGTTTAGAAAGAGAGTTGTTTTGTAAAGGAACTTTGTAGACTTTTACTGTATTTAAAGATGAAGTACATGCTTGGCAAAATATGGTCTTGGTGAAATGAATACTCAATTCCCATTGGGCCCCCAAATAATTCCTTGACTTCTCATTGGTTGAGAGTAAAGTGCCAGAGTCTTTTGGAGTTGCACGCGTGCTTTAGTAGAATCCAAAACTGAAATTGTACTTTGTTTTTGTGTGTTGTAGCTTTGAAATGACTTGTCTTAATCTAAGAGAAAATTGTCCTTTGAGAGTTGAGGCATTGTTTTGGAGACAAAGAAAGCATATACGGATAAAAGAATGGATTAGAGTGAGGACAATTAATGATAAAATTTTCAGGTTTAGCTGTAGGCAAAATCTATTATATATATATATATATTTAAAACCACTAAGGATTAAAACCTTCTCATTGCGCCACCTCAGCGTTTTCCACATGGCGTTCATATATTATGCCACCTCGGATTTTGCCACATGTTACGTTTTCATTAAGCTATGTGATATCATTTTTTCCATGTCATATGCCACATCATATTATTTCTTTCTTTATCATTTACATGTCATATTTAACTATAATTACAAAGTAATAATTAATTTAACTCTAAATTGCTTAAAAAACATGTTTAATAACAATTTTGGGCTCTTTTAATATTTGTTATTGATTTTCCTCTTCATCTTCATCTTCTCATGTTGTTTGTTGCTCTTCAAATTAATTTACAGATTTTTCATTGAAACGACTATTGATTTATGGTTGCACTTCAATGATCAATCTATACTCTTCATGTCCTCATGATCGATTTATCCATTTGTACTCTTCAATGAAGATGAAGACTAAATGGTAAAAACAATATAAAAGGAAAAATGATGGAATGCTTAAATGATTCAAATATGAAATTATACTAAACAATAGAGAGGAAATTGTGTGGAGGATATTTCAACCAAAAAAATCCGTGTCATATACTCCCTCCGTTTCACAATAAGTGTCGTTTTAGCACTTAAAATTTGTTTCATAATATGTGTCGTTTTAGGTTTTCAAAGTGGTTTATTAGGGGTGAATAATGATAATTTTTATTGGAATCTGTATTTTTTGACTAAAGTTGTTCATTCATTGGCCAAAAAAATGTAATGAGTGGTAAGATTAAGAAAAAGTTGTAAGTTTTAAAGTGAATGATTGCTTTTCTTAAAAACTGTGTTAAGAGCTAAAACGACACTTATTGTGAAACGGAGGGAGTAGTTTATAAGGGAAAAATGATTGTATCTAATGAACTAGGTACTATAGTAGTATAACTACATACATTATGCACAAATTTAAATTATTAGGAAAAAAAAGTTATAAGGAAAAAAATCATAAAGATCACAAATCAAATCAGTATTATCTAAGCTAACATAATCCTTTAGTTTTTTTTTAAATTTAAGTATTCAAATTTGAAACTTGTGACTTTCTACCAAAAAATTTCAAATTCAAAAATGTGTCATATCTTCAACAAATCATATCTTTTGTTTCCAAATCTATAATATCCACCTTATCCCTTCCATAACAAAATCAGTTACGGATTAATTTGTCCAATTCATGTTCAACCGGATGAATTTGGTATAATATTATGTTAGAATAAATCTATATGATTTATTTGTGAAATTTTGACCTGATTTCAATTTCTTAAATACTAAGTTTGTGTTTTTTTAAATCTACACTTGAAAAAGTTATATAACTATAGTGATCGAAGAATTTATGATCTTTGAAAAAAAAAATTAGGGATTTTCTTTTAGGATTTTAGTTTATAAATGGACATCTTATTCTATGTTATTATTCCTATGCACTTAGCATACATATATCTATGATTAATGAATATATAATAATATATAAACATAGATTTGATATAATAGTATATGTACGTGAGTATATATGTTAAATGTTTTTTTTCAAACAAAATCAATATCAATCAATATATATTATAAAAACACGGCCGTTTTCAAGCCACCACGTTGATTCTGGCCCCGCTTGATTTTAATAATTTTTTTCCAACTCAAATAGATAATAACAACTTTATATCTTTTATTTTTCTTAAGTCATATTATCTATATTTACATTTTTTTCCTTACATAATTTTTTCTTTATTTTTAGAGAAAGATTTGCATAAACTAGATTTAATACTAACTATAAAATAAAGATTTCCAATGTTAACCAGACATCAAATTTGTATGACAATTTTATTTTATATTATATACTTAGGATTTTGATATTATAATTAATAACTTAATTATAACAAAAGTAAATTTTAATTTTAAATACACTGAATTGCATGAAAAAGAGCTAAAAACCCAATTATTAGCCTAACACGTTGATTGTTTTTGCTCAAAGAGATATTGAATAAAAACATTGGAAGTCATATAATATAACTAACATTTATTTAATTAATTTTAGAATTCATAAAATTTTGAATTGCATAATAATGTATTTTTTTGACTATGAAATATAAGTATATAATTTGCATAATAACATATTCACAATCAATTATTTAATAATTAGAAAAATCTAATATTCAATGAAACCAAATTATGTTAAAAATTTCATTATATACTTCACATTAATATTCAATTTATTATATATCCAAAAATAAATATACAAATACAAGTCGTGCATGCACGACGGGTATAACTAGTATTACTCTATACCTTTCACAAAAAAACCGTAAAAAGGGATCCATTGTGGGACCGAGAGACTATTTACACGGAGTGGACGTCTGAAAGTTGCTTTCTCGATGTACAACGCGGTTTCCTACTGGGTAAGTTGGACCTCACACCCCAAGGCCGGATCAGATCTGGTTTTCATTATATTACTCATCTTAATTGCTTCTTCTTCCCTCGATGCTCCGTTGCTCTTAAAAGGTCCTTTGCTCGATCTGGTTCTCTATATCGCCAGCACGATCGCGACCTCTCTCATACAAGTATCTTTTTTGCTTGCTTTTGTTCGTCCTTCCTTTTGGTGTGTCTGCAAGTTCAATTGACTTAACTTGAAAATTGAAACGTATTGCGTGCTCTGATTTGTGGTTGGTGGCGGTCTTGATCTCGTTTCTGTTTCATGTGATGTCTGTGCAGGTGAGCTTTTGAAACATGGATCAGACTTTGCTCCACGGGACGCTCCATGTCACGTTGTATGAAGCAGATAGGCTACACGGAGGCGGGGAGCCTGGGGTCTTCCGCAAAGTGAGTTCAATTCGTTCCGTTTTTCCTTTCCGGTGGTTCTGATCTCTTTATTATGTCCCCGATTCCTCGGATCGGAGGGATCCTGAGTTGACTTTGATCATATTCCTTTGGTCTGCTCTTTTCGTTTTGGTAATAGATGGAATGATTTGATAGGCATAAAGTCTGATACTATGATTCTATAGACCTGATGCTATTGGGATTAAATCTCTTTCTTCAGAAACATAGTGGCTCACTGATTCTTCATCCATTAATAGGATTAGCTTTCTCAACTTGGTTTTCTACGTTGAATGGTCAATAGGTCATCGTCTTCTGGGAACTTTTATTGCTTTGCAGAAAATGGGACTAGATAAATAAGTGCCCCATTTATTCTTGTACGAGAGGTTTAAGAGCATATACAATGGTGAGGAGCTATCATCCTCTCTCAATTTTCTCTCTCTTTTTCTCCATTTGACACATCATCTCCTCTCTCATCTATCTCATTTTTAACTTTTTCATTCCTCTTCCTCACCATCTTTCTTTATTTTTCCCTACAATGGAGAGGATCCTCTCATATTTCCTCTCCTATTTTATATGTATACACTTACTCCATATTCTATATAATTAAGAGTATGATAAAATTAATTACTCAACTTAATTAATAATTAAACTATATTTAATAAACTAATTTAGTGTAGTTAATAAAATTGTAAATAACTTGTGATAATATAGATTGGATTGCAAATTAAAAAAAAAATTGATTAAACATAAAAAAATGCTACAAATGACGAAAGATGAAAAGTAAAAACTTTAACCATACAGTATAGAGAAAAATGAATAATGTAGAAATGATGTAAAATTAGACTCAATTTATAGAGAAAAAAATGATGGAAATTAATTAACTTATTTTTTAAATAAAAAATGTTACATTTTATTATTATTTGGGGTATAACTTAACTAGTTATAAATTTGAATTAAATAATTGAAAATAGTTGTAGTAGTAGATAACTTAACTATTATTAATCATTATACTAACTTAGTTACTCAAATTATTTTTATTTAACTAATTAAGTATCCACAAAAGAATTATGATAATATAAAAAGAATTACTATTAAGACATAAAATTTGATTTATATAAACATATCTGCAAGCAATATTCTAAAGTATATTAAAAAGATGTAAAATAAAAATAACATTTATTATAGACATTATGCATTTATGATCCATGGAATAAGAAGAGGGAAAAAAAACTAATTTATATAATAATAAGGTAAAATTGGACTCATTTTATAGACAAAAATAAATTATAAACACTAACTAATTTTGTAATTTTAAGATAATCTCACATTGATTCAATTTTTAGTTAGAAAATTAACAAGTGTAAGTTGAAGTGAAATAAATAAAATAGATGAGTGTTTAAATGGACACATGTCAACATACCACTTGCTCTTGTTTCCTCTTTGGCACAAGAGTCAATGTAGGAAATCCTCTATAAAAGGAGGATTGTTCACAATCCTCTTTGAAAGAGGATCCTCTTTACAAATTCTACAACAAAGAGGATGTCCTCTTTAAAGAAAAAGTGTACTAAGAGGAGGGTGATTCCTCACCATTGTACATGCTCTAAGAAATTAAAGATGCCCCATCAGAAATACTAGAAGGGTGTACACCTTTCAGCTGTATGCCAGATCATGTGAAATCTCTCAAGTAGAATGCCAGATCATAATTGATTGAAATTGGGGACTGTGTTTACAGCTGTGACAATTTCTTGTACTTGGTTTTCTGTGAGTGATACACCCTTCATATGTTTTTGAAACTCGTTAATTACTGTACTGTAGAAGATTCTGCCAGAATCATTTGTAAATGCGCAGCTAATTCAACTGGTCATTTGAACATGCATTACAGCTTATGGCAAACATTGAAGAAACTGTTGGAGTTGGGAAGGGAACACCCAAGCTCTATGCAACTATTGATCTTGAGAAGGCTAGAGTTGGTAGGACAAGAATGATAGAAAACGAACCGGCCAACCCTAAGTGGTATGAATCCTTTCACATCTACTGTGCCCACCCTGCAAAAGATATCATATTTACTGTTAAAGATGATAATCCTATTGGGGCAACACTTATTGGAAGAGCATATGTACCTGTTGAAGAAATTTTAGACGGCGAGGAATTCGATAAATGGGTTGACATCTGTGATCACGATAGGAACCCTCTGGGTTCAGGTGCCAGGATACATGTGAAGATGCAATACTTTGACGTCAGTCGTGAACGTAATTGGGCTCGTGGAATCAGAAGTGCTAAGTTTCCTGGAGTTCCTTATACCTTTTTTCCCCAGAGAACAGGATGCAAGGTGTCTCTCTACCAAGATGCTCATGTACCCGATAATTTTGTCCCTAAAATCACTCTTTCTGGTGGTAACTATTACGAGCCACACAGGTGTTGGGAAGATGTCTTTGATGCTATTATGAATGCTAAACACTTGATTTACATCACTGGCTGGTCTGTGTACACTGAAATTGCGTTGGTGAGAGATTCAAGGAGACAAAAACAAGATGGTGACTTGACACTAGGCCAGTTACTTAAGAAGAAGGCTGAAGAAGGTGTCAGGGTTCTCATGCTCGTTTGGGATGATAGAACTTCTGTTGGCCTCCTGAAAAAGGATGGTTTGATGGCAACTCACGATGAGGATACTGAACTTTACTTTCAGGGTTCTGAGGTGCACTGTGTCTTATGCCCTCGTAATCCTGATGATGGTGGAAGCGTAATTCAGGATCTGCAAATTTCTTCTATGTTTACTCATCATCAGAAATTAATTGTAGCAGACAGTGCAATGCCTGGCGACGGATCAGACAGGAGAAGGATTGTCAGTTTTGTTGGTGGAATTGATCTTTGTGATGGAAGGTATGATTCCCAGTTTCATTCTCTCTTCCGTACACTTGATACTGCACATCACGATGACTTCCATCAGCCAAACTTCACTGGCGGCTGCATCACAAAAGGCGGGCCGAGAGAGCCGTGGCATGATATCCATTCGAAGCTTGAAGGACCTATCGCTTGGGATGTCATGTTTAATTTTGAGCAGAGATGGAGAAAGCAGGGTGGCAAGGATTTACTTGTCCGTTTGAGAGAACTCGATGACATCATCCCTCCTTCACCTGTGACGTATGAGGATGATCCTGAGACATGGAATGTTCAGTTATTCAGATCAATTGACGGTGGTGCTGCTTTTGGATTCCCTGACACACCTGAGGATGCTGCTAAGGCTGGGCTTGTCAGTGGAAAAGATAATATTATTGACAGAAGCATCCAGGATGCATACATCAATGCAATTCGGCGAGCTCAGCATTTCATTTATATTGAAAATCAGTATTTTCTTGGAAGCTCCTACGGTTGGCAGCCCACTGGTGATATCAAGCTCGAGGACATTGGTGCATTGCATCTCATTCCAAAAGAACTGTCGTTGAAGATTGTTAGCAAAATTAAAGCTGGGGAGAGGTTTACTGTGTATGTCGTGGTTCCAATGTGGCCAGAGGGAATGCCTGAGAGCGGATCAGTTCAGGCTATTCTAGACTGGCAGGCAAGGACACTGACTATGATGTACAGGGATATTACTCATGCTCTAAATGAAATGGGTATTGAAGAAGATCCAAGGAACTATTTGACATTCTTCTGCCTTGCTAACCGTGAGGTACAGAAAAGTGGAGAGTATGAACCATCCGAACAGCCTGAACCTGATTCTGACTATGAAAGAGCACAGCAAGCCCGCCGCTTCATGATCTATGTTCACTCAAAGATGATGATTGGTGCGTATAAACTATTCCCTGCAGTACTTGTTTGTATATTTAATATTTGATTATTCTTAAAGTGCGAACCTCTAATAAGAACAAAAAACTCAACTTAACTTCAGAGTTTGTGTGGTTCAGCCTTGAGTTTTCAGTGTTTATTTTTGAACCATTTTTATCTTCCCTTGGTTGTCAAAATATTTGATTCAAAATATGTCATAACACAAAAATCTTTTTATATAGTTGCAAATAAAGCAGAAAGCTGAAAAGTGGAAATTATTTAACTGTCTGGGAACGGCTTACATGTATTATTGCCAACATTTCTTGTGCATTACATTGATTCCACAAAAGAAATCTTATGCAGTTTGTTATATGTTGTACAGTTGATGATGAATACATCATAGTTGGTTCTGCCAACATCAATCAAAGATCCATGGATGGTTCAAGGGACTCCGAGATTGCCATGGGAGCATACCAACCACACCATCTGGCGAGAAGAGAACCAGCAAGAGGCCAAGTCCATGGCTTCCGTATGGCTCTGTGGTATGAACACCTTGGCATGCTTGATGAAACGTTTGATCACCCTAACACCCAAGAATGCGTGGAGAAAGTGAACCGAATTGCTGACAAGTACTGGGACCTTTATTCAAGCGAGTCAGTTGAGCGTGACTTGCCAGGTCACCTTCTTCGTTACCCCATCAGGGTTTCAAGTGATGGTGATGTGACCGAGCTGCCTGGGTTTGAGTGCTTCCCTGATACTAAGGCTAAAGTTCTTGGTTCCAAGAATGACTACCTCCCATTTATTCTCACCACATGATCTAATATCCACCACTGAATTGGTCTGCGGGTTTTCTTAATCCTTTGCTAATAAAGTACCTGTCTTGGCTGAGAGGTGTGTATGCTTTAATTTACGCCCCCTACATAGTTACAGTATGTGGTTTACGGACCTTTTGTTGTTAGGTCTTGCTTGGTGTGTTTGTTTCTGTGTTGTTTTGTTTTGTTTATTTGCAAGTTCATGAAAGGGGGCTTGTCTGAGTTTGTAATCTGTATTGCTTGATCAGTAACATGTGGAACTATTCCTTGTTTTTGACATATTTCTAGTCCTCAATCATCTACCCTTTTTGCACTCATGTTTACTGGTACACGGTGGAATATGCTTGGCTTATAGAGGCTAGTTCATGTTTCCGAAAAAGTATGCCATTGTTGCTCAAGAATTTCTTGGTCAAAGTTCAGGTTGGGGTAGTTTGCAAATGGGCATCCAATTTGGTCGCATAAACATTTGTTATGCAATTTGCAATTTTGCACTTGCCCATGTTCTTCCTACCTTTCTCAATGCAGGTCCCTTCAATCCTTAACAACAGTCCATTCTTGTAGAACCATTTTTCATTCCCTCCCTCCGAGTCCTCCAACTGATCCAACCCAACTTGCAGCTGAATCAAAGTTTAAAAAAAGGGGATTTGTGCACACACTTCCTTTTTTTTTATTTTTTTCGCACTCTCCTATGTGCGATTTCCAAATCCACACAAATATTTTAAAAAAACCAAGTTTATTTGATCGCATTTAGAATCTGCACAAGTTTTATATTAAAAACCCGGTTCGCTTGTGCAGATCCGAAATCCGCAGAAACGAACTAAAATTTTAGAAGGAAAAAAACACATCTTGTGCGGACCCGGAATCCGCACAAGATGAGTTTGTAAAATAAACAACTTCTTTTAGGGATGAGCATCAAACCAACAAAACCGAAAATTTTAATCGAAGTGACCTAACCGAAACCGAAACCGAAGATAGTCGGTTCGGTTATCAGTTCAGGTAATTTGAAAATTTCGGTTTCGGTTTTTGTTCGGTTTTTTCCGGTTCAGGTCGGTTAAACCAAATTTAAAAAAAAAGTGTGCTTGGGGGGGCTGTGTGGATGGCCCATTAGGGTTGATGGGTATCATTATAGGTTTTATTCTTTCAATGTTGTCGTTGTGTTGAGTCCCCGCCTCTCGACTCCTCCCTCACTCATTCTCGGGTCCTCCCTCCCGTGTCCTCTCTAACTCCGCCGGGTTCGCCAGCACAGTTGTCGGCCTCCCAAGCCTCCCCTCCCGGCGTCCTCTCTCGATGTATCGTCGTCGAAGTCAGCTCCGTCTCGCCGTCCTCAAATAGCCCTGAAGTTGGCTCCGCCTCGGCGTCCTCGAACGAACCTCTAGTCCTCTGAAGTCGGCCACTCGGCGTCCTCAAACGACCCTCGAACTGCTCCTTTGTGGGCTGCCCTGAAGTCGTGTCCCACTCCACTCTTCTTTGTCTCCCTGTATGTATTCCCTTCCACGTACTCTTTTTCTTATAACTAGTAACTTCAATAGAATCAATAACACTCCACTCTAGCTACTAAATGTTTTGTTAACTTTTAACTTCTGAATGTGTTCTTCTTGTACATATTTCCTGTATATATATTTCTTAACTTTTAATTTGCCTGTGTTTCAATTGAATGCGTTGTTAAGCAGAGAACCGACTTAGGTTTTTTTTTTACGTTTTTTCGGTTTTTCTCGGTTCAATCGGTTCGATCATACAAGATAGGGAAAACTTGCGGTTTTTTTTCGGTTTTATCCTAAACCGAACCGATTTTAACCAAAACCGAACCGAAACATTCAGATTGAACTGATATTGAGCCCTAAAACAAGTTGTTTATTTTACAAACTCATGTTGTGCGGATCCCAGGTCCGCACAAGATGAGTTTTTTTTCCAAATTTTCGGTTCGGTTTTCCCAACATCGGTTCAACAAATTCCCCAAATCGATTTTCGGTTCGGTTTGATTTTTATCGATTCGGTTCGATTTTGAACCGATGCTCAACCCTAACTTCTTTGGATTACAGCACGGCCGTTCATCTATGATACGGGGTGGCCCGATCTTCCAACACTCGACACCAACAAGCAAGAACAAGATGCAATGGAGTTAGATCTAAGTGGGGAATGAAAGAGCAAGAACAAAATCAACAAGAAACAAGAAGAACAACTAAACTAAAAGGTAAGTGAAGAATAACCTCCAGATTGAAGGCAAGACACAAGGGATCTAAACTTCCAAGCACCAAAACCATTCAAATGAAGACCCTTCTTCCTACAACATGACACAAGAGGATCAAATGCCTCAAGCACCAAGAGGATGCATTGTGATTGTGTAGTAAACACCAAATCTATGGAGAAATGACATAAACCAACACAAACCAAGCTTCAAATCACAAGATCCACTCAAGAGAACCAACCAGCTCTCAAAGGGAGGAAAAGGGGTTTTATTGTTTTCATAAATGGCAAATATGATATCTACAATAGCAAGACATGCTATTTATATGTCCAAAATGCTAGAAATGAAATAAGGCCCACATTTGTCTTAAAATGCCACAAATGGCCCAAATAAAATAAAGTGCAAGATAAGTGCCCAAAAGGGCGTGCCTAGGCATTAGCTTCTCCTTGGCCTTGAACTAGGCACATGACCAATGGCGGTTGAGATGGTATGGATGTCTTGAACAAGGCCTTACAATATAGCACTAACCCGGCCAAATCAGCTTGCAACTTCTTGCCTCTAGACCGAGTCATGGGTCCATCGTCCATAAGTGGAACTTGTATATCCTTGCTTGATGGTGCCTCATCACTTTGGTTTCATGGCAGTTTACAAATAAATTCGGGTTGATGAGCTAGTTGTCAACATCCAATCCTCCATGGCTTAACGACTGGTCTCCTTGTTACTAATTCAAATGTGCTATGCCATATGATGAACTAGTAGAAGAACTGGTCTCATACAAAACCAAAAGAACTGGCCGACCGCTAAGTTTGACTCTTGTGAGTTCATCTTGTCATTGGGTATGGCTGGGGGGGGCTCCTAGTGGTATGGAAAAATCATCAATTGCGTAACGATCAATTGTTACTCATCATACAAATTTGGAATACATGAAAGAAATAAAAATTATCTTTTCGTATGTGCCTCCGAGGGTGCAGGAAAATGAAGAGTTTTGGTCAAAGTTAAAGAACTACATTCTGCATTCTAGCATGCCATGTATGGTAATCGGAGCTTTGACGAAATTCAAAATTTGCATGAGAAGTTAGGTGAGTAATCCCGAACACAACAATGTTTGACACCCTAATAAACTTTAAAAACGCGTGTGACCTTTTTGACATTCCTACCTTTGGAAACAAGTTCACATGGAGAAGGTCTAGCTCAATGGACAATAACACCTATGAAAAACTTGATCAAATCCTTGTCAGTGAACAACTTATCCAATGGTTCCCGTCCATATCGACGAAAAGCCATAGCTTATCTTCGTTCGATCATTTCCCGATATCGTGCGAAGCCTTCTCAAGGCAATATTAAAGCCCATCCTTTCAAATTTGAAAAAATGTGGACTACCCGGAGGGATTTCTAGAATGTAGTTCGACAGGCATGGAGACACAACACCAGGGGTACCCCAATGTTCAAACTAGTTATAAAAACGAAAGTTTTGAAACAAAAAGCAAATGAATGGAATAAATCTACCTTAACATCTTTAAACAAATAAAGAAGGTAGATAAAGATCTCCTTAGAATACAGACGGCAAGACTTTTTTAAGTAATGGCTAAGTTGATTCACTCATTACAATCGGCTTTCGTAGAAAAACGTAGTATCCATGATAAAACATTAATTGCACACAAAATTTTCCACTCCTTTAGAAAGAAGCAAGGAAAATGGGGATGGGTGGCCATCAAACTAGACATGGAAAAGGCCTACGATCGGCTCAGCTGGGAATTCCTCGTTCATGTCCTGGAAAAATTCGGATTCCACACAATTTATCGCATGGATAAAAGAATGTGTTGAAAAAGTTTCTTTTTCTGTTCTAGTAAGCAATGGCCCTACCGACCAGTTTAAACCCGCTAAGGGTTTGCGACAAAGGATCCTCTATTCCCATACCTTTTTGTTCTTGCTGCTGAGATCTTTGCAAGACAATTACAAAATGAATGCTCAAATACGAAGAGTGGAATTGGAATAGAAATCTCCAAAGGTGGATCAAAAATCCCATTCCTAGATTATGCGGATGGTATCATCATTTTTGCTAAAGCAAAGAACAACACATGTCAAACCATCAAAGACATTATAGATGACTACTATCAAATCTCGGGGTAGAAGGTGAACTTTCATAAATTTGCCTTCCAAACAGCAAAAAATAAAAACAATGCAGTAAGGAACCAAATAAAACAGACTTTACACATAAACGACACCATGGTGCTGGATAAGTATTTAGGTTGCCCAATTATCAACGAAAGAGTTAACAAAAATACATTCAAGTTATCATTATAAGAACCAAAGATCAATTGACAAAGTGGAAAGCAAAAACGCTCTCTCAAGAAGGGAGGAAAACGCTAATACAAGCGAATTTAACAACACAACTGAACTATCTTATGCAATCATTATTATCTCCCAAAAGCAATACATAAGGACCTAGACTAAACAAACAAGAAATTTTCTAGAATAAGCAAAACGGACATAAACCATTGATAAACTGGAATTCAATATGCAGGCCCACCAAACACGGTGGGGTGGGTATTGCCAAAGAATATGACATGGATCAAGCACTCCAGATGAAGCTACTTTGGAAGATCATCTTGGAACCAGCAAATCCTTGGGTAAAAATTGCCTCAGAAAAATACATCAAGGGAAAAAACCCATGGGAGTACAAGAAACAATAAAATACGTCATGGGAATGGTCAAAACGTATGAGCCTCTGCGAGCTCTTCCGCTCCGGACTTGTGTGTCAGGTCGGAGAAAGAAAAAGTATACACTTCTGGAAAGACCATTGGATAGATGACACGAACCTATTACCCAAAACGAACACTTTAAATATTCAATGATAGGAACCATTAAGCAACTATATCAAAGGTGAAAAAACTTGGGATACAGAGAAATGGAAACAGAAGCTCCATCTAGAAGATGTTGAGTTAATCACTAATGTTACAGTTCCCATATATTACATTCTTGACATATTATATTGGAAACCAAGTAGAAATGGTTGTTTTCAACTAACGCAACAATGAGTTGGATTCAAGAAAACAAAAAAAGTCTGGCAATTAATCTTGAATGGATCTTTAAACTAAAAATACCGCCTAAACAAAAGAACTTCCACTGGAAAGTATGCCGAAATGGATTACCAACCAAAATAAGACTTGCTTTTAACCATATATCGATACCACAAGGATGTGGGCTATGTGGAAATTCGGATGAAGATGCTTTTCACCACTTCCTGGAATTCCCTTATACAAGTCAGGCTTTTGCATCTTTAAAACCAAACATATATCAATCAATCAACCAAATAAGTCCTGCAAATCATCACCCTTTTAGCTTCATTGAGGAGAGTATGGAAAGACTGTCCAAAGAAGAATTTGAGACCGCGATATGGTGGTGCTCATGCTATATTCGCAACAAAAACATTTTTGATAGGACAAATCGTAACCAGAATCACTCTAACTCCATATTGGAACTAACCAAGAGACAGCTAGCAGATTGAAAGCAACCTCTAGTTTTTGACAAAGACAATTCTACCAAAACTAAAGCCAACGCCATCAACAAAAGACTAAAAGCAAAGTGGACCAAACCAGAAAACGATGTTGTTAAATTAATTTTTGATGGCGCGGTAAATTCTGATTGTTTTGCGTCTTTCAGCTTTGTGATCATGGATTCTAGGGGTCAACCGGCGTCTATGAATGGTGGCTTTCTCGGATGTCGATTCGTATTGCAATCTGAAGCTTTGGCGATTCATCAGGAGATTTTGGAGGCGATTCGATGTGGTGGTCCCCACTTGCTCATTGAAGGTGACAACATGCAGCTTGATAATGTTGTGTTGGAAGATTGGAGCTAACCGTGGGAGGTGGAGCTCATCCGTACGGACATACAACCATTGCTCAAAGATTTTCAGAGTTGGCACATCTCCCATATCTATAGAGAGGCCAACTCAGTTGCTGATTACATTGCTTTCTCATTTAGGCGTGTCTCGTCTCACTTGCTTGAGTCCGATCCGGTCCTGCATGACCTCATCCGTATAAATGCTCTAGGAAAGTGCCTTTTTATTGGGTCTAACCTAAATTCTTTCCGTATCAATATATATATATATAAGGGTGAGTTCGAATAAAACAAGTTTTATAGTGCTACACAGTGGATAAATCTGGACCGTTGATCTGTATGCATGATATGACACGTCATATGCATGATTTTAACAAAACAACTGAGTTACCTATATGCATGATATAAGACGTCATATGCATGATTTTAAGACGCTATATGCATGATGTTTTGCTAGTTATATACATCAAATCCCCAAATCGTGAAATTATAGGAAATAAAGTTAGTTACCTATATGCATGAGTTTAATACGCTATATGCATGAGTTTAATATGCTATATGTATGATTATAAATGTTATATGCATGATGTTTTATTAGTTGTATATATGAATATACAAATCCCGGAATTATATGAATTGAAATTATGTTAACTATATGCATGATATAACCCGTCATATGCATGATTTTAATAAGTTATATGCATCATAAATTATTAGTTGTAATTATGAATACACAAATCCCGAAATTATAGTATGCATGATATACGTCATATGCATGATTTTAATACGTTATATGCATGATAATATATGTTATATGCATGATATTTTATTAGTTGTATATATGAATACAAAATCCGAAAATATTGAAACTGAAGTTAGTTACCTATATGCATGATATAACATGTCATATGCATGATTTTAATACGCTATATGCATGATTACAAATGTTATATGCATGATATTTTATTAGTTGTAAGTACGAATACATAAATCCCGGAATTATAGTATGCATGATAAAACACGTCATATGCATGATTTAATACGCTATACGCATGATGTTTTATTAGTTGTAAATATGAATACACAAATCCCGGGATTATAGTATGCATGATAAAACACGTCATATGCATGATAATAAATATTATATGCATGATGTTTTATTAGTATATAATAAATACTCAATTTTTATATTAATACGCTATATGCATGATCTAAGTATTTGTATGCATACAGTATTATTGTATATTCATATTAAAAATCTACGCGTATTTACAAATGTAAGATTCGTATGGAAAATTCTTCTTTGATCCCATACCATACACTAACTACGTTTCAATCACCTAAAAAGCAAAAAAAAAAAAAAACAGAGCAATATTGATTTCGAACTGATATGATCGGAGATGGTTGAATTTCGCTATTTTGTTGTCCTTTGGCCAGGCATACGAATAGGGAGGACACTTCCTCATAATCAGTGAGTTCTCAGATTGCAGCTTCGTCGACGGATCTAGATCTGGAGAAGCTCCGGCTTCCGCACCCTACAGATCTAGATCTGGAGACCTTCCGACCAATGGAAGGCGTCGTCACATCTGTGGTTCCGTGGTTAGCGCTGTCGTCGATGGAATCAACATCTCCGAGAGGAGGCGACGGTGCTGGTGGTGGTGGAGAGGAGGTGACGCACGAGTGAAAAGTGGAGATCGAGAATGAGTAGACGAATGAGCGACGGTCGTACCGGCGGAGAACGAGCGACGGTCGTACTGGCGGAGAACGGGCGACGGCCGTACCGGCGGAGAACGAGCGACGGTCTCACCGGCGGAGAAGAGGAGTGAGGCGTTTTTCTGCCGGTTTCCGACGAAGAAGGGTTGTGCGAAGAACCGTTTGTGAGATTGAGTACTAGGAGAGGGAAAAGTGACTGGGTAGATATTTCGTTTCACAAAATCGCCGTTTGATAAAATAAATGATGATTGTCTTCCCATTTTAGATTAAATCTTGGCCATTGTTTTTGTTTTCATCCAATGGCTTAAATTTATTCACTCTGTATCACTCTAAGATAGTGTATCACTTTAACCTAATTTTATATATATATATATATACACATACATACATAAAATTGGGTTCAAGTGATACACTATGTTATGGTGATACAGAGTGGATAAATTTGGGTCATTGGATTAAAACAAGATCAATGGCAAAGATTAAAACAAAAATCCCAAATTCACTCTACCCCACCCTCCTCCAATTTTCTCCCGATCTGCGTCGTTTCTTCCTCCCCACTCCATCCCATGGCCGCATCTCTGCAATTGCTCGATTAGGTGAGCGAAACGTCGGCTCGCACCTACCGTGCTCCAACATCACCACCATAGTCGTCGGGAACAAGGTCCTCCCTCCGCCGGCGCGATCCGGAAGGATCTCTCGGATCTGGTGTCTCCGATCTCGAGCTTCCATGTGAAGACTGGATCTCCGTTTCTTCTCAACGCGTACCCGTTCTTCACGTACAAGGCGAGTCCGAAGCGGATCCCGCTTGATTTCGGCAGAGATCTCGTCCGATCTTACGTTAGCGACGCCGCCGAACGCCTCATCCACCTCTTTTGCGTCGTTCCGCGCCAGCCTCTCATCCACGATGACCTCCTCTTACGCTACTCCGACGCCGAGATCGCCACTCACCTGAGCGATTCGGCGCCGGAGAACGAGCGGAGGTCGGAGGGGCGGTGGTTGTCGATTTGTTGCTGAGTTAATTTTCCATCCCTAGGTGTTGAGTTACGACCTAGGGTCTCTGCTGGATTTAGAGTCAATCTTTTGATTTCGCCTAAACAATGACTTCAAAGTAGACATAGAGATTGAGAAAAAATGAATTGTTTCTGAAATCCATCTTTCATTCTATTGTCATTATTCGTTTTTCTCTTTTTCACGATTGCTGTTGTTTACTATCTTCAATGATTTATGGTCTGGCTATAGTGTGTAGTTGCATAATTTGTACAAGTTATATAAGCCAGCTCTTAGTTTGGATTTAAGGGAGTGAGTGTGTAGTTGCATAATTTGTACAAGTTATATAAGCCCGCTCCTAATTTGGATTTGAGGGTGGTCACTGAAATGTAGGCGCTTCAAGTCAGACAACATAGTTGTTCTTTGTGCAAGCTTTTTTTTTTTTTTTTTGATAGAAGAGCTACTAGCTCATACAAGCAAACATTAGGCAACCAGATTATTACAAGGCCAGCCTAAATCATCACAACGGATGATCTTAAAAAAAAGAAACAGCCCGGGCTGTTGACTCAACAACCCTTTAAGCTGGATTACAGATAAAGAAGGAAAAAGGTGAATGGAGGTAGATAGAGTAGACAAAGCGTAATTAAGACTAGTAAGATTAACTTGACGCTTGGCAAGAAAATCGGTTGCTTGGTTGCACTCCCTGAAACAATGTAAAAAAACAACATGAGGAAGATGCGAAAGAAGGTTTCTGATGTCGTTTATAATAGATAGGATTTCCCATGGGATTTTCCAAAGACGCTTCAATGAATTGATAACTGTTAAGTTATCTCCTTCAATAATTAGCTTAGAGCAAGAGGCAATATTAATATTTTGTAGAGCAACAAGAAGGGCAGGAGCTTCTGATTGAACAACAGAGAGGTTAGATAGTTCAGTCCTACCACATTTCAAAATCTGGCCATGTTCATTTCTAAGGATATATCCGGCATAGGAATTTGCATTTCCATGTTTAGAAGCGTCAAAGTTTTATTTGATAAATTGTGTAGGAGGTTTATTCCAAACCCCTTGAATTTTCCTTAGCGGTTTTTTATTAAAATTTTTTTGTGAGACTTTCTGTTGAGCACTGTCCCATTCAAAGGACTGTGAAAAAGCAAGATCTGAGGGAAGTTTATCCGGGTTAATTCTAGAAGGGTCAAAAAGTATAGCGTTTCTATGTGCCCATAAAAACCACCAAAGGAAGTAAAGAGGGGTAGTGTATGTATTTTTCTTTAGAGTGTTTTGAATATTATCTGCAAAGGATTGAGAAGTAGTAAGTTGAAAGCTGTAATTTAAAAGGATTCCCAACCTAGCAATCATAGACTGGGTCAATGTGCATTCGAAGAAGAAATGATTTAAATTTTCATTAGATAAATCGCAGAGAGAGCATCGGTTCGGGACGCAGTTGACAAATCTGTTAAGCCTGTCAGTAGTTGGGAGACAATCAGCGCATGCTTTCCAGAGGAAGTTATGAATTTTAGGTGGAAGTTTGGTTTTCCAGATCCAAGAGATGTCGTCTCTAGGAGCCGAGTTTGGTGTTGCTATTAGAGTAGAGGCCGTCCGGACCAAAAAAAATACCAGTAGAAGCCGGAAGCCAAATAAGGCGATCCTCAAAAGCGGTAACTGGAATTCTTATTTGGGAAATGGTTTGTACAATTTGTGGTGGGAGGATATGATTTAAAGCAGTTATATCCCAAGAGTAGTTGGGAAGAATAAAGGTTGAGACTCTTAGGTTCATATCAATATTGTCAAAAAATGAGATAAGTTCAGTGTTGGGGACCCAAGGATCAGGCCAAAATTTAATGGAGGTTCCATTCCCGACCAACCAATGAACGGCGGGAAAAAATTGATCACGTAGGTTTAAAAGACGGCCAAACTGCCAAGAACAATTCTTTTTTTGATATTGAGAGAGAGATTGGTTATTGAGATATTTTACAGACACAATTTTAACCCAGATGTTATCAGGCTAAGCAACAAGTTTCCATAAAAGTTTCATCTGTAAAGCAAGGTTTATATTAAGAGCAGATTTTAATCCTAATCCACCTAGCTCTTTAGGAGTACAAATTTTCTCCCAACTTAGAAGAGGGTGATGATTAGTATTGAATTTATTCCAAAAAAATGATCTTGCTACTTTGTCAATCTGGTTTAATGTTCCTTGCGGAAGAAGGAAGCTTTGCATGAGATAGTTAACCTTGCTTAATAAGCATGATTGGATAAGGACCACCCTTCCAGCTTGAGAAATGGAGTTTGCCTTCCACTGGGAGAGCTGTTTTTTGAGATTAGTTATTGTGTTGTTAAACATACTGTTCTGCACTCTACCTTTGAAGATATGAATTCAAAGATATTTTTCCATTGAAGAAGTAACCTGGATATTAAGGATACTTGCAAGGGAGGCAGAAGAATCCCTTGAAATATTCGCAGATGTTTGGATTGAGCTTTTGTGGTAATTAATCGATAGGCCCGAAAGACGGGTAAAATGATCAAGAAATTGTTTAATATACTGAACATTTTCATTGTTCGCTTGTGCAAAAATTATAGTATCACCAGCAAAGCTGAGGAAGGGAATTACGGTTCCATTCTTAACAAGTTGAATGCCAACATGTTTAGTAGAGGATGAGGCCTCATTCTGAAGGGTCCTAGAAAGGAATTCCATAGCCAGAACGAAAATGAAAGGTGCCATTAGGTCTCCTTGTCTGATTCCGTATTGGGGAGAGAATTCAGAACCTGGTTCATTGTTAACAAGTACCGAAGAAGAGGTAGTCGTAATACATGTCATGACTAAGTCGATCCATTTTGGATGAAAGCTAAATTTAGTCAAAATTAGTCGGATAAAATTCCAGTTTAATTTATCATATGCTTTTTCTAGGTCTAGCTTAATGGCCATCCAACCAACCCGGCCGTTTTTCTTTTTGTGAAATGAATGGAAAATTTCATGTGCTATAAGAATATTATCTTGAATAAGTCTACCTTTAACAAAGGCACTCTGAAGAGGGTGAACTATTTGTGGAAGTATGTCGGTGATGCGGTTAGAGAGTATTTTAGTGATGACTTTATAAATAGTGTTGCATAAACTTATCGGACGATAATGGTTAATAGTTTGTGGCGTGTCTATTTTAGGGATTAGCGCAATAAATGTTTTGTTCATTGAACGCAACATGAGTTCTGAATGAAAAAAAGCGTTCACAGCAAGGATAAGTGATGAGCCAACTGTTGGCCAGTAATGTTAATAAAATTCAGCTGTAAACCCATCGGGACCCGGCGTTTTATCAAGCGCAAGGTCAAAACCGAACTTCTGATTTCTGCAGGCGTCGGTGATTTTGCAAGTTGTACATTATCTAGTGCATTTACCATTGTCGGGATGATATCTAAATCACCCGGACTTTGAGCACAAGCTGGATTAATTTGGAATCTCGTAGTTAATTCTTCGGTAATTTCCTGAGAGATATTATCATGATCCGTAATGTTTATTCCTTCAGATGTTTGAAAAGAAAAGATGTTCTGCTTGAATCGTTTAATTTTAGATATGGTTTAGAAGTATTTTGTATTTTTATCTACATTTTGAAGGTGCGTCGTTTTAGCCCGTTGTTGCCAAAATTTATGGTGAAATTCAATGAGAGCGTTATATTTATTCAGGTGTTGTTGTAATTTGACTAAAATTTGGGAATTTGACGGGTCTCGAAGTAGGCTTGATTGGAGATCTTGCAATAGTTGTTCCGATATTTTCAATTGTTCAAAGTTATAATGAATGTGTTTTTTAGCCCAAGTTTTGGAGTATTTTTTTAGTAGTTGCATTTTCTGGGTAATTTTAAACATAAATGATCCATTCATTTTGTAACGCCAGACTTTTTTGACAAGGTCAGAAAATTTTGGCTTTGTGATCCAGGCGTTCTCAAAGCGGAACGGGTATTTAAAGTATTTTTTATGTTTATCAAGATTGAAACTAATCAGACAATGATCTGATGTGGTAAAGGGGTGATGACGTGTTTGTATATGTGGGAAGGTTGTTAATAGAGATTGGTGAATTAGGACCCGATCCAAACGTTCAAAGGTGTTATGAACTGAGGTATCACTTTGTTGGATCGTTAGTACTGAGGGACGTCCTTTACTTTAGTAAAGGCGTCCTTAGATTAGGCGTCCCTACGAGGAGTAGGGACGTCCTTGAGTAATGCAGCGGAAATTAAGTACTGAACAGATAAAGAATGAACGCAGTGAATTATAGAAGAACCACTCAAGACCAAGTAGTCCTTGAGTGTAAACCTCTACCTCCTTGGAAGATTTTTGAATAGTTCTTTCCTTTATATTGAACGTCCTTACAGTTGTACTGGCGAGTCTTTACAGTTCTCTGGTACTTAGCTTTTCCCTAAGTCCACTAGTAAAGGACTCCTCTAAGCCTACAACTTAAGCTGGTTCAATCTACTAAAGAACTCTATTCCTACGTTCTGCAGTACTTCGCAGAACTCTCGTTCTCTCTTTTTGGGTTTTCTCTTACAAACTGTTTTTGTGATTTGGTTACAAGTCTCACTCGATCTAACACAAGTTCTAGCACTGTTCTTGAGTTCTTGGGTTAGTTCTTCGTGTTCATGAGTGAGTCGCTTTCTCTCTGATTCTCTCTGAATATTCCTGAAAGCGTTGGCGTCACAATAAATGCCTTGGGGCTATTTATAGGACTTGGGGAAGGGCGTCTTTTCACTGGGATGATCATGCCCTTCATGGACGTGGCTACAGGATCTTCCTCCACGTAGTAGGGCGGTGATGAGGAAGCTTCTTGTATCCAGCTGTGTATGATGAACTCCGCTACAGGATTGGCCGCCACGTGTTGATGGACTCTGCAACAGGATCGTCCGCCACGTAGTGTTGGACTCCGCTACAGGATCGGTCTCCACGTGTCCTTGGATGATCAAACATTGTCGAGTGATGTCATCCTGTCGGCTAGTGAGTAAGGACTCCTTTCTTGCGTTCCTACTTGCTTGGGACTCCGTCCTTGCTCAAGTAGTCTCTAGCTGGTCCTTACTTCCTGTTAGCTAGCGTCCCTGAGCTTATGGGACGCTCATACACACTTGTTGTCCTTTTGGTCACTAGCGTTCCTGAACACTTGGACAACTTTATTAGAATCAAAGTGAGTTTGTCATATCAAAACTAAGGGACGGTTGTGTGGAACACTAACAAGTATGCAAGCGTTCTTGATAGCGTCCCAACACACTTTTACGCCAAGTAAAAGGGAAATCAGTAGTTGTAGTATTCAGAACACCTAAGGTGTTTTGAATGTTCAGAAGACGGTTAAATCTATTAGGAGTTGGGGAAACCCCACCCATTTTGTCATTAGAACAGTCAATTTCATTGAGATCTCCAATAAGGATAAACGGACAATTTATGGAGTTAAGTATTTGTGAGAATGAATCCCAAAAGATAGTTTTATGCTCCTCGCCGTAAGGAACATAAACAAATGCTAAAATTAGCGGGTTAAGTGCGTCATTGTTTTTGATGATAATGTAATTGGTTGATTGAAGGAGCAATTGGAATTTTCGAGTGAACTCGTTCGTTAGAATAAAGAGTGCAATCCCTCCTTTTGTGCCAATAGAAGGCGAGAAAATACACTGATGAAATCCGGTTTTTCTAATGATCGATTCCGTAGGTTGAATAGTTGTTTTAGTCTCCGCAAGACATAAGAAGTCAATTTTGTTAAGTTTTCGTAGGAAGGCAATTTCATCCCAGAAATTGGGCCTCCTAATCCCCCTCACATTCCAATAGGCAATAGTCATAATAAATTTCGTTTTAAGTGACATTGAAAGAAATGTTTAAAGAGATAGCTGGAGAGGTTAGAAATGAGTGGTATTTGTTTGACTGAAACTGCTAATTTTTGTATTGAGTAACATTCGATAAAATGTTTAAGGAGATAGCTGACGAATTTAGAGCAGAGTGGTAATTGTTTAGCTAACAATGAAACAAACATTGTGAGTTCAGAAAGGGGTTGAACACCACAAACAGCGTAGCTAACCTTGAAGTCAAATTGATTACAACTTGACAAATTTCTGTGAATACTAATGGGAAAAAAACCAGAAGCAAAAAATGTACAGCTCTGAATTAGTACAAGAGCTGTAATCTGTGCAAGTTTTAGCAAAGGAGATGTATACAATTGATCCAAAACAAACATAGACAAACTGCAATAAGGTCTTTCAATGTAAATGTGATGAATAGCAGCATAAAAGCAAGCATGAGCTTGATTACAATTCAGATGTAACACATCAATTGATATTCTGATATGATTTAGCAGACTCTTTTTGCATAATAATTGAGAGATCTCAGCAGAAGCACTGGTAATAAACTTGGAAACCAAGAGAAGAGTAATATTGAGAGGGTATATCATATAGGTTTTGACAATTGAATGCAAGAAAATAGTACTTTTAAGTTGATCTGAGCCTGGAAGACAGAAATAGCAGCAACAGAGGCATGATAAGCAGTTAGGATGTTGTATTATATTTCAACATAAGTGCAAACATGTTAATGTAAAGTGAGAAGCATGAATGCAACAGAGGCAGAGTTTAATCTGGAAAATAAAGCTGTAAGAGAAGAACTTACTGAAACATCAAGCCCAAGTTATACTGATAAAGTCATGTTTAGCTAACTTTAGGAGCTTGGGATAAAAGATGAACACATAGCAGTAGTAGATAAGCTGGTATATTATACAGGAGGTGGAAACCTCATCAAAAGTTACAGGAACATAATTGGTATGATAAATAGGAATTTGCCAGTTTTCTAGAGGTCTTAGAAAGCATTTTTGGAAACCCAAAACTGCCCAGTTTTCATCATTTGACTTAGTTTGTAATTGTTGGGAGAATAATAGCAAAGCTTCAACCTCAAAACAATGAAGGAGCCTAAACCAAAATTGACCCAGCACAATCACATACTGGCAAAGGAAGCATGTGGCCCAAGCAACTGAGTAAGTTTCAAACAGTAATGGATACAACACCTCAACCCTAGGACAGCAGCAAGACCGTCCTACAGGGAGGTCTTGAACCATTAGGATCATCATAATTTGCAAAGTTTGCAAAGTTTGCAAAGTTAGGACAGGCCTTAATTGGATGTGATAATAGGTAGCCAACAAAGTATCAAGTGAAGTTTCAGCCTTATTAGGCAAGTGTTTTAGATCCAAGATGTCATCAAAGTTGGTATGAAAAGTTTCAATCACCCTCAACCCTCCTACCCACAAGCCCTCAACTCTCCTAAGATGCTGAGAAGCATCAAAACAAAGGAAGTCAGGTGAGAGAGGAAAGAAGAGGATGATAAGTTTGATAGAGTGATAAAGGTGGAAGATATTACCATTGATAGAGAAGGAAGTAGAGGGAAGCCAAGGTAAAGGGAGATGAGCATAGCAAATACAGGGATGGATCCGAATCCAGCATAGCCAAATTCCAAGAAGAAAGTGGACAACCTGGAACAAGCAAACACAACACACCCACAAAGACCAAAGCCAACAGAAGTAGCACGAAAAGCATAGAACAGACAACAAGGAAGAGATCACACAAGCAGCAAGAGGATTTCGAAAGGGACAAGGAAAGTAACAGGAGCAAAGGCAAAGAGGAAGGGAGCAACAAGACAAGAAACAAACCAAATTTGGGACAGATAATGATGCAGAGAAGGTTCATTCAGGGGAAAACAGCAAAAGGCATAAACCAAACACCAGGCAAGAAGAAACCTTAAGCAAACCCTAACACAACAAGTCAAAATAGGCAAGCGGTAGAACAAAGTTTCACGGCGCAAACAGATACGGAAGTCGGCAAGCCAAAAACCCACACAAGAGACACAACAAACACCAGGAGCAACGATCAAGTAAAATAGGAGATGGAAAGTGAAAATAGCATGCCAAGCAAACAATAGACGGTAGTAGATCTGAGAAGAAAGGAGATGAAGAATAAAGAGAGGTTTTGAGAGAGGTAGGGATACCTGTTCATTAGGGATCGAGATTGCAAGAGCAAGGGGAGGCATAGAGGACACCAACGGCAAGGCACAACAGCTCCGAGAGAGGACCAGCCACCAAACAACGCCAAATCCGAGCACCACCGACGGCGGAAGCAAAGCCAGGCATCCAAAGCAACCGAGATACAGAGCAACCACACGCAGGAGAGAAACGACACCATAGCAAGGGAGGAGGAGGAGTAAAGGCAAGGGGTCAGACCGCAGCTTGATCGGGAAGAAGCAAGTCCAAGGTTCAGGGAAAAAGGAAGAATGGAAAGGTTGAAGGAGAGGAAAAAAGCATGGCGGCTGAAGAGCCAAGCGGTAGGGTTAGGGTTTGAGGGGAAGAGGGGAATTTGAAAAGAGGAGAGAGAATGGAGAGAAATCATTCTTCAGCAGCGAAATATGCTTTCTTTGTGCAAGCTTTTGAAAAATCTTTGTGTGGTAGTCATGAATATTAAGAAATGAGAAGATTAAATTAGATAATACATCTGTTTGCTATATATTTGTTGTTGAAAGAAAATTGCCCAATTTGTTGATGCAAAATGATGAGATAGAAGATGTGAAACATTGAGCTAGTGACCTAATAAGAAATGTTCGAATGTACCACTATGTTATCAGATTAACCGCTGACGCGGTATTCCAATTGGCGATTTCGGATCGTTCTATAAAATATCATGCATATACTATTTATTATCATGCACATAACGTATTAAAATCATGCATATGGCATGTTATATCATGCATATAGGTAACTAACTTCAGTTTCTATAATTCCGGATTTGTGTATTCACATTACAACTAATAAAATATCATGCATATAACATTTATAATCATGCATAAAGAGTATTAAAATCATGCATATGACGTGTTATATCATGCATATAACGTATTAAAATCAGGCTTAGGCTAAATACATGTACAGATCCCTGAAATTGTGCCGAATAGTCATTCAGAACCCCGAACTTTCAACTTTGCCAATTAGACACCCCAACTTGACTTTTGTAACCTATTAAGTCCTTGGTCGCTGATGTGGCAGGATGCGTGTAAATTAAACGCCTTTAAACTTTTCTTTAAGAGAGTGAAAAGATGATTTGGCCTTTTTAAATTTATTTTATGTTTTCTCTAATTTTTTTTTCTTTTTTCTTTTCTCTTCACTCTTCTCTCTCTTCCCCTTTCCTTTCTTCTTCCTTCCACCATTTTTCTAGATCTGGACAAATTCTCATGAGATTTGGGCTCATCTTCAGTCAATACAAACCCCCACCATTTTTTCTTCTCTCTTTCATATCAAATCAAGATGTCCCTTGCGGCCTCATCTTCCGTTTTCGGTCGGGAAGCCATCCAGATCTGAGAGAGAAGTGGTTTTCGGTCAGATCCAAAGAGGGTTGGGCTTTCACACAAAACACCAGCGGGAGGAGCCTTCTCATAGTCGGAGAAAGTGGTTGTATCGGGCCCACAGGAAGGGCGAGGGAGCAAGGCATAACGACGATGTCGGCGTTGACGGAAAGCGGTCGAGAAGACGATGGCAGTCAGCCATGGGACCTCGGTTGCCGGAGTCGCCGCAAATCTGAGGATATTGAAGGGGAGGATGAACGAACAGCCATGGACGACCATGGATTGTTGTGAGAGAAGGCCATGGATTGTGGTGAGAGAAGACATAAAGAGAGGTTGAGGATGAAGTATATTTTTGGGTAGAAATTGAATAAAAATTAGATAGATAAAGTTTGTTAAAAGATTTGAGATTTTTTTTTATTTTCTTTGTCTATATATATACTGTATCTATTTTTTGTTTTATTAAAAGCATGACATGGAATATATGTGTGACATGGCGTATATGTGGCATGAATTGAGAGTCCTAGTGTCAAAATATTTGTACACATCAGAGCGCGTGGAATCCACGACAAAAACAAATATCGATTAGGGGTTCAATAGGTTACAAAAATCAAGTTGGGGTATCAAATTGAAACATTTCAAAGTTGAGGGTCCTAAATGACCAATCGCTACAAGTTTAGGGGGCCGCTTATGTATTTAGCCATTAAAATCATGCATATGACATGTTATAGCATGCATATAACATCTATAATCATGCATATAACGTATGAAAATCATGCATACGACGTGCTATATAACGTATTAAAATCATGCATATGACGTGTTATATCATGCATATAACATTTATAATCATGTATATAACGTATTAAAAGCATGCATATGACATGTTATATCATGCATATAGGTAACGTAATTTCAGTTCCTATTATTCCGGGATTTGGGGATTTGATGTATATAGTTAGCAAAACATCATGCATATAACATGTATAATCATGCATGTAGCGTCTTAAAATCATGCATACGACGTGTTATTTCATGCATATAGGTAACTAGCTTGTTTTATTAAAATCATGCATATGACGTGTCATATCATGCATACAGATCAACGGTCCAGATTTATCCATTGTGTAGCACTATAAGACTTGTTTTATTTGAACCCACCCCTACATACATATCTATATAAGTCATAAGATTTAGAGCCACCACATTGCACCACATAAGATTTTTCCACGTGTCGCCTCAATAGTTCGCCACCTAGGATTTGTCATATGTCGGTCTATCATTGCTCCGTGTCACATATTATTACTATTCATTCATGTCATACCTATATTTGTTCACATGAGATTTTTACCAAATAGGTAAATATAGAAATTGTTTATAATTTTTTTTTGTAGTTATACAAATCTTATTTATAGCATATTAATTAAGATACTACTTAAGAAAGAAGGTTTTTGATAATTATATATTTCAAAAGATATTCTTATTAAATAGTCAAAGTATTTTATTTTCTTAATTAATTAGTCTTTTTTAATTAAATATTTATAGTTGAATTGTATGTTTACTTAAATTTATATATTATTTATTAAATTTATATTTTTCATCACATAAACATGATTGATTAGAATACTATGCTAAAAAATAGAATACTAAAAATATATCCAAACTTAGAATATATAATGAACTTCTTAAAATCATGTATTAAATAATTATGTAAAATTGTATTAAAAAAATTAATAAAGTCCGCACATAACAATCTTAATAAAAGTCCGCACAAGGTGCTATGCTAAGTATAATTCTAGAACTTGTTTATGCTTGTTAGTTGTTACTATCATTTTGCCTACGTCTGATCCGAACTAGAAAACGGCGTCCTCTTCTTCTCAAGTAAAGTGCGGAAATATTATGCAGATACAAAATATTCTGTTTAGTCCTACATTGGTAATGTTACGGGGGTTGTATGCACATGAGATGAAAAGACATCCACTGGATAACCATCCGAACCTCCATTCAAGGAAAATAAGGATTGCATTCAGGAATTGGGTCAATCTTAATGCATGCTAAAACAGTTATAATTTCTTTGTTCAAATTACATGCCCGAACTAAACCCTATAAAGAATTTGCAGGTCAGCTACTGCTGAAAGTTGAAACTATGCAACCTAAACCTGATGCAAAAACAGCTTCTAAAGACCCTACTGCTAGTCTTGAAATATACTCTCTCCCTCTATGTCTATTCCCCTCTTTACTAATCCTTTTTTGTTTAAAATCTAATCCATAATATGTACGGGCTGGAGCTTTTATAGTTTTCTCCCCCAAGTCCTTGAGATTCCCCTTCTTCCCGCAATTTAGACAGACGCTACCAACTCTCGGAGATGAAGCCATATTCACATACTTGCCTGTAAACTGCCACACCAACTCACCCAGCTACCTGGAGGGTTGGTCCGAAGCGGCTGTGGCCGAGCTCATGCTTGGACCACCCCCGTTCTCTGGTGGGGGAGCTGCTCCCCATTTGCCCTCACCTTCCTGGGGCTCAATGACATGGACGCTTCCATCAGTGAGCCCAAAAGCAAACTGACAAGGTTCTGACGGGTGAGCTGCTATTACATTTGGATGAATTCTTGGGCTGTTATAAATAGAAAATGTCACTCAGTCAGACAGTCGGTTTTGCATAGATCCTAAGAACATCCACAATGGAGAATAGGAGATTGATTTCTTATCTTTTTTATACAAAATAATTAATTAATTGAGGAGATTTGTTAATACATATCAGAAAAATCTTTCTTATTTTTCAGATACTAGTCTTGCAGTAGAAATCTGTTCTGCAAAACTCTGATTTTGTCAGAGATTGTTTTTCTGTTCTTTTTTTCTTTTTTAGTAGAGAAATCCCTAAGATTTTCTCCATTGCATATGCTTTAAGAATTGCAAGCAACAAACCCTAGTTTTGCACCCTAACAGATTTATTTCATCGTTGAACAAGCTATTACCTGCCAATTGAAGGCAAATAGGCAGCTGGATTGATCAGGCACCTTAGAGTTACTGTTGAAGCAGCGAGAACATCCAGATTTCCGTTTGCAAAGCAAACGTAGATGCATTGGCTATCACAAGAAAATGTAGCATCCATGATAGCGCCAATTGGCTGAGGAGGAATCCACTACAAAGCACAGTTAGGCAAAGATGTGATCTCAATGTCCACTTCAGATGGGCCGTAGAATTAAGCAAGTGATCGATGTAAGGAAATGAACATTAGTGATTCGGACCAACCTGTTTTGCATTGTCCAGCTTTGGTGCTTCATAAACGACAACCTGAGACTCGTGGACAGCAAGGACATGAATTTGATCTTGGTGAAATTGAACACGGGTATGAGCTTGAGAGTTTGAATTTCGTCCACCTGGTATCTGCAAGAATTTACTAGCTTGCTTTTCCCAAGCATTGGTGCTCCAAACACATAGCTGCAGGATAATACACACTTTTTTACATCAACCATTAAAGCAAAGAAAGCATTATTTCGTCATTAAGCAGCAAAATAATCTTTAAGGACTATCCACACCTCCTATTAGAGGTTCCATAATCAAAGATCTATTCAAGCAAAGTATTTACTAGGATCTCAACGCTATACCTGACTATCAGCACCAGAAGAAACCAGAACATTAAGAGCATTAGAGAATGCAAGACCTGTAACTTTCTTCTGGTGACCTTTTAGTTTGCATTTAACCTGTCAGAACAATATCAGTGTCTACTTAATCAAAGAAGTGCTTGTTCAAGCTTACATATGTTACTTATAGATTAAGAATTAAGGATATTACAGAACCTCGTCAACTCGGACGTTGTAGATCTGAATCGTAGAATCATTCATTCCTATGGCGATATAATTATTATCCTGTGGGTGGAAGGCCAATGACGTTGTTGCCGGAGGGGGAGACATGAATGTCGTCATTGTCTATTGAAGAAGAAATTGACGTAAAACACATTACAAATATCATGTGTTTCACTACACATTTATATTAAAAACCAAAGCTAATTTCAATATGGTGACATGCATAAGAAAGGCTTACCTTAAAAGTCGTCATATTGAATAGGGAAATTTTGCCTCCGGATGCTGACATTATATACGAGTCATTGTTTGAAAGAGAAAAGCATGGGACTGCATCTTCTAGATTTCCCTCACCAAGCACATTAGTCATTTGTATTCCACTAGTAGGTTGCCACAATTGTGGAGGCAAATTCGTTGTCGACAGCATAAGAAGAAAAGAGTTGCTGGAGAATTCTATTTTTAAAAAAGATATTGAAGTGATTCTTTGAAACAGGAAATAACTACCTTTCCAGTCACGTTCCGATCATTCCTCTGCCATTTCCATAGCTTGTGTACAGCATTTCCAGCTAAAGCCAGCAATGCAGCACCAGAATTTGTGTAGATTAACCTCATTATCTGACATGCAAGAAACATATACTCATCAACATGCCAAAAGAAGAAAAGAAACGATTTCCAAACCCATACATCCCACACCTTCTAGCAAAATAAGAGGATGAAATTATGGCCGCAATGCATACCCTTACAGCCAGGGTTTGATCAGGAAGCCTTAGAGAACGAAGGTGAGATGGTTCATTAATCTCAGTCAGGTTCCATACTCCACATTTTTCAGGATCACCTGACCTCGTTTTCACATCTATCAAACTTCGATTGTCTCCATTCTGCAAGAACACATTTTGATTATAACACTAGGCAAACACAACTAAATCAAGTAGAAAGACCGCTTCATTATAAGATAAAAAAATTCAACATAAGGAAAATAAAAGCTGTCATCCAAAACAATTCAATTCAACCCCTATAACCATACAAGTCCAATCATTTCTGTCACATGCACACATCTGTCAGGGAAACATACACTTGTCCCAGTTCCCGTGCTATTAGGCCCCAGATTTGCAACTAGAGGACCCTGCAAAGGTGACAGTGTTAACCCATGTATTTCTATGACATTACTTGCTGAATGAACATGTAGGGTTAACTTGCCTTCATCGCTGAACGAGAAGCATCAAGATTACGACTTTCCATTGAGCGCATCAATCGAACACCATCGGTATTTACAAGTATTTTAATCCCATTGTCACTAGTTGAAACGGCCAAAAGGAATCCCTCCTTGTTAAATCGTAGGCATGGAGAAGCCTGAAAGGTCACCAGAAAATGACAAACATATTAAAACACCATCCACAATAGATATACCTTCTAATGAGAATCTATAAGAATCATTACCGGAAGACCACCATCAGCATCTATTGTTGCCACCAGATTAGTGTTGTCCATGTCCCAGACTTTGATAAGAAAATCATCACCAGCAGCCAAGAACCTATTCTTAGTTGTATCAAACTGCACAACACCAATTGACCTCTTTCCGAAACCATTATATGCTCGCTTGACGGCCCCTTCAGTCTCATTCCATTCAACAAGGAAGGATTCACCTTCTTTGTTGGTACCACATGAGAACAGCCTAATACATGGGTTTCCATAGAAAAAATATCAACTATTTTGCAGTTCTCATCCATTGAAAAACTATAGAATACATAGTAATTTGCAAACCTAGTCCCATCAGCTGTGTAAGCCATCGCTGTGCAAGAGTGACCTGGAGCATTATAGTCAACTCTTGAGCCAGCGTTGTCATATAGCCATGCCTTAATCTTTCCATCAGTGGCGGTAGAAAAGATGAACTATTAAAGAAGAGGAACAAAAGCATAACAATATTATCATGCCAGTAAACTCAATTCATCTTATACTGTGCAACACATCACATAAAATTATATTGTAATAAAACTATTTTTAGAGATTCATATATAAAGTAATGTTTGATTGGCAGTAGATTTATATAGGAAACAGTATCTTTGGGTTACTAAATAGAAAGTTTTACATCACAAAATTGTTGGCAAATCTGATTGACAGGTTGACAATTGCAAGTGCAATAAAATCGAGGAGTCTTGTGCTAGGGAATGTAGCACTCATGACTCACGAGTAAGGGAAGAAAACTGCAGACAACATTTCAATACAATCATTTGAAATATTTATTGTACTTTTCTATTGAAACCTCATCTACATACAGAAAATTTAATAGTATAGTAGTAAAGCAAATAATGTCATTGAAAAAGAACATTACATCGGGTACATACAAGATAGAGCTGAAAACAGGAATTAAACTTGCATTTTCTGTTGCAGCCACGATCAGATGTTACCTGAATTGTTTCTTTATGATGTGGGCACACTGAATAAACTAGAGCTTCATGACCCTCAAATGCATACAACTTGCCACCATTAACAACATCCCACACCTGCAAAGACGTAAGTATTCATATACGAGGACGGATAGCACCAGCAACAATACCAAGCATGCTGTATTGATGTATATTACTGAGCACAAGTTACACAACAAACCTTGATAATCTTGTCTTCACCACAGGTTACAATGCAGAGTTGTTTATTTGGGTATGCAAAAGCCAAGTCGCTCACGTTACCAAGATGTGCATCAATCTAGAAGAGTCAACCCCAAAAATTTAAACGATTTGCACGGAGGAATTATCACTGTATACAACATCAGAGATTTTTGTGGTCTATTGAAGTATGCAATAAGAACTAACCTCAAGCATATTTCGCAAATCGTCGCCAAAATGATAGGAATAAACATGCACAATATGTTTCGAGTAAGCAACACCTGTGTCAAAGTAAAGCGTAATTGCTTCGTCATAAGATAACTCTCATAGCCCTAAACTCGGAGAACATAATGCTGATGTCCTCTTAACTGATCGACCTTTCCAGATTTCGTAACTTCCACTATGCAGCAAAAATTGACACAAGTGCTATGGCAGGACAAGGAAAAGTTACCAATTAGCAATCCATCAGGACTCCACTTGACACGATTTACTGAAGCAGCGTACTCATTCTGCAAAGAAACCTGTAAAAACTGATCTAGAATTAGCTAAAGAAGGTCCACTACAGGCATGCCATATTCAAACAAATATAGGATCTCTTACCTGTAAAGCCACTGAGCGGGAACCAACATCTCAAACCTTAAAATTCCTAGTGACAAGTTTTGACTTGCTATTGACTTCCCAAACAGTAATATCACCAACATTTGTCCCCACTGAAAAAGAAACCCAAAATCAAGGAATCAGATTAACATAACGATCAAGAAGAGATAAGAGTGTATTTAAAAGGACTTCAATTCAGAGATTACAAACCAAGAAGTAACGACTGTTGCTGTGGATGGAAATCCATGCTCTTGACAGCAGATCCCTGATTTATATTAGTAATAACATTCTTGGGAATATCATCAGTCGAATACATAATATGGGCATGGCTTTGACCAGAAAATGCCATAGGCATAATGTTTAAAGGCACACTATTCCCCTGGAAGGCACACAGAACAAAGAGTTGGTTAATATAAACTCCAGGTTTACACCTGATTCACGTATCAAACAAAAACAGAAATCAAGCAGTGCATAGCAGAACCCTATATGCAGAAGTACATATTATTACGTATCAGTGAATTATGTAAAGATAACCACCAGCTAATTTAACCTAGGGAAACTAATACCAAAAAATGAGGCTTTTCCAATGTATTCAAACAAAATTATTTCAAATGCATGTAAAGCTGGGAGATCAATGGAGTATAAAATAGTAGATCATCGTATATCAGCAACGAATACCTCCTCCGGAATATGAAAAGGTCTCGTTCTCTTCATCACATATTCCGAGTCTGCTATCTGATAGTCCATTGCAGGAGGAGCATTGGTTGGAGGAGTCCTCGGTCGTTTTAGCATTGGTGATACTGGCAACAAAAAAAACGGTAAGGTCTACAGTCTGAAAGCAATTTCAACTCAGTATACAGAGTACTAATGAAAAATGTGGCCTCATTTGTTATATGAAACGCTCTAGATCTTTATGCCAAACTTTTAGAACGTATTTTTCACAATCAATAGTATGCATGCCTCACACTTGATGCCTAGTACGTAATTTCTTGCATGCCAAGTCTGGGCAATCAGACAATTGAGAATAGAAAGTCAGATGGATAAATCCAAAATTAAGAGGTGAAAAGCATGTTATAGATGAAACTCAGCCAAATCAATGCATTCAAGGCAAGAGTAAAGTATACTCCAACTGTGAAAAGCGATTATCTATTTGTTCTAACGAATAAATGCATATAAATTCCAGATAAAAAGAGATTTTGCAGTGAAGTACCAGCATTGTTGGGTGCTCCAGGAGCTATTCCGATAGGACCAGCTGAAATTGCCTGGTGCGTCAAAGCTGCTGGGTTAGGCATCCATCCAGCCAAAGATGTAGTAAAAGGAGCTGGTCCAGGTTGGAAAGGCTGAAATGCATAAAAACGAAGTTGAGGTCCTAAGTGAATTTTATTCCCTCAATATTCTGTCAGTAGAAACTGACTTACACCATGAGCTCCTAAAGGAGGAAATCCTCCAACTTTAGGCATCAAACCCATTAAAGAACTGGTAACAGGAGATGGTGCATGTGCTCCATTAGGTTGAGCACAAGTGTGATCCACAAAAAGGGTTCTTATATCAGGATTAGGCCTCGGATTCTTGCAAAGTTGGTGCTGCCAGTTCAAACTGTAACCAACAAAACCAAAAGGTAGAACTTCGCCATCAGCACAAGGGATTTGTTTCAGAGATGAGATTATTAAAAAAATACTATATATCCACCTCTGATTGATTAATGTCCTTAAACGTGCGTTCTTAAAGCTTGGAAACTGAAGCTTGTCTCGAAACAGAGGATTTGCTTCAATCAGCTTTTTAAGCTCCACGAGCATTATAGCCCTGGCGGCCTTAGTATCCCCATACTTGGAGAGCTGTTCATTTTCCCTGAAAGATTAAAACAGTTTTCACACACTTTTATATAAAATGATGCATTTTTACATGAGAGGGTCTCACACTCTTTATTGGGTCACTTAGATTCATAGGTTTGGAAGGGAATAATATTAAATATATGTGCAGCAATTTTATTTTAATTAAAACATAGCTGATATTCATCAGAGTTTCCCAAAAATAAAAATAAGGTATTGGCAAAGACTAGCAGTATGTTTCAAGTGACAATTCTATTCCAAACCAGCTTGAAGCCTTGAAGAAGAATTCAGTGAATACGAAGCATCAAATTCCAGAATCCATGCTTTACATAGGATTATAGCTGGTAGTTATATCTAAATTGTGTATGACAAAAGAGGAATTTAAGATTGGAATCCTATTATGGTAAAAAAAATGTTTGCAAACAGGGCTCTCACACAGAACTATTCCATCTACTGGATCCTCACTACAAATAACGTAAGTTTCAAATGATTACTATGATTTCATAAAAACAAAAAATATAACCTGTTACATATAAAATGAAAGTAGGCACCACAAACCCACAAAATATTCTTGGGGAGAACTTAGCTCATTAAGATTGACCGCCGTTAGACTCCAACCATGATTCAGCAACTTTACAAGATAATAGCCTTGATAAAGAAAATGAGATATACCTAAAATTGTTCAGTGTGAGCAACATTGTAATCTCCTTGAAGAGGTCCTCATTGAATGTTGAGAACACCATCAAGTCTTTGACCAGAATCTCTACAGCTTTAGCATGTTCACCCCTGCAATGGTGGGTACACCAAGTCCCCAACATGGAAGATCAGAACCAAAACACTTGCAAATAAAGTAGAAACAACAGCACAAATCCAAAAGCTGAAAACGCTAATAGTGAGAAGTGAGAAGGAAGTCCACCTGTCGAGTGCTTCCAAGTACTTCTGCTTCCTAACCTCAAAGAAAAGCTTCATAGAATAGCGGTTATCGTCCACCTTTGTAAACCCAGACAAGTACTTGTCAACATCGTCCCATTCGCCGTGGGTGACAGCGTCCTCAAAGTACTTGATGTTGAAGAAAAATCCCGATTCCTTCTCCAACCTTGGAGGAGTTTGAAGAGAAACCACCAGCAATTGAGCAAAATCACCTCTACAGGCAAATCGTAGCAGAGTAGACACAAGAATAGCCCTAAAACTAATCCGGGAAAAAGTAAAGTAATACCTGTGAAGAGTCTCTTTGAATTTCTCCTCATCTAAGAACTCAAGTATCAAAAACACGAGCTCTCTGCTCAGCGACGTCATCTGCGGAAAAAAAACGAACCCAATCAAGGATTTCTTGAAAAGGAGGAGAGAGCCAGACGAGAAAAGAAGATAGACATTCCCAATTTATACTACCCCGTCTTCCTTCCCAATTTCCCACTTTCAATTTTTTTAACTTTTTCTCGTGTGATAATTTTCCACCAAAAGCTGCCATGTAAGCGAGTGAGATGCACGCTATATCTAGGGGCGTGGATAGCGCTTTCCGAGGCTTGTGCTTAGTAAGAAGCTCTGATAAGATATTGAAGCTATATCCTAATAAGTACACGCGCTTATGTATCAGTACTAGCGAGAGCGGCGTGTTTATGGAGGTCGAGTAACCCAGGGGAGAAATGTCGTTTCGTAAGGTAGATTCTATTTGCACACTGATTTTTGACTATCTGCACCACGAAACGTGGTGGCGTGGAAATCCCACATAACGTGGTGGCGTGGGTGGTAAACCGGATTACGGATCACCCGTTGGAGGAGTCCGTGGCGTGGACGTCCACTAAACGTGGTGGCGTGGACGTCCACTAAACGTGGTGGCGTGGAGTAAAGATTTTGAAAATTTTGAAACGGCCATGAAAAATCCTACTAACGGTCGTAGTATAGATATCGGATTCTTCGTGATATACATTATCTATTGTATTTTCCTTAAGAAAGAAAAAATCCTATTATTGAAGATATTGTTACCAAAATATTTTAGGGTTTTTTATCTTATTCCAAAAACCTTTTGCTTTCCTTGCTAGGGTGTTTCCTATTTTTTTACATAACTACTACTCCCTCCGTCCCAGAATGTTCGTCCAAAAGTACGTTTTTTGCGGTTTTTAATGCAAGGTATAAAGTGGTATTGGGAAAAGAAAAAGTGGGTTAAAGTGGATAGAAGATATGATTGAATAAGGGTATTTTTGTAAGTTTGTATGAGAAAAAAGTTGAAAAGAGATAAAGTAAGTGGAAAAGTTGGATAATGAGTGTAAATTTAGAAATTTGATAGGGGTAAGATTGGAAGAAAGTTATTGATATAAAAGGAAAGTGGACAAACATTTTGGGACGACGGATTAGGAAAGTGGACAAACATTATGGGACGGAGGGAGTATTTGTAACACACCTAAAATGCTAAAAAAATATGAAAATTAATTTATTTGTAAATTAGTCCCTCACCTTCAAACCCCTCAATTTCTCTCCTCTCTTCCATGGATGGGAGAACCATACGATCCAGGACGATGTTGGGTTATTGTTAATTTTTTTAACTATTTCAAAGTGTTTATTGACTACCATTCAACTTTAATCGACGATTAACCCAAAAATCAAACTTTCAAACCCTAAATTTGTTGATTATATGGCTCTTTGGCTCAATGACAAATTTGCAGTAATTTATGATACAAATCGAACAAATCAAAGCAGACGTGATGAGATAGTGTATTTAATTACATGAATTCGTCATAGTTTGGGTTAGAATGGAATTGTTCATGAATTTCAAGCAGTTGGGGATAAATTAGGGCTGGAAAAATGCTTATCACAATGCAATGGAGGAGATAGAGTATTGTTCATACGCTCCTTTAGTGAAACCGATAATAATCAATAGGCTCGGTATATAAAAAATGCATGTAGTGTAAGATTATTGATTTCGACTGTAGGTGTCTTGATCTCGTATGTTGGTGTTGGGCTCTCTACAATAACTGTTCCCACCGAAGATCTTCAATCTGCTGGTGCCTGACATTGTTCCCCCTGTAACAGCAACTCTGTTGAACCAGGGAACGATGCCCTGTTGTTGTTGTAGAACGCCTCTTCGTGGAAGTTGTTGAAAATGAACTTTCTTCAGTAGATCAATCATATGTACCTGTGCCGATATAGGTTTGAATCGTGTAGTCACTTTCCGAAATCAATATTTCGCCCCTTTCGAGCCTTAGGGAATCCACGAAATTTGAAGTGAGATAAGACAAACCCTTCAATCCATACAAGGCTCTTGTAATGGATCGAACCTTAGAGTTCATGTAAAATGGACTTTAGACTCGTCATTGAAGTTCAATCATGCCAAAAGAACCATCAAGAACCAACCTCAACACTATCGTCCTAACAGCCTTTATATAGAGGCAAAGGAGCACTTACAGGGAACGGTTAATGGCAGTTACTAGCCGTTACTGGTAGTTACTTGTGGTTATCGGTGGTTACCAACAGCCACACGTGGAAGACAAAGTAATATCCACGTCATCATTAATTAACAACATATTAAGGAAGTAACAAAGTGGTTTCACGTCAGTTACATGACTGTTACACCATCTGATCCACATGGAAACAATCATTGTTCCATCAAATAGAACAATCTATCAAACACATCTTTGTTCCTTCTAAGATAATAAAGTCATTGTTACCTCCCAGGTAACAACACTTGTCAATTATCTTAGACATCAAAGTCGTTGTTCCATACCAGGTAACAACACTTATAGATCAACTTGAACATCATGTCTAATTCTCGTCTTAGAGATTCCGTTCCACTGTTACCCTATAGTAACATCCTGTTACCCTATAGGTAACATCATAATTTCTTAATATCTCCCTCTAGATCTCAACTAAGCTTACACGAGTGTACACTCCGCACCCCCAAACCCTTGATATAGCAAAGTGAGTCCTTCATAGTGTCGTATGAATCCCGACCACACCAAATGGCATTGTTACCCCTAGTTAGCAGTAAGTGATAACACTAAAATCACCAACATGTAGTTCTTGCCCACTCAAATATAGTGGAGTAAACAAATAACCTCGTAGTGAATTGTTGGAGTTATTTGGAAAGCTCTTTGTTTATTATGTACTATATGCAATGAACCCACTAATTATGGTGTGGACTTAAAATATTAGCTCGGTCTTTCTTAGTGGGTTACTTATAATTATTTAGCAAGGTATAGTGGGCTTTTAATTAGGGCCCTCATTTCTACCCTAACTTGAGTCCTCGTGCATTTGTCATCCCGCATACTCCGCCCCTTTCGATCAAGAACCCGCTAACTCTCGCTGCCTTTCGATCGCCTACTCCGCCTGCGGTCTCTACCCTCCTGCTCCGATTGCGGTCTCCTCCTCCGCCTGCACTCTATCCGCGGTCTTGCACCATCACGAAATATTAGGTTGGTCTTCAACTCACTACCAATAATCGAGCCTATTGTAACATAAAAATTGTAATGATTTTTGGTGGTGTTACAATAGACAATCTAGGGTAATGGTTTTATTTAAATGGTAACGGTTTGAAATGAAAATAACGAAGGTAAAAGTTTTTGGTAACAGTTGTACACTAGTGTAACATATGAAAATAACAAAGGTAACGGTTTTTGAAATGAAAATAAATGCAAAATGTAAAGTAACGGGTGACATTACAAGTGTAACACATCTTTTAAAAGTCCCAAAATTTTGCGGTGCGCGCGAGACCTAAAAGATTGCCTCCAATTTTATTTGGGTCAAAAATCAAAATTACCTCCGATTTTTTTATTAGGGCATTTTCCTTCTTTCCCCCTAACCCCCTTGGCTTTCCTTCGATCTCTCCCGATCACCCTTAGTCCCTTACCCTCTCGACCCTCACCCGGCCCAGATCTACGGTAACCCAGCACCGCCGACGTCCCTACTCGCACTCGCTCTCTCTCCACCCGCTCGATCTCGCTCGACTTCACCGTCCCCTCGCAACCGCCGACTATAGGGCTTTACAGAAGAAAACTGAGAGAGATGATGGTTCGAAGGCTGCCTTCTTCTCTAGGGTTTTCTCGGTTCTTCGGAGCTTCCAAGTTTCACCCCTTTCTTCTTCATTGATCTCATATTGCTATGTAAAGTCATGATTTTGCCATCCAATTTGTCTCTACGCTCTATCGCCCCCATTTGCTAGACTCAATCGCCTTTTCGTGATTACCAATCAGACTGGTTAAGCTTCTCCGATCTATTCGCCGAGACCATAGCCCGGAATTCGCCGGATTCGATGCTCGAATCCCCCCCGTCGACGTCTGCTGCTGATTCGACGGCCAAAGATGTGCAGAGCGGCGGCCCTCCCAGACACCGCCATGATGGCACCTCCTCGTTTCCTTTCGGGATGGATTGGAGCCATGCTCCTCGCAATTTGGTAACAAACTAATGTCTAACATCTTCTCTTATTTTGAATGAGTAAACCATGTCTATCTAATTGTTCCGAAAATATGATTTGACAAATATAATTGTGTAGGCCGACTTCAGGTTAGCTGACTATTGTGCCAAGAAACGTGCAATTGAGGATACCCTAATGGCTTTGGAGGTAAAAACTAAAACCAAATTACCGTTTTTATAGCTACTCTTCATTTTACTTGCTTTGTAGAACTTTTAAGATCTCGTACTATTCTTCCCTTTTTAGTTTGTGAAGAACATTCATGACATGATGGTTAGCAATGTATACAAATTGTAAGCACAATCTCTCTGAGAGCTGAACTTGAACTTCCAAGATAAAAAGTCTCCTGAACAATCTGAAATCCTTACTTCTTGCGATTTTTATGCCCAGTCCTCAGCGTCAGGAAGGCGGCCCCCCTTCAACAAATATAATGCTGGAGAAAAATGGAAAAGCAATTGATTTCTTTCTTGGCCAAGTGTCAGATGATCGTATTACAACTATACAGGTAGCTTTATGTACTCATCATGCATCACCTTATGATATTTGTTTAATCTAATGTTGAAGATAATATACGCCATGAATGAAATGTAATGCAGGAAGCATACTGGAGTATGGCTACAATGATTCGATTGGATCAATGTGGTATGTGATTTTTGCTGATCTCCTCCTGCCATGCGAGCATATAAGTGCTTCGGTGATGATTTTTAACTAAATCCGTTCTATTGATTGAGCGATATCAGATTTTGTAGAGATTCTAATTTGATAGTTTGAGGAAGGTGCAACCGGCAAGATTGACTTTATAAATAAGATCATTCATTTTATGTCCCTTCAAAAAAAAAAAAAAGGACTATGCAGAACTTAAATGAATTTCAGGGTTAGGGCTATTGAAAGAAAGGGTATTGGGAAGGACCATGCCAAATGGTCTCCTGCAACCATCTATGTTTAAGTCTCTATATTTCTTGGATAATATCTAGTTGTATAATTCAAAGTGCAACTATCTATGTTTTTTCATGTGTAAGGATTTCTGCCATTGTGTAAGGATAATTAGGTACTTAGATTTAATATTTCCTTTAATTTGAACGTGCAAGCATCATTTTCACCGAAGCTGACATGTCAGCTATTTATGCAGAGCATGATTATGAAGTTCATGAAGATTTCATGAAGGTAAGATTCATAGCACTGCAAAAATTAGTCAATAGAAAATATGTTTCGTTTGGTGGTGTTGCTAGGTCTTCATATATTTGTAGAGGTTAAAATGCATAGGAATTATAGTGTTGTTCGTTGATCTTCAATTAGTTTGTATTCTTTTTTTTTTTTTTATACATAATGGAAATGCTATTTGAGGCTTCATTTGATTTTAATATCTTGTTTCTACTAGGTTTTAATTCTGCACTCAATCGTTAGTTATGTAGACAAGGGTTATAGGATGAAAACTTGTTCTATTTTTTATTCAGAACTTCATATATTATATTTGAAAAGTAGGAGATTAAAGACTGATTGCTGCTTGCTGATTGCAGTAAAATGAAGTTAACTAAATTTGTTTTGTATCAAGTTGAAGACTAATCAAATGCTTTGCGTTCCTCCAGCTGTGTGCAGATTAAATGTTTTGCATCACTAAAAAGGGCACAGTTCCAACACTTGACAATTTCAAGCTTTGCTTGCCGAATTATGGTTGTTCTGATGGCTAATGCTTCAGAAGTTTCTTCAAGGGAGCATGTCCAATACCTTTACAATAAGGCAAGCTTCGGGATACATCTCTTGTTTTCTGTTCGTGAAATATTTCTTCTCTTTTCGGTTAATACTTGTTAGAATGTGAAAGAACATAGATGTTAAGCCTCCTTCTTTATCATTTGGGTCCAGTTTAATGGTTTTCTTGTGCCTGCCTATTTGGTAGTATATTGTCTTCTTTTATGTCCTTTTCTGACTCTACTTCCCTTTTTGTTTTCTTCATCAATGTACATCTGCTAAGTTTGCTCTTTGGCCTTTTTTAAGATAGTAACAACCATCATATGAAAAGTGCAAGAGATTTTGATGATGATTTCTCTACTAGTAGTTGGTTGTCACCTCAAGTGTTTTAGCTAAACGGCCTTTGTTACAAACTCGCTTGTATAAAGACTTTGAACATTGATTTCATGTAGAATGTTGAGTTGGAAACTAAGCAACCTAAATCAGCTCAGGCCAAAATACCATCATATCCCATTGTGTGGCAACAGATGTGTGAGAACTTTGAGACAATCATCCTTGAAGACCATGCTTTTGCTGAACAACATGAGATTGAGTTGGCATTATGGCAGTTGGAGTACTGGAAAATAGAGGAAATTTGAGCAAATTTTAATGCAGCCATGGCTGCACCAAGCTCTTCTCCTAGACAAGGTGGGAAAGGAAGCTCGATGCGACCTGATAGTGTTGCAAAAATCCGCTCTCAGCTGAAAACTTTTCTTTCTGAAGCAACTGGGTTTTATTATGAGCTGAAGTTGAAAATAAGAGTGAAATATGGCTTGCCTCTGGGTCATTTCTCAGATGACACAGAAAATGAGGTATTTCTGTTGAAATAGGTAAATAGATCTGCTGAGTTGAAGAAGGGTCTGATTTCATGCCATCCCTTTCTAATTTATTTGGGGGATCTTGCACGTTACAAGGGCATTTATGGGGAAGATGAATCAAAATTAAGAGATTTTGCAGCAGCCTGTAGCCTCTGGCTACTATATGCAAGCATCTTCCTTCTAGCCTTTTAGGGGAAATCCTCATCACCAGGTAATTGTTCTGAAGCACTAGTGTCAACTGTTTTTTAACTAATGCTATATTACTTGGCACCATCTGATTTATAACTAATGGCTTATATTTTGTGCTTTATGACATTAGCTTGCAATCCTGGCTTCTTATTCAGGTGATGAGTTTGTGGCAATTTATCGCTATTTCCGGAGCTTGGCCGTTGAGAATTCTTTTTGAATGGTAAGAGATAATCTGATAATTGCTTTTGAGAAGTTATGTATTGCTAGTGACTATAATGCAGTTATTCTTTCTAATATTCTATATATGGTCATTTGGATTCTGGTTTCCTTCAAAATTTAGTAATAATTGATAAGTCTTATTACTTTGAGATGAGGAAGTAGTATGAACTTTGACTTACTTGCTGCTCTAGCCGGTGCATGTATTATTCTTTCACCTAGTATGTTTAAAGAAGAGTCTATGATAGGGTTGGGTTCTCGTGTTTCCTTCCAGGTTATCAATTTTTTTGCAAGGTCACTTCAAAGGGTGTCTCCAAAGAGTTATAAGCAGGCCGAGCGTGAAGTTCTAGTCACCCAAAAGTTTCTAGAAAATTTTTTTGGTTATCAGGTATGTTAGATTTCTTGATTCGTTCTTTTTTGCAATAGATGGAAATATTTTATATATGAATAGGGAATTTAGTGGGATATAGACTGATTTTGGTCATTTGTTTGTTTGACAGGAAGATGGTGATGATGCACAAGAAGATGATTTACAAGAAGATGATG